>CM032231.1:39642500-39665000 GCA_019009955.1 Riptortus pedestris
GGCGTATTTAATTTTTTGTCTTATCTTTACCAAACTTGATATATAGTCGATTTATGCAAAAAGAAAGATAATGTTCGTTAACGGCTGAAATCGGACAGGAGAGGCGGGGTTTAGATGAGGTAAATTTCGAAAATTCTTAATATCTCCATTATTATTCATCGGATAGAAAAAGTTTATAGAACCAATCTTATTGAAAATGTAATGTTCTATAAATGTTGTTATTTACCTTTTTTCACTATCTTGATTATTAACCGAGATATTTACACTTCTTTAGTTTTTCAGTAAACCCCCACTCCTATTTTTGTCATATTAACAATATGCTGTCAAACTATGAAGCAAATTATTTGAAGCCTAAATACCTAATATTGTTCTCATTAACTTTTACGTTTTGAGATAAATGCTAATACGTGACGCAAGTGGGAAATCTGCTTAGTTAATGCAACCCCTGCGTGACGGACTTTCACTAGAACTAAAGTGGTCGCTCAAGTTCACTTCTACTACTTAGCTGGAACCATGTAAAACTTGGGAGTTTCCTTTTTCCAACAGCTCGTTGTACTCACACATACACCAAATAACAATAGAATGATTCTTTCATGTACATATAGTGCCCAATCGGCGTTGAAACATACTCGCTGCCAGAATCCAGAAGCACTACTTTGAGGTTTTTGTTTGAAGAGTCAATAAAGAGTCTAAAGTCACGCACGCTATCTTTTTTTAAAACAATAACTAAATCTTAATATAATAACACAGTTTCAGAATGATAACAATATTTATTTATAGTACAATAATAACAAAACTGATCGTTAATTATATCTCAATCGATTAGTGGCTACAAAAATAGAAATTTCAACTTACAATGACGACATGAGTGTAATTAAGAAACTCTCCAGAGGCATGAAACAATGAAAAAAATGATTTACATCCTAAAGATTAACTTTTTTTTTTTAATGGCTGACAAAAGCGAGTGGCTTCAAGAGAAAAGATAACAGTCAAGAATGCAGCCTCTCCAGATAATTCTAACTAGATAACTTCTTTTCGAGGAAGATGACGCACAGACCTTCTTTTGAAACAGGATTCACTTTTTGAATTTCGACTAGGCACAACTGATTATGAATGATTTTAACATGACTGACCGTCGTTACAGTGATAATTGCAAAAATATAAATTAAGGATAACCTTTAAAAACAGATGATGCCTCTTCATATATGATATGGAGAATTTCTGCATATATTTCAACTAAATCAAATATTATTCTTTAGCCTAGTTTTATGAGCTCCTTCTCTCCTCTTTCGCCTTGTCTACCCTCGTTTTCTATTTCATTCATCATATTTTCCCTCTCGCACACACGCAGACGCACACACACACATACAAACTCTCTCTTACAACAATTACATTTAAGATCATCGTGTACGGGCTGTTATTTCGATCTCATTGCCGACCTTCGGCGGGTAGTTCGTACTTATTTCCACTACGGAGATGAGATCACTAACGTGTTAAACCAGGAAATCCGCTTAGTTTACAGAGCTCAGTGTGGTGTTTTTCCTTTTCTTGTCCCTAACCTTTCGCAACTCCTCGAGTTGTCTGATCGATACTCTAAACTATGCTACGATATTTCAACTTGCGGTCAAAGATCTTCGACAAAACATGTGGGATATGAGCTCTATGGGTATTGTTCCGGCAGAGCTCGCCATTAGTTATCTGTCACTTATAGGGAAAGGTTATGTAGTACAGGTGATAATACGCCTCATTGTTTTTTACGCTAATAGTTACCTAAAGCAATTAGAGATATTAACTTCAGTTAGAGCTAACAACTCCAGTCTCAAGAGTCACGCTTGTCAATTAGTAGTCGCAACTTGTAATATCTCTAATAGATTAACGTTTTCACACTATCGTTTGCCTGCCACAAGTCATGAATGAATGATGTATGGATCATTTAAATCTCACTCATATGGCAGGTAGGTCTTACAAGGTTCTAGCAAGGTATGTGAGTCAAAACGTAGGACTTAGAACTCGTATCAAACCTAAAGTCGCGGGTCCGATTCATGCTAGTGCCTTAGACACTTATCAGTGACGATCATACTAAATAAAATCCTTAGCCATACACTGGGTTGGAAAGACTAGTAACCTGTAGATTACACGTCCCGATTGGTCGTAGTAGAAAAAAGTGGGCTTTAATAAATACAATTAAACCATTTTCCCTTTCAAACCTTTCCCTAATAGGGTAATCTGTGAACGATCATCCTGATCAGTAACAAGCAATCTGGTATTTTCCAAGATCCTTTTGGAACTTTTCCACTAAATCCGTACAAATGGCTTCCACAGCCAGTTTTTTTTTTTTTAAAGCAGTGGGAATAAGAGATATCCCTCTATATTGTTATTAACCTTTTACAGTAGGACTTTGTCATTATGTACATACATAAAACTAAGGTTTGCCTGAATTTCCATTTAAATTCGGCAGATACATTTTTTCACGTTTCAGATCGTTCTAAGAACATAACGTCAAAATTAAAATTCTTGTCTGTATATATGCCCGTTTGTTACTAAATCACTTTAAATCGGCTCAAAAGATTTCGATGGAATTTTATATTTGAGACACATGTTCAACTGCATAGGCTATATGAAAATTTGATTTATCAAATCGTGTGTGGGGGGTCACTTTAATGCCAACACAGTGAAACGTGAATATCTTTTTTAATGCCAATTTTATCGAAAAAATGTAGAGAACACCATGTGTTTAGAACGAATTTTTAGCCATAAAAGATTGTAACAATTTATGAATTACCAAATTGCAAGTACTAAGGGCTAACTAAAATTCTGTGCACATGCAGGTGTATATGTGTATGTTTATATTATAGGTCGAAATCAACGATAAAGGCCTCGTTCCTACACAGGTTTCTATGGTTCGTCACCTTAAATGATTTGCTGGAAAAAATTAACCATTAAAAAGTGATATGCTTATTTCACTAATCAGTATGAAAAGGGTTCTTGAAACTCCTTGCTCACCTCCCTTTTTTTCAAGAGCCATCAGAGTTTCGGTGTAAAATTCGGTAAATGCGAGTTGTGGAGAGTGATGTTTTCTTTTGGCACTGAAATAAACTACCTAACAGTATCCAGTTCTTCCCCAAAGTACCGGACTCTGGAATTTACAGTACAATGGAAAGGTATATTTTGTATGCCGGATTCATATAGGAAATCACATTTTAAAATGATTTTATGTCTGTGAGATTTATTTTCCAACAGACGCGTCCTGAAGGCGTAAATCGTCCAAAGCCTCGCTTTTCAGACTATTATTTATTTATCTTCATAAAAAATAATCGTATTTGAACTTAAATATATATAGTACTAGCTAAGGTACCCGGCTTCGTTCGGGAAATCATTTGAGGCTGAATGATAATGTTTTTTTTGTTTTTTTTGGGCTTTACTTTGTACAATATTATTACATTTTTCCCATCTCAACGCTCAGGATTTACACTCGAGTCCAGCGTGCTGGGGTTATGTTAATAATAAAAGTATTTGTTATGTACTTAATTCTACAAAATACACAATATTTTAATATTTCCCGTTTCCTGTGCATGTATCTTTTTTTATATATAACCTCATCATAGATTATCATATTATTATAGTCAAAAGTGCCGAGTTTCGTTGATTTCGATTTAGTCTTTCGCGTCCTATAACATTGTTGAACTCTTCTGTAGTTTTTCGTATATACCTCATTAAAACTTCGTTATACGGCAAAAGTGCATATAACAAAAGTTATTTTAAATAACTAAACAAACAACTTTTGTTATATGCAACTTTGCCGAAAAATGAATATGTTACGAAATAGTGCTATTTTATATTTCAGACCTCCCTTTTAACCCCCACTCCTGTTCGTACTTTGAAATTTTAATATAGCTTATAATTAGTTCGGTTGAACCTTTTGTGCCATATAAAATTGATGTTTTACTGTTTTTATCGTATAACTCATTTGTACTTCGGTATACGACAAAAGTGTATTTAACAAAAGTTACTCTATATAACAAAGTAAACAACTTTTGTTCTGTGCATATTTGCCGAAAAACCAATATGAAACGAAATATCGCTGTTTTTAATTTCACGTCTCTCTTATAACCCCCACTCCTGTTCGTCTGAGGGAATATTAATATAGGGTTAGTAGTATTACACATACCAAGTTTCATAAAATTTGGTTCAGCCGTTTACGATTCTATAAAGCAGTTAATTCCACGGAGCTAAAGGCAAGAAGAGCTGTTTACCTAGGGAAGAGCAATATAATGGGTGGCTGAGAGTCGCTGATACTGATAATGGGCGCAATTAGGAGGCCTAATGTGAAACACTAACGATCTGTCTCTTGGAAGGACGCATTCCAACTGATAGCCCAGCTGATAACAACTTGACCTGCATTGGTTTACATCGGCTCGCCCTCGCAGCCATTCGTTTCTTCACTCCGCTCCCCTTAGAACACACAGTGAAAAAAGGAGAGGATTTTAATAATTTTAGAATAAGAGAAGGCAAATATGCCAATAAAATCACTTTCACCTACATCCAAGGCCGCTACAGCAACAAACCAGTACTCACAGCCCGTGGGTGCAAACTTGCTTCAAAAATTCACTTTTTGCTTCCCCTCGTGGGAAATCACCGATTGGCCACCATAACGGTGTCATTTTCTGAAACTAGCATGCTATCAAAAGGAAAGTAACTATTACGGCCTATTGTAAATTTCATATATAAACAAAAATGTACATTTAATGGACTATTTTTATAACGTACAATAATAGAACTTGAAAGGTATAAGTCCACTATAATTTATAAAAAAAAATGTACAAATGGTCGAAAAATAGAAGGATGGAGAACACAAAATACAATAAATAATAGCAATCGGTCTTTGAATAAATAACAACAGAAGCAGAGTTCACAAAAACACAACAGAGCACTAATAAACACAAATGCGAGGGTACACTATTAATTTTTACACTGAACCAAAAGGTAATTGTGAGGTTGCTCACAGTGTAACCACTTTAAAGTTAGAGTAATTATTTTAGTTTCAAATTGTCTGAGGCAACACTGTCACTGAGACCAGGTGACAGCTAGTAGGGGTTAGGTTAAGGGTTGTTATAGAGCAGGCCAAGCTGCTACATACATATTTCAGTTACAGCCATACGTAGGTAATGCCTGAATCTACATTCGTATAAAGAGACAAATACTGTTGAGCACTATATAGCAGAAATTTCGTTATTTCATAGATCCAGTTTTGTGGTGACTCAACCTTGAACAGTGTTACAGTTACTTTTGGGTTCATATATTAATGTTTACGATAGCTTTGCCCGAAAAAAGTCATATATTCAATCGTGGTTTTTAGGTCGATTATTTATGAAGTAATCATTACTCAAGATGAACTTGGAAAACAAATCATGAAAACATATGTTATTAGCAAAAGAAGAAATTAAATTCAAGATAATGAAGTGCAACTTGCGTACTCAAGTAATATGACAATTGCAGAAAGGAAAAATAATGATAATATGTATCATCTTAGCAAAGTAAATCACATCAGTAAAGTCTATGAGTCTTTCTACAACATAGTTTTAAATTGATTTATGTCCTAAAATACATCTTGTTTTTTTTTATGTGCGTAATTGCGAAACATTTTTAATTTTCATTATGCACTTCATTCTATAGTAGTGACTAATGTTTTTGCAACATAAATACATTTTCTGTATCCATTTATTGTTCAATATGTGTTTGTAGAATTAAAGTACGTAAATTTATCATTTACTCCGGATGCCTCGTTTTTGAATTTTTAATAAGTAATTTGATATTAATAAGAAGTTTTGTATTGTACAAACATTTTTCAATGAATCATCTCCTGTTATGTAACATATTTATAACCATATTTTTTTTTAAATACTCCCCTCTAACCCCCCCCCCTCTCCCACTTCTCCAATTTTAGCCATTGGTCTTCATATTTACATAAAACGTTTAAATGTCAAGTTTGGTAAACAAAAATTGATTAGGGGAAATCTGACAAAACTAATAGATTTCATGATTCGTTTATTGTTCTTCCTTAAAAATTTGTTGTTTTTTTTTTGTTTTAGTTATGACGTATATACCCCCCCCCCAAAAAAAAAAAGAGATCACAGCACCTAAGATATTTACGGTAGTAGTTAGTTAAAAGCTACCGAAATCCTGAAAACTTCTCTGAGGCTAAAGACCTAGGTGGCTACTCACACATAGACCATGTTACCAGAATAACGGATGTGATTCATCTTGTTGACCATTTGCTGCTGGCAGGTCGTTCACCGACCTTGTCAAGACTTGGCACTCCCGCCGCCAACTCTTTTGGTGCGGTAAAAAATGAAAATTATAAATGTCCACGACACAAGGCATTTCATTTAACTTAGGATCATACTAACATTATTGCTACTTAAATTGGAATGTCATTGAAGCATATTGAATCATTTAAGCCCTTAGTGTTACTATGTGATCATGAAAAACAGACTCATTCGGAAAATTTTGGGTATTACATAAGCATAGACATTAGAAAAATGAAATAGCAGATAAAAAAAAATAGCATTTTCAAATATTTATGATAAAATATATGTAATTAGTCAGAGATTACCTCAAATGATTTATTATTCTGTTCAAATGCCATTTTCTTACTTTCAATTCTTCTTTATCAACTTCACAATGAAAATTATAGTGAATGACTGGATATATATATATATATATATATATATATATATATATATATATATATATATATATGTAAATATAAGTAAATATTTATTTATTATAGATAAATGTTCAATTTATGACCAGGTGTTAACCCTTTCTGCTTATGGCCTATAGAAATGCTACATAAATAAAAGCATGTTTAGATTCATACACTCTTGTTATTTTGATAAACGTGACATCAAGATTATACAGTAATTTGTTTTTTTTTTTTTTTTTTTTTTTTTTTCATGGGAGTACGTATTTAACTTTTTACATAATAACTAAAATTTCCACTTTCTGTCGTACAATTTTCCTTGTATGAGAACGATACACGACGGACTTAACTATATACGCTAAGTGTAACAGGATTTTTAATAAACGGCGTTCAGAGAGTTTAAAATATTATACTAATTTAGAAAAGAATATTACTGAAAATAGAGGGAAGAAAATGGTTTCTTGTAAGACAAAATTAAGATTTGAATTTGAACTAATGAGGTCATTACACTAAAATATTACGTAATTCTAGGGCAAGAAAGCTCGATGCAGTTCTGCAAGTACTACTTTTACTTTTTTACATTATGGTGAGAATAATATTTCTGTGTTATGTAAAATTAAAAAAAAGTAGCAGTAATTACATTAATGGAAGAGAACTTTGAATGAAAGTATTTTTAATGGTTTATTTTTCTTTTCTTTTTTTATTGTTTAAGAGGCATAGTAAGTAGATTAGAAATTTGAATAATTTATCAGTATCTCATCCTAATTAAACATTTACAAGGCAACTCTTACAATTATCCCACCATAATTACATTATCTGTGAAGAAATTATCTCTAACATTCTCTTATCTATAGAACAACGGAACATTTGAAAAATAAAATTTGAATTCTTTATAAATAATCCACAGAAATAAGTGCCTTTTGAAGAGATTAATTATTATGGGAGTTTTATTAACAACTGTGTATAGTTTATGGTAATAATAAATTTAATTACTGGTAAATGTCCTTTAAATATTATGTATTAATGTCTATTTAATGCTTCTGAGGCTAACTGAGACGAGGTATCTACAGGTTGCCACTCTTTTCTAGCGAGGGTGGAACTAAGAATATTATTTAATGAGTTTTCACGAAATTCATTCCTATTGCCCTGGCGAGAATCGAACTCAGGACTCTAAAAATTTCCTTTAAGAACAGTCAATTCTTCCAGGACAAATGCGTTTGGAGGAACTTGTCTTAAAATAATCTCAAATTATTGGAGCCACAGCATTGAATCAAACTTCTAATACAAAGTACTAAGCCTTTAAAAGGTGAAATATAGGAAATTATTATATATTTTTTTAATTCTCAATACCAACTGACGAAATTGACTAAACAATTCTTAACATTAAAGGCTTTAATTCTTGAAGTGCCAGGTGTCTTCCAAATATCGTGCATTGACAATGTGAGACTTCCTTGCCAATTTATGATGCTTTAGAAATCAAAGACCTCTACCTCTTTATTGATGAAGCTACACAATGCTCGGTTCATGATGAAGGGAAAGTCGAGTTCTAAACTTGATGTCCGTTAATATCACGCTGGTAAAATCGCATTGGGGAAAATTTTTAAATTTATGTTGATAAAAATCGAGTTAACGTGCATCCTACTAAGATTTATATGTATCTATTAGTGATAATAATAGTTATTTATTATACAAGTGACTAAAGTAGATCATTTTACAACTCGAGTGAAACGTTTACCCACACGAGCGAAGCGAGTGTTGTAGTTTCACGAGAGTTGTAAATTCTACTTTCGTCACGAGTGTAATATTAATTTTTTTCTGTAATCGTGTAATACATGTTCAGATCTAACCAGAATATGAACAAAATTAGGATGTTGTGAAGATTATGGTATGTTGTTGGTAGGTTATAAGCATGGTTGTGAAAGGTTATAAGCATAGTTATAAAACAACTAGTGATGATTGTGAAGTAGTGCAGTTATAAATAAGTGCAGGTTATAAACAAGGAAGGTAATTATTATTATATTTAAATTTTAAAATATATTGATTATTTCCACCAATAATTCATTCACATTTCAATTTATTTTGTTAAAATAAATTCTTACAATGTTAAGAAACATTTAAAAGCAATTAATTTCCAACTTCAAATTATTTTTTAATTTATACTTATTACTAATTAAGAAGGCAATTCACTTTCTTCACTTGTGAAGAAAGTGATTACTTTCTTCACTCTATTGCAAAATGTTTCACTTTGTTCACTCATTTCAGTTTAGTAATGTTACCATTATTCAACGATTACAGAAAAAAATATTTTCAAATTAGTGAATTCGTGAAAGCAACTTTAATAGTATATATTTGAGTACTCAATGTTAGTGTATTTATAACTATTTAATATTTTATTTCGGAAGTCTTGAATTAATAATTAGCTTTATTTATTTTTCATATAAATAATCATGATGATTTTTAATAGTAATTTGGTGATTTTAATTGTATTATTTTCTGGGTCGGGCCGATAAATATGCTATGGATGGATAGTCAAGCATCGAAGTTGTGTAGGCACGATAGAGTTTTAGCATAAAGTATCTGCCCGGACCCCACTTAGTATTACTTACAATTCTTAAAAGATTCAAGGATTTATTGCATCTTGTAAGAAGATCTTTAATATGGGGTATCCAGGTTAATTTTTTATCAAATATTAGACCTAAAATTTTAATACTATCCAAATTTCGAATAGGGACATTACTGATCGTAAAATTAGAAGCTAGGGAATTTCTTCTTTTAGTAAATATTAAACTCTTAGATTTTCCGAAGGAAAACTTCATCCCAGTGTCAGAGGACCAGCTCTCTAAATTTACTATCGTCTGTCGTACAATGGAACATGCTTGTTCATAGGAACAAGCACAATGGTAAATAAACAAATCGTCAGTATACTGGCATTATTTTACAGTTGGTGGAATGTATTCATGAATTGAGTTCATGGCAATGTTAAAGAGGTAGTACTTAGTACACCCCCTTGAGGTACTCCGTTTTCCTATAGGAACCTATCAGAAAGCGTCGTGCCTCTGAAATGTCTAATGCTTAAATAATTTTTAATGAATTTAAAAATATTTCCTTTAATTCCAAGAGTTATATTTTCAATAATTTGGTGGCTCATTGCAAAGTCTTGCATTCCTCCTTGTGGAGCGTTCTCTTTGAGGGACAGGCTGCAATAAACTTTTTAGCAGTTTCCCTTAATGGGACATCAGTTATTGAGGTTGTACTCATGCGGCGATTTTCGGCAACATTCTTCAAATGTCCATCGATACTACCTAGTAGATGATGAAAATGAGGCCCGTTCAAAGTTTTATATATATATATATATATATATATATATATATATATATACACACACACACACGTCCCTGTTACCGCTGTAGCTGTAGTAATTTATATTTAATTACTACCTAACTCGTGTGTATGAGTTTCATGCGAAACTAAAGGTTAAGTTCGTTATTTTCGACAACTTTCTTCAAATCCTACCTAATAGAACACGATATATATATATATATATATATATATATATATATATATATACCTCTGTCACCACTCTAGCGGTCGTAATTTTTATTCAATCACTACCAAACGATATATATCGGTATATATGCGTTTCATGCGAAACTAAAGATCAAGTTCGTTAATGGCTGAAATCGGATGATGATTAGGGGTGGAGAAATGGTTAGAGAGTGGAGAGTTCGAAGACACACGCGAACACTGAAAAAATTTTTTCACTGAAGGTACCTAATTTTTATATGTTTTAGGGCGCTGAATCCAAATATGACACTTAAAAAGTTGTATCACCCACCAAGTTTTTCACATTTTATAAGTAAACTTATTAAATTAACCGATTTTTACGGAATTTAATAGCTTTTATATAATTTAAGTAAATTGAAAAAGTAGGTAAAATGGATCTTGGGGACGCTGGAAGCACTACTGTTTTTATTTGGCCGAAGTAGTCAGTGAGAAAGTCTTTAAAACCTTGTGAGAAGAAAATTCTGCTCAATGCCCTTTTAGATACATAAAATGTGATCCTAACGCCTCTACATGTACAGTTAGGTCTAATGAAACAGTTTGTGAAGACTTTGCCAAAAGATGAACCATGTTTCAATTATCTCTGCCAACAGTTTCCTCACCTTTCAGAAGCTAAACTAAAAGGAGTCTTTGTAGGACCTGACATTAGAAAACTGATCTTCAGCGTTACCTTTGAATCAACGAAGTCCTAAAATGAGAAAGAAGCATGGATATTATTCATGCAAGTCGTTAAAGAGTTCTTGTGATATGAAAAACACCCAGAATATTTTTTAAGTTAAACAAGTAAAAAAAATTAGGGTGTTTGATGAGCCTGAAAATTCACTTTTTAACAGCAACCTAGATTAGTTCCTGGAGACGTTGGGAGATGTTAGTAAAGAGCATGGCGAGCGTTTTCATCAGGACATTAACTCAAACTTATTCGGACTTCAGTAAATACTCACTTCTAAGTATCGGATTTTAGAAATAGAGAATGAGATGAGTACTGCGTCATAGCAGCAAGTGGGAAATCTGCTTAGTTTACGCAGCCCCTACCTGACGGACATATTTAATTCAGAAAAGTGGAATGCGGAACTGAAAGGCATGATAGCTTTCCTGTTTCTTAAGTTTACTAAGTACTGTAGAATTGCAAGTGGAAAATATGTTTATTTATCGTAGGCCCTGTTTGACAGGCTTTTTAGCAGATTTTCCTTAAGGAAAATTTTTGAAAAATTTCTTCAAATGTGAATCGATCCTGCCCAGGTGATGACGAAAAGGAGGTCCCTTCAAAATTAATATATTTGTCTGTTAACGTTTTATGTAAAACTATTATTATTAAATTATGTATTTTGTAATTAACGTCCACTTTTTGCAACTAAGGCTAATTGAGACGGGTTCTCTAAAGGTTACCACCCCTTTCTATCCAGGGTGGGACTAAGGATTTTACTTAATAAATTTTGTCAGTAAATAAATTCTTATTGCCCAGGAGGCTTCAGTAAATACTCACTTCTACGTATCGGATTTTAGAAATAGAGAATGAGATGAGTACTGCGTCATAGCAGCAAGTGGGAAATCTGCTTAGTTTACGCAGCCCCTACCTGACGGACATATTTAATTCAGAAAAGTGGAATGCGGAACTGAAAGGCATGATAGCTTTCCTGTTTCTTAAGTTTACTAAGTACTGTAGAATTGCAAGTGGAAAATATGTTTATTTATCGTAGGCCCTGTTTGACAGGCTTTTTAGCAGATTTTCCTTAAGGAAAATTTTTGAAAAATTTCTTCAAATGTGAATCGATCCTGCCCAGGTGATGACGAAAAGGAGGTCCCTTCAAAATTAATATATTTGTCTGTTAACGTTTTATGTAAAACTATTATTATTAAATTATGTATTTTGTAATTAACGTCCACTTTTTGCAACTAAGGCTAATTGAGACGGGTTCTCTAAAGGTTACCACCCCTTTCTATCCAGGGTGGGACTAAGGATTTTACTTAATAAATTTTGTCAGTAAATAAATTCTTATTGCCCAGGAGGGAAACGAACTCGCCACTCTATGTTTACCATGTGACATTAAGGTCAACGCTTCACTCACTTGGCTAACCTGAGCCCCTCATGTAAAAATAAAGATCAAGTTCGTTAAAGGCTGTAATCGGACGCAAAAATCGAAATATCTCAGTTATTATGTGTCGGATCGAAAAAGTGTATAGAGTCAATCTTATTGCAAATGTAATGTTCTATAAATGTCGGTATGTACATTTTTTTCATTATCTTGATTACCGAGATATTTGCATTTTTCAGTTTTCAGCCTTCAGTAAACCCCTATTCCTAGTAATGTCATAATAGCAATTAGCTGTTATATTGTGAAGCACATTATTTGAAGCCTAAATACCAAACATTGTTCTCATTAAATTTTTAATTTTTGAGAATAATGCAAATAAGTGGGAAATCAACTTAGTTAATACATACCCTGAGTGACTGATCCTGAGGTCGTACTCATGACGCGATTTTCGAATTTTTTCTTGTCCATCTATCCTGCCTAGGAGATGACGAAAATGAGGCCCCTTCAAAACTGTATATATCTATATATATATATAAAATTGTAATCTCTGTTTGTACATTGATTTTTTTCGCAAAATTTCACGATAACTTTTCGTTTCACATGTCATAAACACCATAACTGCATTTTGTTTCTTTCGTGTCTGTTTGTTTGTTTGTTTGTTACCTTTTCACGCATAAACGGCTGAACCGAATTTTATGAAACTTGGTATGTATATTACTACTAGCCCAACTTAGACTTTAGGCTATATTAATATTCTCTAAGACGAACAGGAGTGAGGGTTATAAGAGAGGCCTGAAATTAAAAATAGCGATATTTCGTTTCCTATTGCTTTTACAGCAAATATGCACATAACAAAAGTTATTTATTTTGTTATTTAGAGTAACTTTTGTTATATGCACTTTTGCTGTATACGGAAGTATAAATGAGTTATACGCTATAAACTAAAGCGGGAGTCCACAATTTTATTTGGCACTAAAGACTTAACCGAATTAAACCAAACTCGGTATGTGAATTAGTACTAACGCCTTCATTATAATAAGCTATACTAACATTTCTAGGGACGGGCAGGAGTGGGGGTTATAAGGAAGGCCTGAAATTAATAATAGTGATATTTCGTTTCCTATTGCATTTTCGGCAAATATGCACATAACAAAAGTTGTTTATTTTGTTATTTAGAGAAACTTTTTTTTATATACACTATCATCGTATACCGAAGTATAAAGGCGTTATACGCTAAAAATTATAGCGGGAGACAACAATTTTATTTGGCACAAAAGACTCAACCGAACTAAATAAAACACTCAGTATGTGTATTAGCACTAACGCCTTCCTTATAATAAGCCATACTAACTTTTCTAGGGACGGGCAGGAGTGGGGGTTATAAGGGAGGCCTGAAATTAATAATAATGATTTCCTATTGGGGTTTCGGCAAATATGCACATAACAAAAGTTGTTTATTTTGTTATATAGAGAAATTTGCTCAACACTTCTTTTCACTATGAACTACCAGGTACCTCACCTAAAATATTAATTCAAATGTATGTCAATATTTTCTCCTTAATAATTCAAATCTATGCATAATGCACAGGAGTCGGAAAATATGACAATATGCAGGACAGTGACGTCTTACATAAAAAAATAATTTTATTATTAACAAATGCCAACAACGGGTATTAACCCTAAACACTGGAACGGGTAAATGTCAAAATATTGTGCAAAGTAAAGCCTTGCCAAAAATATACCATCACCGTTCAGCCTCAAATGAATTCCCGAGCGAAGCCGGGGCTCTTAGCTAGTGTATATATATATATATATATATTTATATATATATATATATATATATATATATATATATATATATATATATATATTCGTCTGTTACCGCTCTAGCGGTCGCAATTATTGTTTAATCGTTACCAAACTCGATATTTAGTCCTTTTACGCAAAAAGAAAGATTGAGTTCGTGAAGAGCTGAAATCGGACTAGGGGAGGGCGTTTAGAAGGAGAAGAATTTTGAAAATTCGAAATATCTCCGTTACTATACGTCGGATCGAAATAATGTATAGAATCAATGTTATAGCAAATCAAATGTATTATACATTTTTTTACGTACATTTATTCTCTATCTTGAATATTAACCGAGATATTTGCATTTGTATTCTGCATTGGTCGGCAGGAGTGAGCTGTTTGGTACTTTCCGAAGAGAGCTCTGGCGGCCGTTTTCTTAACTATTCGTCCCTCGTGTATAAGTTTAGTGATCCCTTACTACTTACTACACTTGTTATTGGGCAGATTTCTCTATTGTAAAACTTCACGTGGGAAATCTGCTTAGTTTACGCAGCCCCTGCGTGACGGACTTTTTTTATTTGGCTTAGAGTTTTGGAACGATTAATAAGCCGTTCGTATAAAATAGGTGTATGTTTTAACTGGGAATGCAGTACACAAACACTGTTAATTTTTTGTCCTATTATAAAATTTACTATTTATTTGCATTTTTTAGTTTTGAGCCTTCAGTAAACACCCATTTCTACTCATGCTACATAAGCAATACTCAGTTATGTATTAAACCACATCATTTGAAGCTTAAATACCAAATACTGTTTTCAAGAGACATGAGTTATACGCGATACATGCAAAAATGTTCTGGTAACCCCCCACCCATTTATTTTTGCTTGATCCAAACTCGATATTTAAACGTTTTATGTAAAAATAAAGATCAAGGTCGTTAATGGCTGAAGTCGGACCAGTGGGATGGAGGGGGTTTAGATGGGAGAAGTTTCGAAAATTCGGAAAACCCCGTAACTATACGTCGGATCGAAAAATTGTATAGAAGCAATCTTATTGCAAATTAAATGTACTATAAATATTAATTTACTATAAATATTAATTTACTATAAATATTAATTTATTTATTTATTCTTTATCTTGAATACTAACCGAGAACTTGCATTTTTCATCCCTCGGAAACAACGACTTCTACTCATGTTACCTAAACAATACTCCGTTATATAATAAACCACATTATTTGAAGCTTAAATACCATAAACTGTTTTCAAGAGATAAATGCAAACATGTAATGGTGACCCCCTCTTAAATTTTGGGCTACTAAAATTTGATTGATGAGATAAAAATTATTCTGATTCATTATAAATTACAGTACTAGATATAGTAAATAGTTTTCAATCAAATTAATACGTTATATTCAGTTATATTACAGTAATTGTTTTAGCAGATTTCCCTTACGGGAAATCAGCTATTGAGGTTGTACTCATGCCGGAATTTTCGAAATTTTTCTTTAAATGTCCATCGATCCTACCTAGTAGATGACGAAACTGAGGTCCGTTCAAAACTGTATATATGTATATATATCTATCTATCTATATATATATATATATATATATATATATATATATATATATATGTGTCTGTTACCGTTACCTAACTCGATATTTAGTCGTTTTATGTAAAAAAAAGATCAAGTTCGTTAACGGCTGAAATCGGACCAGTGGGAGGGGGGGGGGTTTAGGGGGAGGATTTTCGAAAATTCGACATATCTCCGTTACTATACGACGGATCGAAACATTTTACAGAATCAATCTTATTGAAAATTAAATTTACTATAAATATTGTTATATACATTTATTCTCTATCTTGAATATTAACCGAGGTATTTGTATTTCTATTAAATTTGGGCGGCTAACGGACGAGTGACTTTCTCGCCAAAAGCTAGTTCGGCCGTTTCCTTAACTGCTAGGCTCTCGTGAAATTTCTCTATTGAAAAACAGCAAGTGGGAAATCTGCTTAGTTTACGCAGCCCCTGCGTGACGGACTCTTTCTTTCCCGTAAGAAGTTGGCAGAACTTTTTGTTTACATTTCAGATTATGGGGGGATTCTTATTATCGTTTGTATTTATTCACCTTATATTCATGGTGGTGTTGTGTTACCGGTGTGTAGATTTATATATTATTAAACTTCAAGCGGGAAATCTGCTTAGTTTTCGCAGCACCTGCGCGAGGGACTTTGTCAACGACCTACGGCGGGTCGCAGTGGTTTCTTCTCGCATTTACTGCCGATCTTGTTAGGGGTATGACACGTGGGGTGAGACAGGTGGTCCCAGGTCTACTGGAGCGGTGGTGGGGGTGGAGGGGAGTTAGGATCGGAGAGGGGGTACCCGAGGAGGGGAAGGCCAGTCGCTCCTCGGCCGTCCAACTCGAAGCTTGGAGATGACGCCTCTTTGAGTTGCTAGTCTATTGCCGGCTAGACAGCACGGCCCTACTACTGTACCCTCAGCTCTGGCCCAAAGAGATACAAGTGTTCCCCTTTCATTTGAGTGCACAATAATTTTTTTTATTTCGGGGTGCTCCATCTAGGGCTTTAGCAACACGTTTTTGGTTACGTCAGGTCGCCTAGCGGACCAACACGAATTTTTGAGGTAGGTCAGTTATACTTTCTAAGGCGGTTTTGGTTGTAAGAGGGCTATTTACTTATGTATTTAATCTTGCCAAAAATATTTCAAAATATACTGTTAAGGAAGTTAAAATAACAATACGAATGTACGTAGTCCTCAAACCTCATCGTACAAAAGTATTATTATAAAATATAAAAAGTGTTATTAGTGATCTAATATCACTTTTTATATTTAAGCATAAAAATGTCATGATGTCAAATGTGAACACACTTTACACGAGATATGATTAACTTTTCATTCTTTTATAACGCGTACAACAGTAAAAATATTTATTGAGAAACTGATATTTCGACATCAATCCAGTAAATTAATGCAAAAGTCATTTTGGACTTTTTTAAATCTTTCCTTGTACTTTTACTATTACTCTCACTTGAATTGATTTTTAAAAACCATTGAGTAGATATTGTTTAATAACGGACAAGACATTCATTAAAATACAGGGAAAGAAACTAAAGAAAGTTTTAATCATTCAAATTGTCACTTAGGATAATTTACTGGGAGGAGTTCAAACTGCTAATGTATACAGAACATACATACATACATGCATAATTTCATAATGACATAATGAGTACATTAAATGCTAATACATGTTGTATGTTTATACAATTGGAATAAGGTTTTTAATCTTTTGACCTTTAACGAATTTGTTGAAGAAACGACAGGTTGTATTCAGAGAAACATTGGATATACGTTTTTTTTAGTTACATTAATTCTTGCGTTATTATGATAATATATTTTTCAGAATTTATTAAAAAATACAAAAATAAATTTGAGGATTCATAACATTTATCTCTTGTTTTGAAAGCAAAAATAAAGGTTGCTTAGTCAATACAAGTCATAACATATTGTTTAAGAAAACAATTTTCGGAGCCTAGAATTGCTAGAAAACCGAGTTTGTTTCTGAAGTTGCCCCTTGGCTTACATTTGTTTTATAAGAGTTTACCTCCAATATATTAATTTAGAAATGAACTTTTTTTTACGAATTGGTGGTCGTTGATAAACTCGATGTTCTTTAAAAATGTTGTTGGTAAAAAATGTTTCTTCAAATTGAGATGGAGCATACTCTAAGACGGGTACTAACTTTAAGACGAAGTCAAGATCTCTTAAGGATCTTGATTGCATACAGGACAGAAGCAAGTATTTAGAGATATGTACCTACAATTATTTATTTATGCAGGAGCACCCGCAGCTAGGCGATTTGGCTCAAAATTTAACAATTTAAAATAAAAACAAAATTATAGAAAAATTACAAAAAACTTTACTAACAAATAAAAAATTACACGATAAATAAACATTAAATACGAGTAATAAGAACCACAAACAAACATTAGACGATGAAATTATTCACTTAGATTAGAATTTGTTTGAAAATTTTGTTCCTTTGTTGAAGGTTCTAGTGCTAATGAAATATTTTCGATAAATAATTTCTAAATATCAGTGATAATGATAACCCAGAATCGCAGCTGTTAATATCACCGATTTGTATTATTGATCCTTTTATCTGGTCGTTATAAGGCTGTTTTGTTTCGATATTGAAACGCCTATTTTTAATTTGGAATTTCGAAAGCACATTAGTATTTAGAGAACTATTATTCAAACTACTAAAGACCTCAGTTATAATTTTGTAGCCTCATCAACAGTTTTGGTGTTGTTTAGAGTGCTAGCTATTAATAGACATTCACATTATTTTCAGGGGCCGAGGTTAGCCATTTGAGTGATGGTCTTGATCTCTCTTGGTAAACGTAGAGGGGAAGGTTCGATTTCCGCCTGGGCAATAGGAATTTAATTAGTGGCGAACTCATTAAATAAAACCATTAGTCTCACTCTAGCTAGAAAAGAGTGGCAACCTGTAGTTGCATCTGTCCCAATTAGCCAAGGTAGCATAAAGTGGACTGTAATAAGTAATATAAGCACAAATTATTTAATTAGAACTTAGCTTAAATTTAGAAGCTTGTTTAATTTAACAAAGCTTAACTCACCTAGAGTGGCGAGTTCGATTCCCGCCTGGGCAAGGGCATTTATTTAGTGACGGAATTCATTAAATAAAATCATTAGTCCCACCCTGACTAGAAAAGGGTGGTAACCTGTAGATAACCCGTCCCAATTAACCATAGTTGCAAAAAGGGGATGTTAATAATTTATTTAATTTTTTTAAAATTTAAAAAATTTAATGCAAAACTACTTGAAATACAAATGTCACTGTAGAGAAATATGTTTTCCTTGCGATTCATAGAGGCTACATACTGTGAGTCCAACAGGAGTCTTGGAGGAAGAAGATATACAAAATCATCCTTGTAGATTTCCTGATCCTATGACAAGCCTGGCCATACATGCTATTTGTAGTTTAAATAATCATACTTGCTAATCCCTGCTTTTACCCAGTTTATCCGAGTTACGGTGGCACAGTTTTGGGCTTCAAGTGAAAACTATCACATTCTTTATAATGCATTTCTTTTCGGAGAAACACTTGCAGAAGGCAACTGGCAATCACTTTCTGTACCCGTGACCCCCATCTTTCACTTGTACCTTTCCGTGAATGTGAGGACTTTCTTTAAATGGCACAGCATTCAGTATTAAGTTAATTATCATAACCAATAAGTGGGATTGCCACTTTAGGACAGGAGTACAGTTACTACCGCACTCTAGGTAGCTGAATCATCCCAGACCAAGAGTGGATAAAAGCAAAGCTCTAAGAATGAAAACCTCTTGACTCAATTGCTGGATCCTTCAAACCAATTAGAGACACTCAACTTAGGCACATATTAAGCCTAGCAGGACTTCCGTAATTTAAAAATGAACAAGAATAACAAAAAAAAAGTCAGCCACGCTGAGTTCTCAGCAGATTTCCCATGTGCGTCAAGTATTTGCATTTATCACAAAACGTAAAATTTCAATGAGAACATTATTTGGTAATCAAATAAAGTACTTCATAATATAATAGTTTATTGTTAAAATGACATGAGTAGGAGTGGGGGTTTATTGAAGGCCGAAAATTAAAAAAAAATGCTAATATCTCTGTTAATACTAAAGATAGAGAATAAATATATATGGCAATATTAGTAGGGCGTTTTATTATATATTTAATTGTCTCCATACAATTTTTCGATTCAAAGTATAATAACGGAGATAATTCGAATTTTCAAAATTCTCTCCCTCTAAACCCACTCCTCCCACTGGTTCGGCTTACACCATTAACGAACTCGACCTTTTGTTTTGCATGAGACTCTTATATATCGAGTTTGATTACGATCAAAGAAGAATTGCGACCGCTAGAGCGGTAAACGTTCGAGGAAATTTTTTGAAAATCGGATAATTAGTACGACCTCTTTTCGATTTCTCTTAAGGGAAGTATGCTAAAATATAATTAATTATAACATTAATATTTGTTTTTATTTATTAACTTTAATCAGTTAATCGATTTATATAACTCATTTCATAGCTATAAACCAATACTAATTTTAATATGCCTGATGTGATAATCATAACTTTATTTTTCTGGTGTATTGTAGTAAGTACAGCAGAATGTACAAAGACAAATTATGTACTTAAAGTTATTACGTTATGTAAAAGGTGAGAGAACATTCGTGTTTCGCAGCAGCTATTGAAGGACAAAATCTCGCACCCGAGGAGTTAGAAATCTTACCTAAAATATAAACAACTTTGTCGACTAGTAACATTTAAATATTTTTCCGTATTTTTCTCTTAAATTCTTGAAATATAATAATAGGAATATATAATATTTATTATTAATATTATTATGAAAATATGAAATTTTATAACTAGTGAACAACGTAATATTTAGTCAGTGAATGTACATTATTATATATGATATACAAAATGCCTTAATAACTGAAGGAAAAAAAAAAGATTATTACAAAATATGCGATAAAGGTATTTTTTTAATATCATTAAAACATATAAAAAGAATCTTTAATATTATTTACAGTAGACACATTTTAATCAGTCCCACTTTTTGGAAGTTTCAGAAGATATGTTTTGAAATTGGAATTAACCACTTCGACTGTGTTCACGATATTGATGTTTTAACCCACTTTTAGAGGAATGCTTGAATATTTAACTGTATATTACATTCTACTGATGGACTGCATTGTTTTCAGTAACTTCCTACTTTAAACATTATATAAAACTCCATAAAGAAAAAGGAAAACTTCAGAAAAGATGAAAATTAGGTCTGCAAATAATTGTAAAAACTTAATAACGCCGAAGTTGGAAATTTCCTTTCGGTTTCAAAAGCCAACCTGCTTTATTATTGATCGTCACCCACGCAAGCTTACCTCCGACCACACTGCTGGGAAAGGTAAAGCACGACATTTTTTGGATAACATACTCATGAGAAATTATTTTGGAGTTATATACTGACCGAATAAATAATAACTAACTATTAAAAAAAAAACGTTCAACATTGGTTGGCAGTTATATGGATATTCAATTGTGTGTTTTCAGGAGCATATATTTATTTTTATTTTCTGTTATTACGTCTTTTTTTAGTTTTAGCAAGTTTTCACTAGGAAGTGTGCTAGTAAGATTGTTCGCACGACACAATTTCCGTACGATTCTCCCAATTTTCCCAATCCTTGTGATCGGTTCGAAATTAGAAATTGGATCTGTTAAACATAAGTATATAAACAGTTTGACAGTATGCCTTCAGATGAACCTTGTTTAACATTTTTATTCTAACATCACGTCCAAGGTTGTACCAAAATATCTTAATTTTGTAAAAAATGTAACAAATTGTGTATAATACCTTTGTTGTATTTGACCAAAATAGAATTTTCTTTCTTTCTATTCTAACTTCGTATTCAAGTTGAGTTCGTTAATAGGAACAATCGGCGTGCGGGGTGTTTGAGGGGGGGGGGGGTTGGCCTAAGCCAAAAACCATGTTCATATATATATATATATATATATATATATATATATATATATATATATATATATATATATATATAGGGTCTTTCAAAAATAATGAACATATTTCTTTAAGCTATCTTATTAACAGGGAGTAATACAATATTGCAATAAAGACACATGTATTTAACCAGTGTTGAAGTTTTATGGTGTCATCATCATGTTCTATTTCCAGCATCGCATCACAACGTGTTCTGCTACGGTGCTGGTGTAAAGTGTAAACACCATATTCCTTTGAAATCAGTTCATTCTTTTTGAATGACCCTGTGTGTGTGTATATATATACGTATATATATATATATATATATATATATATATTCCAAAATTCCAGAATGCTATAACAAAATCACACTTAAAAACACAATTACTTACTGACACAATTAACACATGGCAACAGAAATGGAATACGACTATGAAAGGACAACATTTAAAGATATTTATTCCAGACATTAAAGAGTACTTAGGACAAAAATTAATATCAACTGACTTTTACTTAACACAATTATTAACTGGGCACGGAACAGCAAATTCTTATTTTAATCGTTTTGGCCTAACAGATCAACCAAACTGTTACTGCGACTTTACTACTGAACAGACATACAGACACTTGCTCTATGACTGCAGACTACTAACAGACCAAAGAGAAAACTTTAAAACCCAACTAAAATGCCGACAAAAAAATTGGCCTGTTGAGGAAAAACTATTATTTTATAAACATAATAAACCATTAAAACAGTTTGCTGAAGAAATGTATGACTTCCTGAATTATTTGAAACTGAAATACAGTTAAATTAATTAATTATTCAGCA
>CM032231.1:39670000-39832500 GCA_019009955.1 Riptortus pedestris
TAGTATTGCCTTACATTGAATTTCACATGCACGATTCATACAAAGATGATATGAAGATCTCCCTGTTATGTTTATTTATTTATACAGGAGCACCCGCAACTAGGCGAATTGGCTCAAAATTTAACAATGTAAAATAAAAACAAAATTATAGAAAAATAAAAAACTGTACCGACAAAAAAAAATTAAACACGATAAATAAACATTAAATACAAGTAATAAAAACAACAAATAAACATTTGACTAGTATTAAACACAACAATTTACAATGATTTTATTAACAAAAAACTATTTTATTCCTATATAATAGTACAATTATAATATCAAAATGATATTAAATTTCTCACTAAGTCAAAATTGAAAAGGATAGAAGTTAAATTTTGTAAAACGACTTCAGTTTATTAAGGTGATTTAGTATATTGTCGATAAGTGGGGCTCTTGTTTGTATGAAGTTCGTACATGTTACAATATGTAGGGTCTCTAAGTATTTGATGTTCCTGCAGTTAGTCAGTATGTATTTAATGGTTCATGAGGTATGAGTGAGTTAAATGTGAGTGTCCTATCCTAAGTCTCGTTAGTACAACTTCGCCTCGTCTATTGTCACGTCTCCTGGATGGCCACTCACTTATATAAGGCTCAATTTCTCGCAGATGATTTTCTGATGTTATATGCCAACATTTTTGCCATTAATTTAATGTTGTCTGTAGTTATTGTAAATATAGTCTGGTGGGGTCAGTAAGTTAAAGTAAGGAAATTTTCTCTGGGTTGCATGTTTGGCGACTTTGTCTACGTCGTTTGTACGTCCGATGTACTGGAAGCCCACATCATTGCCACATTTTTCTTTAATGCTGAAATTTGTTCACGCATATGAAATAAGCCTGCATAAAAAATAGCAGTATGTACATGGCTGAATTGTATGCCATGCTCTCGGGACTGTCACACTTACAGACTACAACACATGGTTTTACTATATATCCGTTTCAATAAATTGTTTACTTTCCTTTTAAAACATCCCTTAATTATTCCGATTCCAGAACAAATTTAGATAAACTAGTCATTTTGTTGGTTAATGAGGTGCGGGGTTCCTTAAACATTAAATGCCGTGTTTAATTCATAATGAGTAACATTCTACTGTTATCATTGTTCCATTAGCGCCCCCACCCCTAAATATTAAGAGTGGAAAATTGTGTGTTAAATATGTATTGAGTAGTCCGATTCGCTGTGGTGGATGTATTATGTTCATATTGTAGCCCGGAAGTATAGAGGTTGCCATGTTGGATCATACAAGTTAGTTGTCGTCCGAACCCACAGATATTTTATTAGGACCCCTATTGTAGTGGCATGGAACAGGAAACAGTCAGCTCATGTATATCAAACGCGGTTTTAGCAGATTTCCCTTAAGGGAAATCAGCTATTGAGGTCGTACTCATGACGGAATTTGCGAAATTTTCCTTCAAATGTCCATCGATCCTACCTAGTAGATGACGAAAATGAGGTCCGTTCAAAACTGTATCTCTCTCTCTCTCAATATATATATATATATATATATATATATATATATATATATATATTTGTCTGTTACCGCTCTAGCGGTAGCAATTATGGTTAGATCGTTATCAAACTCGATATTTAGTCGTTTTATGTAAAAAAATGATCAAGTACGTTAACGGCTGAAATCGGACCAATGGGAGAGGGGGGGGGGGTTAGAGGGAAGGATTTTCGAAAATTCGAAATATCTCCGTTACTATACGTCGGATCGAAAAATTGTACAGAAACAATCTTATTGCAAATTATCTTTACTATAAATATTGTTAAATACATTTATTCTCTATCTTGAATATTAACCGAGATATTTGTATTTTTATTAAATCTGTGTGGCTAACGGACGAGAGTGACTTTCCCGCCAAAATCTAGTTCGGCCGTTTCCTTGACTGTTTGGCTCTCGGGAAATTTCTCTATTGTGATACTTCACGTGGGAAATCTGCTTAGCCACTGCGTGACGGACTTTTAATTTATTGTCTGCCGTTATTAAGATGCTAAAGGAATCAGTATGTTATTGCCCTTAAATCATAGAAATGTGAAAATTGCCAGTTTATAACATTCGTGTATGTCATTCTACAGACATTTTAAGTCACCTTTCGCCTAAACAACAAGATAACTTCAGACCTGGAAAACTGTCAATCCGATAAACCAAAAAGTATCTACCCAGAATAAAGCATATTTCTCTGCCAGATTTTATTTAATGGATAGATTTTATGTATTTTAGTTTTGAAAAGAGCAGTTGGTGATACTAACTGGCAATAACATTTTTCTGAAGAGACTTCCGTATTTAATTTCTATTAGTATTAGTATTTACAAAAGATAGCTGCGACATTTAAACTTAAGGAATTTTTATTTCTTAATATTCAATAATATATTTCTTTGGGCATCAATTACCAAACCTCTCAATTATGCTTCAACCATAATTTAATAATAATTATCAATTCCCCAAATCACTTAGAAACTTGAAAGATTACGGGAGAATAATATCTGTGATAAGGAAATGGCTTATTGAATTTACTTTTACGACATCCTTCAATTACTAGTATGTAATTCCTAATTATTTTCATCCCAGATAAATAAGAACAATCTATAAATTTTCGTGGATGAGCAAATTTGAGATACCTAAATAGAAAAAATTGATTCAAAAACTTTTGAACAAAAATAGTTTTTCATGGTTACATGTTTATACATACTTCACAGTGTTGTACGATTGAATCCTCAAGTAGTCAGTGAGTAATATTCTATTTAATACATTCCTTGATGGAAGATACGCCTTATATTTTCAAAGCTTAATCCACTTAAAGTTTTAGATCTTAAAATACACCTAAAAGTTTTATGTTGATTTCATATAAAACTTAATTTCCGAAAAATACTTCGTATCTCCTGAAGAAATTTTTGCATCTTTTATATCTATATGTGAGCCTAAGTTACCATATTACCATTAATGAGATATGCCTCGAGTAATTAAGGAACGTAAAGGATTAAGTGGGCAGCTTACTTAACTTGTTAAACAGGATACCGGGTTAATCATAGCAATATTGAAAATGGTTTCATCCAAAACTGAGCCTTTGGAGCTAATTAAAATAAATCATTAAACATTTTATTTATATTATTATTCATTGAGATAGCTTATTGTAAGCTCAATTACTATTTCTGTTAGTGAATTTAGCATATATGTTAAAACCTCAGTGATATTTTTTTTTCAGCGTTATCATTAACTGGATTATGCGTGATAGGAACAGCGTCGTAGTTGAGATTCATAGATAACAATTTATGGCTTCCTTTTTATAGACATTGTTTTGAATTCAGTTATTGCCCCTTGTCCTACTGATAACACCACTTATCTAAAGTGTTAATAAATTCCGTTCACGGAGTGAAGACAGGAGCAGTAGAAAAGTTAGCGTGGTTTAACCATGTGAATGTGTCAAGCTCTAATGTTAAATGAATGAGGCAAGATGTATGGTACAGGTCTGCTGTTTGACAACCTCTTACATAAGCTGTTTCCTGTCATGTTCTTAAACCTTCCTACGCCGTTTTGTGAATAGGAATTTCAGAATATTAAAATATATATACTACACAGGTTTGTTACATCGTTATGCCCAAGTTGCGATGTTTAGAGGAAAAAAAACAGTTTCTCCTCCTTTTTTTGTCGATTGGCTAAAGAGGCCTTGTAATGCTTCATCCTCCTACACCTCCGTCTATCTAGGCCGATGGCTTTCCAATTGGCTAAGTGGAATCCGGTAGCATTCTTCTTAGCTCTGTCTCCCGTGGCTACCTACTGCCATTTTTAGCAGATTTCCCTGAAGAGAAATCAGCTATTAACGTCTTACTCGTGACGCAATTTTCGAATTTTTTTTCAAATGTCCATCGATCCTACCCAGTAGACTACTAAAAAGAGGGCCGTTAACAACTATATATATATATATATATATATATATATATATATATATATATAAACCGATCTATCTATCTATCTATATATTTGCCTGTTAACACTCTATCGGTAGCAATTTTTGTTTGATCCTTACCAAAATCTGTATTTAAACGTTTTGTATAAAAAGACAGATCAAGTAACAGCTGAAATCTGGCCGGGGGGGGGGGTTGTATTTATTCCCATAATATTTACGGTGGTGTTGTGTTAGCATTATGTAGGTTTATCTATTATTAATCTTCACGAGGGAAATCTGCTTAGTTTACGTAGCCCCTGCGTGACGGCCTTTTTTCAGAAATACGGATAGGTATCTTCTTGCCACATGTCGCACGTAAGCTCATAGTTTTCGTACAGTGTGTAATCGAGTGTTTCATTACAGATACTATCTCTAATCCTGAGATGAGATATTTTCTAATATGTATTCCTTCTCCAGAGTACAACGTTAGGCCTGACTATTAAGAAGATCGTGATCGACCCAATTTCAAATTTTGTAACTGCAGTACCCGACAGCACAAATGACTCCCAACCACGTATCAGTTTTGATTACGTTGTTATAGGCACGTATTTTCTGTGTCAGTGATGTTTCGCTCATCTCAAGTCTTGAAATAGCCAGAAGAAAGCGCGATTTGCAGTAGAAGTTTTCAGTGTACTAGTTGTTGATAATATATATATATATATATATATATATATATATATATATATATATATATATAAATTGTTCTTTTTTTTTTTTTTTGAGTTTTGTTCTGTGTTGGTGAAAAAATCTTAGTTTATTCCAATATTTTGAGAATATTTATTTTCTCTTCTTCAAGGCAAGACTAAAGATACTTAAAAACCATTGTACATAACTGTTGTACTTCTGGTTACATTAGAAATACTCCGTACTAGGAGAATACACAACAAGATTTTTTCACCGACAGTGACCAAAACTCAAAAAAACAACAACAACACCATATATCTTTTCGTAGAATGCATTAATATATCTTTTATTGTTAAGCAAATTATCACGTATTATAAACTGCTCAAAAGTGATTAGGGATATTGGCTGTTTTGTGGTATGATTTTTAGTTTTTTTTATTATAAACATCATTAATATTTATTAGAAATTATTGTCTTTTTTCCCCCATAAAAAAGAAATTTAATTAAGATCGATTTAATTAAAATTAATAGGATAAGAAAAAATAACCAATATCCCTATTCATTTTTGAGCAGTATATATAAAATACAAAACAAACAAAAAATAAAATAGAAATTGTAAAATTGATTATTTATTATTTATATGTTTTGAAATATTTTCCTTAGAATGAAAGTTCAACTTATTTATAAATTTGAAGTCAGTCACAAACTGTAAAGAACTATAAACGTATTTGAATCCTATAAACCTATTTGTTTCCTTTAAAAAAATGTTTCAAGATTAAATATTAACCAGTATTCTACTTTAAAAACTTCATATTTGTTGTAAAGAAAGTAAACATAATTCTTTTAAAAATGTCTTTGCACACCTTAACTTTTCCTGAGTGACCTACCTCTGTGCCAAAGCTACTAAAATAAGTGCTATGAAGGAATTTGACAGCGTTTGTAATTTTATCCTTTATGTACCCTTCACTCCCAGGAATAATCATTAGAGGTAAAAAAGATATACTGAGTTGAAGGACTATTACGACAGGGTCCTTGATTTAGTTGTTCAGTGCAATGTTCAGAAGTTTCTTCTCGAGGTGAAAATTGTTGAAGAGTAATCCCTTAAATACTTTATCTGCCCTCAATATTAATTAACTGAAATTAGATGTTTAAAGGGAGAAAACATAAAGAATATAGGCTTATAACTGGGGCACATGAAGATTCTCTCATTAGTTGTGTGTAAAACTCTAAATGAAATTCCTTTGAATGTTACAAGTCGCTTGGTTTGGATGTGAAATGTCATTCTCTCTCAAGTAGAAAACTGTGCTCTAGATTTTCAGTTCGCTAACAAGAAAATTTCCTTAATGGGATGACGTAACTTTGAATAACGCCATTGGAAGAGCCTAATTGGTTCATCGTTTGCTGATGAACCTTGTTTATCTTTATAGACCTCTGCCCCCAATTTCGACTCTAAAAAAAACTCTACAGAGCGAATATAAAAATAAATTTGGGCAAATTGTTTCACTCTCGACATATTATTTTCCTTGTTATTCAAAAATACTGGATTGCATACTCAATATCCTCACTCTTTGGCAAAAAGTTATAATCCTCTGGTGTTTACTTCGACTAGGCTCAATCGTTCTGCACCGGGGTTTACTATTTAAACTCAAAGCTATTCTTTTAGTCGCAAATATCATTTTAATAAAATCCTACCTACCTGGTCGACTTTTCCAGGTTTCATATGGTCCTTCATTTTCCCCACTCTTCCTCCTCTGGTGTACCGCAAAGTGGAATCTTCAATACCTATATTACACGTCTGACGTTCTTCGCCACCTAGACATCTACCATCATATGTTCGCAGATGTCCCTACTATTCTAACCTCAAATCATGTGACCCTTTCCTTGCCAGTAACTCCATTCAAGAGCACCTTTCACTCAGAGAACGTTCTTCAGGCAAACGAAAAATTAATGTGAATGCTGAAAAATCGAGCCATACAACATTTACGGCCGGTTGGAGGGGGGAGGGGTGTGACAAGGCGCCCCTCAGTAACTCTCAATGACATTCCACTTAGAAATCTCAGATTCGGTACTTAGTACATTGACTAAGAAACCACATATCACCTAAAAACGAGTGGCACTAAACCAACGATTTAGACTTGTACCCCGACTTTTGGACGGAAAATAAAAACTTTCCCTTACAAAAAAAAAATAGACTTCGATCATTATGGACTTGCGGGATTGAACCGTGGAGCTATACCTATAGAATCCAGACAATGCAATCCAAAAAAAAATCCACTGAAAAATAACAAACTCATTCCTTTTGTTTAACTTGAACAGAAATAGGGAAAACATTCCAGAAATTCCATTCCCTCCTCCTCATCCCTCCATTAATACTCTTTTATCGAGACACTTTCCTAGGATCATCCTGAAGGGCAAGGCCGCATCTCAATAGTGAGAAAAACAGTGCCAAAATAATAAACATTTAAAAAAAAAAATCATGTAAATAATTCAATAAGTGGAAACTGTAAGCTCCCCCACCTCATCTTTTTCAAGCCAATGCACTAAAAGTAATGTATACTGGTATAATATCAAATAATCATATAAGTAATATGAATATCCAAACAAATTATCCTCATCTGGTAGGTACTTTTGAAATAGTACCATTATATGAGTTTGATTACCGAATTATTTCAGAGGAATTGTTTTAAGTGTAAATCTTCGAAATCTCAAGCGCAATGCTCTTGGTTGACTAAGGACCGGGAGGAGTAAATATGCAATTAGTTTTAGTTCTATTGTTACGATTATACGTATTATTTTAAACTTAAGCAAGATACATTGTAATTTGAAAGTGCATTACTAGGCAACAGCGTATTGGGCCATCTGCTGACTATATAGTGAGTGGTCTCATCTATGACCCTCCAGTGAAATCTTCGGGGGGGGACCGTGCTTGGAAAGTTAATCTCGAGTGTACTTTCAAAGAGAAGTACGTAATCACGATATAGGATGAGGCCACTGTTGAAGATGCTCATATATTAAACAGCCTAAATTATTATTAACAGTGAACAACACAAATAACGCGTGGTAATCCTACCATATCCTAAATGTTTTGACTGTTCGTTGATTCTTTGTGCGAGCTGATGTTTCATGGTTAATTTCTTCCCGGAATAATGACCTAAACATAAACAGCGCCCTAGATTTAATTCCTGGATTAGTTATGCATTCTGAGCCTGAATGGCTATAAATTTTTCAATGCATACTTTCGGGTATCCATGCTGAGACGAGAAGATTATTCCATAGCATCTCCTGAATTGTTCATTTTCGAAAATTGCCCACTCAAATCACTTGCTTACCCATTTCGTTCGCTTTAATATCCAACGGTAGTCGGTCACGTTTGGAATCTCGTGCAGACATTATAAACGAATAGAATAGAATAAAAAAAAAATTTGTTAAAGATTTACATCTTGTACAAGTTAAATAAACAAATAACAATTCTGTCTTTTTAAATAAATAATTAATTCCAAGTTCTTGAGATCAACAATAATATGACAATAAAGAAAAACAAAAAAGAGAAATATAGTGTAAATAGTAAAATATAGTAAATAAAAAATAACTAAAAGCATTCTATAAACCCTTTTCCGTCTTAATATATCATTTAACTGGGGTGTGGTCCATCAGCACTTATAGATTCCAGAGTATTGCATGCTGACGTGATGAAGCAGTAAATCTTGTGTAGTTTTTCGAGGCTATTAATACTAAGTGTCTCTTCAATTTTATGCACATCACTGACTGCTGAGGAAAGTGTTTGTAGATATTTATTTCTGTCTTCGATGAGATTCTCACAGTAGATAAGTATTTGTGACAGGGGTGACTATTAGGAATGAACTGATTACAAAAAGTGCAAGGTTCCTGAGCTTTGAATGAGAAAGTTTTGTTTCGTGATGGAAGTTTGGTGAATTCTGAGGTTGATACTCTTAATTGGCTAACAGATCTTAGGATTGCTCCTATCCAGGGAATTTAGCCTATTGAAGCAAAGCCTTGGTAACCTCTCTTTCGGCATGAGTGACATTATAAACGACATGAATCGCAAGGTCCGCAAATGAAGTTGTGTTTCGCCGCGATCCCACCTATCGATAGCTTTCCCTTAAGCCCCTCCGAACCGGGAGTCCTATAAGCTTGTCAAGCTTGTGAGACCGGGCGAAGCCCTAAGTGGGGCAGGCGAACTCTCTCCGCTGGTTTCACAAGCCCCCCTCTCTTATCGCACAAACATATCTCTCTTATCTCATAGTCCTTTCCATCTCCCGACCCTCCCCGCTCTTTTAAACATTGCGTTGACACTACTCTTCCATTCACATGTTAATTCAATCCATGTTTTTTTTTTCTTAATCGAATTACGGATATTTCTTTGTATTTTGGCATTATAAATAATAAAATTCAGTTGCATAGAGGAAGATGACAGGGGAGCTAATATATTATAAAATGAGCTAAATTTGTTAAACGTGTTAGACATTATTCTTGTGCATCACAGCTTATACTTCTTGAGTTGTTTCCCACATTCTTGTCCTTCCAATCTTCCCCAGTGGGCAATCTGTTGCTCTCCGATGTGACAACCTAATTCCAATCACGAAATTATATGATGTTGCCAAGACTGGCTCCTCCAAAGGCACAAGGCATGAAACCAGGTGTTTATGAAAGGGCAGTGACGATTCGAGATGTCACTTTGCCGCAGGAATTAAATACTTAAGAAGGAAAGAGGTCTTTGCTAGCAGATTTCCCTTTCCCTTAGGGGAAATCAGCTGTTGGGGGTTGAACTGCTGACGTGATTTTCGGAGTATTTCCTCAAATGTCCATCTATCCAACCTAAGAGACGATGAAAGTGAGAGGGAGAAATTCGACAAATCGAAATACACCCGCTGTCATACGTTGGATCGAAAAATTTGCATAGAACCGATCTTATAGTATATTTAAAGTTGTATAAATGCTGTTATATTTGTTTTTCCTGAGTATCTTGATTATTAACTGAAATATTGCACCTTGTAGTTTCAGCCATCAGTAAATCCACCTTTTTTATTCAATGTTTAAATTCCTAATATTGTTTTCATTGAATTTTTACTCTGTGAGGTGCATACAAATATGTAGTGTTTAGACGCCACGATCAAAATTCTTAATTCAAATATGTTTTAAGGTCATCACTAAAAATCGTATTAGTTAATGGCTGAAACCAGACGAGGAATAGGCGGGGGATGCGTCATAGGGGGAGGAATTCGAAAATTCATAATATCTCCGTTATTATGAGCCATAACGAAAAAAATATGTATTACCAATCTTGTTTAACTATTTATGCTCTACTATTGTTGTTATATAAATTTTCCCAGAACTCAAATATTAAACAAGTTATTCGTACTTTCTAACGAGGACTTTCTTGATTCTTTCGTTATCCCTGCAGATGATTTTCTCAAAGTAAAATTTTATTAGTTCTACGTTTTCGTAGAGCGTTTTGATACATTTTTCATAACTAATATCATATATTACCTATTTCGCGATTGTACAAAATTTGGTGTTTATTTAAGGTAGTTTTAAAGATAAGTTTCTGAAACCTTCTAAACCGCAAATGTTCATTTCTATGTTATTGCAATTTTTCTTTATTTACTACATATTTTATTGATCAACAAAAGCTGCCTGATTCATTAAATTCATTTTATTATAAATATAATAAGCTATTGGGGATTAATTTTAATTCAGTATCATAATCCAACTATATTCCCCTTTTTATTTATTTATTTTTTATACACTATTTTCTTATTTAAAATCTAAGCAAATTGTGTCATTTTACTAGAAGACTGTGTCTTTGGTCGATGAATGAATGTATAGTTGTATAATAAGTGCTTAGTCTAAGTGTAGATTTGTTCATCTTTATACACTGAATCATCAATGCTTGAAATACTGGATTATAAGTTATTTTCTAATCATTAATGTATTCTGTTTTCATTTTTAATAAAGAAAAAAAACCAAATAACAATTTACAATTGCTATCTATTAGTAATTGTATGCTTAAATTATTCATAAACTAGTGGCATGGTTACAGTTCCAGAATTGGGATAGTGTTTGTGAAATATTAAATGTTTAAATTAGTCTCATTTGTGTCGCAGTCGACTTTCATGTCTCATAGATAAATGAAACAGTCAGAATGGCCTGATATATATTATTTAGTTCTTGATCGTCTTCCTAATGACTACGTTATTAATTATTTCTATAGTACGTTCATATTTGGAATTGGTATACTATTTAAAGGTACATATGAACAATATATAAAGGGCACACATTGTAAATGTAACCACTAAGGTCTCTGAAGAAGCAATTACATTCACATGATTATGACCTGGAAATCGTAATTGAGAATTAATGATTATTATACTTTATAAAGGATATGTTTTCGTAGCGATTTTGAAATAAGAATTCCTTAGCTTATCTGTTCCAAGTGATCTTTCCTTAAAAACCTTATTTTAATTTTCATCCTTTAAGTGTGATTTGATCTGGTCATGGCCATCAAGCGAAAGTCAATGATTCTTTATGTAATTACCCTTAAAATTAATATTACGTTTATTTTATCTGCCCCATGGCGGTTTAATATAGGTTTATTTTACGGATAATTTTTACAACTATTTCCTAGATTTAAAGGGAACCAATTTTCAAATGAAACCATGTATACATTGAAAAGATAAAATAATAGACCTGATAGCAGGTTTGATTCTTTCAGAAACTGGTATTATTTTTGTTTTTCCGACACAGACTTCGTAATTATTAACATAAAGATAACCTAATACATATTTCATAATGTTTATGTGATATTTTCCCTCAGTGTCCCTCACAGTAAATATGAAAGGGTATGGATGGTCATTGGTTATCCATATTTCATAGGCACCTCACGGAACCTCTTTTTTTCATTATCGAGTAAATCAGAGGTGCCCTTAGTGAAAAAATACTTCTCTCTATCTTAACTTTCTTAGATTGCTCTAAGTATTCGTACGTGTTTTTCTGTAGGTATTTTTCAATTCCTATTTTCCATTCAAACATTTATGTCCAGTTTTCCATTTCCAAAACCTCTATTCCAAATCTGCGCAAGCACAAATTGTTTATTTTTCTCTCCAATCTTATAATTAAACTAGTTTCCCTTGTTGTTCTTTAGGATGAATGGTCGGACTAGACTACGTTCTGCACTATTTTATTTTTACGGCAATTTTTTATTATGAATTATAAACCACTACGGGAAAAGACAAAATACTTCTAAAATAATGACTTACCTTTGGTTGACAAAGTATTTTGCTTTGTTCATATTAAATTTCATAGGAAAGCTGTCACTAACAATTTTGTACTTTTTACTTTTTTATTTTTTTTTTTAACATCAAGGATTTTGGGATCTTCTGTTGGTATAATTTCTATTTCAGTTACGATTTTCTTCTTTCATATTCACTAGCAAACTGTACTATTCCTCTCCATGGAAAGGACTTAGGTTACTTCACTAACAAACACTAGTTAATGTTTTGTCCTATTATAAAATTTCCTTGTTTGGAATATAATACATAAGGGGGCGTGTGTAAATTAATGTTCTCCAGTCAAGGGATACCCAATAGGGTATTTAATTATAGCTTTTCCAGGTCTATTTAAACTTTTTCCAATCAATTTGGGCTATTTCCAAACCATATTCACCTTTTTCCAAACCAAATTAGACTTTTTCCCCATCAAATTGAACTTTTTCCAAATCAAATTGAACTTTTTCCATTTCAAATTCGACAAAAGCTTAATTCGATTAGATCTTATTCTTTAATGGGTAAACATTTAAGTAAACATGTTAGACATCTATTCTTGCTAATTCCAAATCAATTAAAATGTTTAGAAAGATCTTAGTGATAATGGTTAATTTAAAGTGAGAGTTAAAATTGATTTGGAAAAGGTTGAATTTGATTTGGAAAAAGTCTAATTTTTTTTGGAAAAGGTTTAATTGTTTTAGAAAAGGTTGAATTTGGTTTGGAAATAGTCCAAATTGATTGGAAAAAGTTTAAATAGACCTGGAAAAGCTATATATATAATTAAATAGATTCAATTCAGATAAAAGGCCTCTCTTTTAGTGAGTTAGTATACTCTAGCAACAGCTGCAGCCTGATTAAATAGGTTGGATATCTCACGAGATAGTAAAAGTTCACTTTCGAATTGAAATAGTGTCGAGATTTCGGTTCATTGAACTTAATGTTTACAAACATCAAGCTAAATGAATGCCAGTACACCCTTGCGCGCGCACAAACACCACATACACGCATGCAAAAGCACGTGCCTGCACACACACATGTAATCAATATTCAATGACCCTAAGTTAAATATATTAGCATGTTTTGACCTGGCTGGGTCAGGCCATACACTCAATAATTGTTTCTTGTTTTAGGCTTTATTTTCAGTATATATTTTATCCGCACTGCGGTTCGTTCGTGCTTTTTGACGGAGTCCTTTTGAACACTGAAATTCAGAACATTAGTTATTCTGATTAAAGGTGTAGTGCATATAACCTTCATCACCATTATTCTTTATAAGTCATTACTTACCATTTTTAGTACGTCCAATGCGTAAAAAATACTATATTACTTATAATATAATACATTCGCAGATTTGAATCAATAATACCACTGTTTCCATCTCATGATTAACAATACGTCTACATGGTGTAAGAAAGTATCTACCTTAGCTAAAATAGTTTACTAACACTTACGTCATATCAATATATTAGCAGATTTCCCTAAAGGAATATCAGTTATTGAGGTTGTACTCAGGACGCGATTTTCGAAAAATATCTTCAAAATTCCGTCGATCCTATCTAGGAGATGACGAAAATGAAATCCATTCAAAATTTTATATATAATATATGTGTGTGTGTGTGTGTGTGTGTGTGTATCTATCAACACACACACACACTTGCCTGTTCTCACTCTACTGGTCAGAATTTGTCTCTTATTGTTACAAACTCGATATATAAGTGTTTTATGTAAAACTAAAGATTAAGTTTGTTAACGGCTAAAATCGGACAAGGGAGAGAGGGGATTAGGGAGGGGAATTCAAAAATTCGAAGTATCTTTATTATAATACGTCTGATTTAAACTTGTATAAAGCTGATCTTATTGAAAATTTAATTTCCTGAGAATGTTGTATTTTTTTGTTTTCATCCTTCGGTTCCCACTTCCACTTATGTAATATTAATAATAAGCTGTTATATCATGATAAACTTTATTGGAAGCTAAAATACCAATTATTGTTATAATCGAACTTTTACTACATGAAGTTCATGGAAATAATATTTGATGACGTTATCATTTAAGATATTACCTTGGCAACCCAAAAATGGTTATTTGTCCAGTACCATGTTCAATAGCTCTAACCAGGCAAAAAATAGAGGGGGAGGTAGCTCAGAAATTCATAACATCTGTTTTTTTTTAGTCGGTTGTATTGAAAAATTGTTGATATCTTAACTTTTTAAGCTATTGACGGTCTACAATTGTTATTATATAATTTTTTTTCGTATGTCAAATATTAAGCGAGTTACTCAGCATTTAATAAAATTCCACTTCTAATCATCAGTTTTTTACTTAGAAATATAGTATGTTATACCAGCACGCGGGAAATCTCATTAGTTTAGAGCCCCTGCGTGACGGACTTTTTTAAGATCTCAAAAATCAATTGATTTTATTCATAAAACATTCATGATCTTCAAGTTATGTAGTTGGATTCCTATCATTAGTCAGTTATTTGTCGATATTTTCATGTGTTAATTTGCTTTGTGTGACTTCCAAAACAGAAGCACTTTTAGATTAGGCAAAGGAGATTTAAGAAGACAGGAAACTTTCCGATTAGTTCCTTAGCAGTAATTTTGTAAGTGTATTAAAAAACAATGCAGCAGTTTAGGCTGAATGGGACATTACTCATAGTAATTGGTGGGAATTCTTTCAACCATTTAGTTATCTATAAACGCATCATATTGTTCTTTTCTCATAACTTTTATGAATGAATATTTATTTACACATTCTGAATTAATTGCAGTACCTAATTATGAAATCATTGTTAGTACATTTTTTATACAAAACGATCGTTATACATGTATGATTTTTATTTTTCATAGTTTTCTATTTATTTTGGTATGTTAGGAACAAAAAGAAATGATCGTGGTTGTCCAAGCCGCCTTTATCATTAATACAGAAAGAATTAATCTCTTTTAACTTCTTTTTAAAAGCTAATCCATCAAATTCTAGAGAGAATGAAGATAGAACGATTCCCTTATTTAGCTGCCTTAAATTGATTTGAGGCGTGATATATATTTATTTAACAAGCTCTTAAATGTTCCCTTTTTAATGCAATCTTTGGATTGCCAGTACTGGTAAATTCTTTTGGATTCCATTATTGTTTATCAAAATAATTGTGTATTTGTAACCGTAGGTACAGATGATTAATTCTCTTTAAGTTACTTCTTTTTGTGCAATAATCTTTTTTTAATGTTACCCTTTTCTTATGCTTGACAATAATTCTTTTTGTTCTTCTTCCTTAGTTGCCTTCTTTCTTAATTCCTCTCGGTTCTTGTAAAATTCAATAAAATATTTTTTTTTATTCGGTATCAGCAAGGAGTTTAATCGTGAATATAATGTCCTTGATTGAAGATTTTGCATATTATCATGTATTTGAAGTCACACTCCTGTTGAAACAACTTATTCTTGACCTTGTATATTTGAACCTAATTTTCGGGAGTCGGTACTCAATGAAAACAGACGTATTTTTTTTTTCGATTGTCATTAAAAAAGACCTTTGAGATCTTTAGTCACACTCGGGGGTATTCGTGAACAGAGTTTTGAGGTTGTACTCATCAGGAAATCAGCTATTGAAGTTGTACTCATGACGCGATTTTTGAAAAAGTTTCTCTTAAATAGGAGATGGTGAAAATGAGGTCCGTCAAAATTATATATATATATACACGTACACACAGGATGTTCCAACTTCCCGTGCCACCTCCCTTTATTTTTATTATTATTTTAATACAAGGCTGAGACTTGGTGTGCCAAAATTGGGGCCTCTGAAGAATTCTTTCAGTCCATACTCAACCTCGTAACCTTCTCCAGTACTTCTCCAGCGACAATAACTTTGGAATTTCCAATGGAATGGCCTACTTTTTATGACGGATTCTTGTTGAAAATCAAAAATTCTAAAACGAGTTTGTATCAGTGAATATTTCGATTTGTCGCATCCTTTAGCTGTGAAATGCACAAACCTTTATTGAGGCTCATTTTATTGAAACATGCTGTGATATAGATATTCTAGTCAGCAAAATTATCGTTGAAACAAGTTTACGGAATAGATGAATAGATTTTGAAATTTAAAAAAAAAAAAAAAATCAAAAAAAAACGTTCTTAGAATTAATTTATTTTTAATTAATTCCGTAGTAGTTATTTCTAAAAGGAATATTTTTTTCCACCTGCACAGTTTCCTTCCTCATTTATGCACTTCAAAAGACGGTTATGAGAGTAAGAAAGAAGCGTTATCAGATAAAAGTAACAGTTAAGTGTAAGTAAAGTAAGAAAGCGAGCGAACAAAGCGGGTCTGGATAGCTTTCTCCAGTGGCTTCCCTTTCGCCAGGACTATTCCATCGCCAAACAGCCCGCGTTCACTAATGGATACAACTCTACTTCCAAGTACTTTCTTCCTTCGTGGGTAAGGACCGAATCTATGACAGTTCTATGTTCACCGAATATGAATCTAGGACATGAAATATGTGGTGTGAGCAGTATTAATAATTATATCTCCTCAATAAGAAGGATTTGGCTTATACGAGAACGTATAAAAGAATACAATTTTATACCTTTTGGCAGATTTCCCTTAAGGGAAGTCAGCTATTGAGGTCGTACTCATGACGTGATTTTCGACATTTTTCTTCAAATGTCCATCGATCCTACCTAGGAAATGAGGTCCGTTATATATCTATCTATCTATCTATATATTTGTCTGTTACCGCTCTAGCGGTCGCAATTATTGTCTAATCGTTACCAAACTCGATATTTTGTCGTTTTATGTAAAAAGAATGATCAAGTTCGTCAACGGCTAAAATCAGACAAGGGGAGAGGGGGAGAATTTTGAATATTCGAAATATATCCGTTACTATACGTGGGATCGAAAAAATGCATAAAACCAACCTTATAGAAAATTAAATGTACTATAAATATTGTTTTATACATTTATTCCTAATCTTGAATATTAACCGAGATATTTGCATTTTTCTGTTTTCAGCCTTCAGCAAATCCCCACTTCTACTCATGTTTCATAAACAATACTCGGTTATGTAATATTCCACATCATTTGAAGCTTAAATATCGAATATTGTTGTCAGGAGACATTTGTTATACGAGATACATGGGACCCCCCCCCCTTCTTATGTTTTGGGACTACTTAAATTTGATTGATTGAAATAAAAATTATATTGATTCATTATAAATTACAGTAGTAGATGTAGTAAATAGTTTTCAATCGAATTAATACGTCATATTCAGATATATAACAGTAATTGTTTTTCTTTCCGGTAAAAAGTTGGATGTACTGTTTGTTCAGAAGCTTTCCGTCGGGAAGTTTCTTATTATAGTTTGTATTTATTCACTTAATATTCACGGTGGTGTTGTGTTAGCAGTATGTAGATTTATCTATTGTTAAACTTCTCGCGGGAAATCTGCTTAGTTTTCGCAGCCGCTGCGTCAGGGACATTTTTTTTTTTTAAATGAGAGAGATATATTTGGCAGTCTCCTTTTCTCCAGCCACCTAACTCAAGGCCAGTCAGCAACTACCAACAAAGTCATAGGTCGTGCTTCTAAGATAAGTTTAACGAATTTTTGTTAGGATACTTCCTAGGATGTGGCTCTAGCGCTCGATATTTTCTTTGTTCGTTACAAAACTCGATATATAAGCGTTTCACTTAAAATTAAAGATCAAGTTCGTTAACGGCTGAGATTAGACCCGGAGAAAGGGGGACTAGATAGGGAAAAATAAATATTGAAATTTTCTCCGTTATAATGAATCAGATCAAAAATTAATATATAACCAATCGTCTTGCAAATTCAATAAATGTTGTTCATAGATATTTTTGTATAATTGTTGTTCTGGGACTCAGGTTAGTCATGTGAGTTAAAGCGTTGGCCTTAATCTCGCATGGTAATCCTACAGTGGCGAGTTTGATTCCCGCCTGACCAATTGGAATTTATTTAGTGACAAACTCATTAAATAATATACTTAGTCCATCCCTGGCGATAAAAGGGTGGCAGCCTGTAGATAAACCGTCCAATTTGACGTAGTAGCAAAACATAGAAATTTTAGACATTATAGAATTTTAACCAGAATGTTTTATTGGCATAGACACATAAGGATATGATTTTACGTTTGAAATGTGACTCGAAAATGAAATTATAGAACACCATTAAATATGAAATTCTTAAACTAATATTAGGTCATTAGTTCGATCGTTTTGGCATTGTACGAGATTCAGGAAAAGTAAACATTCTTAAACATTCATTAACTATTGATTTAACCCTCTGATTAGGTCAAGCCATTCTATAAATAAGGGCGTCCATTTGTTTTCAATATAACTACACCTTAACCACAACGTGTTTGTGTAATACCTATTAGTCCAAGCTTTTTTTTCGTGAAATTATTATAAATGCAGATAATATTTTTAGTTTAAATGTTTCTCATGAGTAGCAATTCATTATGTGATGATTTTATGTTTCTTAAATCGGTAATACTACATTACACATGACAATTTTCTACAGGCCTACAAACCTCCGAAAAATTATTTATTAACGTCCACTTTTTGCAACTAAGGCTAATTGAAGGGTTACCTGTAGGTCATTTTCATTTTCTAACCATGATGGTTCAACGGATTTATTTATTGAATTTCGTCACTTAATAAATTCCTTTTGCCGAAGCAGGAATTGAACTCGCCACTCTAGATTTACCATGTGAAATGTAATATATAAACATTATATATAACATGTGAAATATATTATTTATTTATTAGAGTCCACTTTTGCTATTGTGGCTAATTGGGACGGGTTATCTAAAGATTGCCACCTTTTTCTCAGGGTGGGACTAAGGATTTTATTTAATAAATTCTGTCACTAATAAAAATCCTATTGCCCAGGCAGTAATCGAATTCGCCACTATAGCTTTACCACGTGAGATTGAGGTCAACGCTTTAATGTGAAATATATAAATCTCGGAATGTTACGATTAATTTATATCCATATATTGATTGGTTTACTTTTGAACGGACTAAATAAATACAATTCCTAAGTTTAAAAGGAATTTGAACTTCCTGGAAATTGAAATAACATAACACGCATAAAATATAATAGTGCGTATAAATTAATTTGCGGAACATTTGTACATCGCACATATATATTGGAATTCATGTTGCTGTCACGAGTTTAAATATTTTTTCCTATCATAAAAATAGCACTTAATATATTTTTAATATACAGTATTTAATAGTCTTTATTTAATTCCTTTTTATGCAGTATTTTACAGTGGCTCCTCGGTTACTAAATATAATTTGAAACACCTTTTCATTCTCAGTAAATAGAAAGTTCATTACCATTTTCAAGCGGGTGCGGTATTATTATCACAATTTCTTGTTTGCAAGTTACGTAATATTTGTAAACGTTGCTGATAAGGTATTCCTTTTATTCTTCTATGCATAATGAAGCATGGGATGTTTAAAAATTACTCTATGAATGCAGTCAAAAGTTCAAATGTACCTACTATCAATTTGAAGAATGATGTACAATATCATTTCGTTGAACAATTCTTTTATTATCAGATTTTCCATAAAGGAAACGAGCTATTGAGGTCGTACTCATGGACAGGATTTTCTAAAAATTTCTTTAAATTTACCTCATAATATATCTACATTTGGCTGTTAACGCTCTAGCGGCCGCAGTTTTTGTTATATCGTAAACGAATTCGATATTTATACGTTTTATGTAAAACTAATGTAATGTGTGAGAGGGGTTTAGAGGGGAATTTTGAAAATTCCAGTTATTTTCATTATTATAAGTCGGATCGAAAACTAGTATAGGATCAATCTTATTCCAAATAAAATTGAAAGATGTTAGAACCAATCTTGTTAAACTATTAATGCTCTACAATTATATTTCTATATATTTTTTCCTAAATCAAATATTATGCAAGTTATAAGTACATTCTTGTTTAAAGCCTTCAGAAAACTACTGATTCTACTAATAGGATATTTAATTAGAAATAAAAATTATATGGCGACAACAGATCAGTAGTGCGTCATGCTAATCCGTAGAAAATCTGCTTAGCTTAGGCATCCATCGTGACGGACTTTATCCGATTTCTTTGAAAACTTATTCAACTCATTTGGATTTATTCGTACACTATTCTCCTATGATTTTATAATATCGGCGGTAGGAATGCTAATTTATTTGAGCGAGAATTTTTCAACTTCTTAAAAGACCCATTTCCTCACAAAAGTTTCGCATTTTCCAAAAATACAGAGCTTACAAAAAGCATTTGACAAAATATTCGTTTCAAGCTCTATATTTAAACGTTTTATGTAAAATTAATGAAAAAGTTCTTTAATGGGTAGAATGGGACCAGGAGATGGAGTAGAAGGGGAGTGGTTTAGAAGGGGTAGTCAATTCAATCATAATGTCTCTCCAAGCTTGTTGTATATTTAATTTTCTTTAATTGTTTTTCCAATATTTTTTTTCTTCGATATTAAACGAGTAATGTATTGTATTTTTTTTTAAAGTCATCAACAAACCCCAATTGGAGACAGATTACTATAACATTCAAAGAATATTTCATGAAGGGTCTTATTCCTAGCTTAATTACAAAATATTATTTTTCTTAGTGCTATACATACTCATTGTGACATTTTACGTCTAGTCTCTAAAGCTGTAGGCGATAAAAACACTGAAACTAGTATCATTTCAAGAAGTAAAAAAAAAATGTTAGTTTTATTTGGAAGCAAATCCTGCAACACTGCTAACTTACATTGATTATTACTTGAATTTTCGTATATGATATATTCTTTTCTTATTTTTCTGAGTTGTAATATAAACAGCGCACGAAATAATATAAATAAAATTTGAAATTATATTATTTTTGTACGAAAACCGCCGTCATTGCATTGACCCAGTAGCTGAAGGTTTTTTCATAGAGTTTTCATGCATAGTAATTGACTCGATATTACCGCAAGGAACCTTCAACTCTGAAAGTAAAACCCGCAATGGATTGGAATTATTTTTATTCACCATGTTCTTCTTTCATTTTACTGCTCCTGTTGGTCAGGTGGGAACACAGAAGTGGAGCACTTTGAGAATTTCTTGCTTTTCAGGTTGAACGAACCATATCGTACAAATTAGGTATGCGCATACATTAATACAAAAGCCGTATAATTCGGCAATAGTGTGCTGTCGGAATGTTTTCAAAATGGAAACTAATGGAAAGCAAATACAGTATGGTAGTAATTCTTATTCATGGTTGTTTTCAGTTAAACTGAGTTGACCTAATTCAGTATAGGTTGTTGCATTGATGGTAACAGCGACAAATCGATTTGTCGACAATAGTTTATGGACGGTTTTTGAAATGTGCTTCCTGCCAGCCATTGATTTGTTTAATACGATGTACTGTATCTAGTTAAACTATTTTCACTGCGTGTTTTTACTCCACACTTTAATGAAAATATAACGCATATTAATATCAAAAGAAAAATGTTAAGACAAAAAACAAATCAATTTAAACATTAAAAAGTCCGTCACGCAGGTACTGCTTAAACTAAGCAGATTTCCCTCGTGATGTTTAACAATAAATAAATCTGCATTCTGGTAACACAATTGCACCGTCGTCATCAAGTGAATAAATACAAACGATAATAAGAAACCTCTAGACGGGAAGCACCTGAAATGTAAACAAACAGGTGTGCCAGCTTCTCACAGGAAAGAGAAACAATTACTGAAATATGCAGATCAGATGTCTATCGAGGCTATTCAGGAAACAAGAAAAATGAGGTACTTTAATGTATATGCTCCGAAGAGCATATTAGCTTTCAGAAAATTACATGAATTCGATTTATATATAATAAATTAGAGTTAAATTTCGATATTTCAACAAATAAATAAAAAATGAAAGGAAGGTAATACAAAAATAAAATAAATAACACCAAATTGTGTCTTCAAAATTAAAATAACTCTTTCAATAATTTAGCCATACTTTTTGTACGCTGCCCCATAGGTCTTCTGCAGTTGCTAATCTGCTCCACGTTTTTTTCACGCATTGAGTAAATCGTCTATGCTTCTAAAATTGATTTATTGTATTTGAAAATATTTATGGAACCGTTATTAGTCTGATGTGAGGACATGTTGATAACATATTGAGTATTTCGATTTTTTTAGCTTTGCTATTAGTAAATAATCCTATATATATATATATATATATATATATATATATATACATACTCATTTGTCTATTTGTGTGTATATATGTACATATATATTTGTCTCTAGCGGTCGCAATTTTTGTCTTATCGTTACCAAACTTGATATATAATCGTTTTATGTAAAAAGAAAGGTCAAGTTTGTTAACGGCTGAAATCGGATCAGGGGGAGGTGGGGTTTAGAGGGGGAGAATTTCTAAAATTCTTTATATCTCCGTTAATATGCTTTGGATCAAAAATTGTATAGAACCAATCCTATTGTAAATGTAGTGTTCTATAAATGTTGTTATGTACATTTCTTCACTATCTTGATTATTGACTGAGATATTTGCATTTTTTAGTTTTCGGTCTTCAGTAAACCTCCACTCCTACTCATCTCATATTAACAATATTCTATTATGTTATGAAGCACTTTATTTGAAGCCTGAATACTAATTATTGTTCTCATTGAACTTTTAAGTTTTGAAATAATTGCAAATACGTTGCGCACGTGGGTAATCTGCTTAGTTAACGCAGCTCTTGCGTAACGAACTGTTTTCTCTCTTCTTCTATGTAGTTCGTTATAGGATCTGTTATAGCCAGTCTAATACTCAAATTTTCTGCAATACATTCATTTAGAAATGCATAATTGTCTGCTAGCAAGCTTTGCAACAAATTAAATCTTACAGATCAATATAATCCACCAATGTAAAATAACCATGTACAATATAGACAACTTTCCATTCGGGAGAGAGCTTTCACTGGGCGGCACACGCGTCAGGTGCGAACTTAAAGAGTTGAATGCCTCGTCATCGACCGCCTCAAAGGTCAGTAATCTCCAACGAGGACCGATGACCGTCAGGTTCAACCAACTAATTTAGCATTCACCAACTTATTTCGTGTCTAGCAACACTTTAGAATAATAATTGATTACCGGACTCCCGGTAATTTTGAAATAGTTCTCTCATAATCCCAGGTATATACCTTCAGTCCTAAATATTTCATGAAAACTGAAAAAAAATAATCTCTGGCCTAGAAAATTTTTCACATTTTCGTTAACTTTTGCAGTAAGATTTTAACTATTTATTTAAATATTGGTCATTGCCAAAGGAGAAGTACCTTTTTCTTAGTAAGTAGATCAACTGCTAATTATATCATGTAAAATACTACAATACAATAAGTCTACCGATTTTGTAATAATCTGCCCAGATTTGAAATAATTTTTATATATGTACCCATATATGCCCATTTTCGAACTTTGACATAAACTTAATATAAGTAGAAGCTACACCTAGGAATTTTGTGATAGTTCTTTGGGACCCACTTTTCAAAATAATCTAAATTAATAAATAATTCTGACATTTGTGTTATATGTCATACGAAAGGCCATGACTAACAGAGTAAACTATTACCTCTCTCACGTTCCTAACTCATTTAGAACGGCTTCTAGAGCGATTTCAAAAAAGTATGGCCGGCGTTTTCGGGAGCTTTTGAAACCTTTACATGAAAACTTTACATACCTGTATTTCGGAAACCGTTTGAGATAAAAAATTAAAATTTAATGTTTTTCTTAATCTCAACCTACCAGTGTCCAAATCTTTAGGAGATTCTAAAATAGTGAGGTAAAATGGGTTTGTGGATCTGACGGAATGAACTCAAATGAATATACAAGTGGTGTATGGTTGGATGTAGTTTTTATACATTACTCAAAGTTGTGTAAGCCTATTATGACCCAAGCACTTAGGGTATAGAATAGGTATTTTATTAAGTAATTCAATAATATTTAGAAGGAAAATTTAATAAAATGCTCAGGTTAGCCTGAGTTCATGCATAGGTCCTAATCTCACTGGCAAATATTGAGTGGCGAGTTTGATTCCCGCCTGGGAAATAGGACTTTATTTTGTGACGAACTCATTAAATAAAATCCTTAGTCCTACTATGGATAGAAAATGGTGGCAACCTGTAGATAACCCGTCCCCATTAGCCGCAGTTGCAAAAGGCGGACGTTAATAAATAATTTTTCACTTTCAAAATAGACCTCTTCTCAATAATCATATAGATTTAGAATAGATTTATCGCATATGATTTAGTGAAACAACGTGTGTGCGTTTATATAATACTATGTTATTTATTTTGGTCCATTTATGATGATATAAAGAACAGTTGTTGAATAATTAAAACGATTCGTCGAATAGGCAATAACAAGAAAAAAACCAAAGAGAGTTGTTTAAGCCCTAACAGAACCGGGCATATTTCATATTACTTATGGGTGATTTTCGATAGGTAACCAGTTACGTATTGTTTAAATTATAGAATTAAATAACATCCTAAATCCCACCCTGGCTAGAAAAGGGTAGTAACCTGTAGGTAACCCGCCCCAATTAGCCTGAGTTGCAAAAAGTGGACGTTAATAAATAATAATAAAATTATAGACTTTTGAAGAGTGTATTTATATTTTAATGGCATAAACTCTGCACAAGACCAACGACACACTCTGTATTAACCCTCACTATATAAAACATTAATTTATAAATGCTTAGACGAAATAGTAGATTTCCTGGAAAAAATTAAATAATGAATAGAAAAAATATAATACAACTTAGAGAGTTTGGTTCTGAAGTTGGCCACTGAGTCAAGCTCTTTTATTGCATATTATGCCTTTTAATCTTAATGCAGTATTTAATATTTTAATCGTATTTAAGAATCTAACCTAGTATTCCATGTTTTACCACTAATTTAGTTAATGTTAATTTAAGTTGTATCACGTTCAGGGTGATAACCATGACGTATAAAAATTACACTTATATTTTATTCATATTTATAAATGTGTGGCTGTCCAGCGAAAATAAACGTGTTATTATTTTAGCAGTAATTTTTGTTTTATCTTTGCCAAACTAGATATTTAGTTCTTTTAGGTAAAAAGAAAGATCAAGTTCGTTAATGGCTGAAACCACCCGACCAGTGGGAGTGTGGGTTTAGAGGGGGAATTTTGAAAATTCTTAATATCTCTGTTATTAACGGTTCAAAAAGTTGTATAGAATCAATCTTATTGAAAATTTAATGTTCTATAAATGTTGTTATTTTAGTTTTTTTCACTATCTTGATTATTAACCGAGATATTTGCATTTTTTAGTTTTTGGCCTTCAGTAATCCCCACTCCTACTCATGTGATATTAACAATAAGCTATTATATTATGAATCACTTTATTTGAAGTCTGAATGCCAAATTTGTCATTGGACTTTTAAGTTAAAATTGCACTTATATTTTATTCATTTTTATAAATGTGTGGCTATCCCTCCACGTTTAATGTAAATAAACAATAATTTGCTTTCCTTAAAGTTCTGCAAGATTTCGAAAAAAATAAATCAGACAGTGTATTATTTCTGTTAGCATTTTGATTACAAACTATAATCAAATATCTATCAAGCTAAATTGCTTAGGTTTACAGACTTTTGAAGAGTTACTAATAACTCAATATTGGTGATACCTTGACTGTTTAGGGAATATTGTAGAAATTTGAGTCGTCTATTGAATTTGGTGACGTTCTCCTCATATAAAAAGGTTCGTCACGCAGGGGCTGCGTAAACTAAGCAGATTTCCCACGTGAAGTTTTACAATAGAGAAATCTCCATACGCGAGCCGAACATTTACGGCAAAGGGCCGAACTAGCTTTTGGCCGAACTAGCTCCGTCGTACGTTATCGGCTTAAATTTAATAAAAATGCCAATATCTCGGTTAATATTCAATATAGAGAATAAATGTATAGAACAATATTTATAGTAAATTTAATTTACAATAAGATTGGTTTTATACGTTTTTGTGATCCGACGTATGGTAACTGAGATCTTTCGAATTTAGGTACCCCCCCCCCCCTCCAAATGGTCCGATATCAGCCATTAACGAACTTGATCTGTCTTTTTGCATAAAACGTTTAAATCTTGAGGTTGGTAACGATGAAACATAAATGGAGATCACTAGCGCGTGAACAGACAAATATATATATATATATATATATATATATATAAATAAATATATATATCTATATATATAGTTTTGAACGGACCTCATTAGCAGATTTTTGGTCGTCTCCTGGGTAGGATCGATGGACATTTGAAGAAAAGTTTCGAGAATTCGCGTCATGAGTACGATCTCAACAGCTGATTTCCCTCAAGGGAAATCTGCTAAAAGTTTTCACCATATTTTTAGGAATCTACTTCATTGTGTGATATTCTGGCGGAATTGGCTCTAACATCAGAAAGTAATGCGTTGTTCCGAGCAGGAATCATTCAACTACCAAGCCATCTTTATTCGGCAAATGATAATTGCTTATATTCCGTCAAGAGAGCACGTGAAAAGCCGGCGTTCTTTATTTCATCCTGAACGTAAAATTTATTTAGTATTTCTAAAGAATTTACCCTAATTATTGCGTAGGTTTGAAGACGACGCTTTGCAATTATGACAGTTGGCCTCATTTATTTAGATGAGTGTACTGAAAGAATCTTTTTGAAATGACCGTCTGAATGATTGGTCCCCAAGTTGAATGGCTCATTCTGAACCATCACTGAGGTCAGTAATCTCTTAGGTAGGACGGAGAGAGAGATATATATATGGCTCGACTGCATACCAGTCGCGTTCACCTTGTTTACAGGCTCTACCACGTGGCATGCCGCATCCCAAATAGTCACGGGCATACTTCTGAACACGACAACCAACAGATATTTCCGTTTTCTACAAATAGTGCATAAACGTTACGTTGCAGTATTGGAGTTACAAGTCCGTCACTCAGTAGCTGCATAAATTAAGGAGATTTCCCACGCAGTGGGTAAGTGATCTCATCTCACTATTCACCATCTGTTTCTAAGTAAAGTCCGGGGCTGCGTTAACTAAGCAGATTTCCCACGTGCGTTACGTATTTGCATTTATCTCAAAACCTAATTAGTTCAATGATAACAATATTCGGTGTTCAGGCTTCAAATAAAGTGCTTCATAACATAATTGCATTTTAGCAGATTTCCCTTAAGGGAAATCAGCTATTGAGGTTGTACTCATGACGGAATTTTCGAAATTTTTCTTCAAATGTCCATCGATCCTACCTAGTAGATGACGAAAATGAGGTCCGTTCAAAAGTGTGTGTGTGTGTGTGTATATATATATTATATATATATATATATATATATATATATATATATATATATATATATCTGTTACCGCTCTAGTGGTTGCAATTATTGTTTGATCGCTACCAAACTCGATATTTAGTCGTTTTATGTAAAAAGAAAGATCAAATTCGTTAACGGCTGAAATTGGACCAGTGGGAGGGGGGGGGGGGTTAGAGGGGAGGATTTTCGAAAACTTGAAATATCTCCGTTACTATACGTCGGATCGAAAAATTGTACAGAATCAATCTTATTGCAAATTAAATTTACTATAAATATTGTTATATACATTTATTCTCTATCTCGAATATTAACCGAGATCTTTGCATTTTTATTAAATCTGGGCGGCTAACGGACGAGTGACTTTCCCCCCAAAAGCTAGTTCGGTCGCTCCCTTAACTGCTTGGCTCTCATGAAATTTCTCTATTGTAAAACTTCACGTGGGAAATATGCTTAGTTTACGCAGCCCCTGCGTGACGGACTTTTATACAAATTGCGTGTAAACATTGCGTTGCAGTATTGAAGTTAGAAGTTCGTCATTCAGTAGCTGCATAAATTAAGGAGATTTCCCACGCAGTGAGTAGGTGATCTCATCTCACTATTCACCCACTGTTTCTAAGTAAAAAACGTCCGTCACGCAGGGGCTGCGTTACTAAGCAGATTTCCCACGTGCGTTACGTATTTGCATTTATCTCAAAACCTAATCAGTTCAATGATAACAATATTCGGTGTTCAGGCTTCAAATAAAGCCGCGATATTTAGGCTTCATAACATAATAGCATTTTGTTAATATGACATGAGTAGGAGTGGGGGTTTACTGAAAGCCGAAAATTAAAAAAAATGCAAATATCTGCAATCGGTTAATAATCAAGACAGTGAAAAAATGTACATAACAACTTTTATAGAACATTTTGCGATAACATTGTTTCTATACAATTTTTTGATCCGAAGCATAATAGCGGAGATGTAAAGAATTTTCGAAATTTCCCCCCTGGTCCGATTTCAGCCGTTAACTAACCTGATCTTTCTTTTTACATAACACGACTATATTTTAATTTTGGAAACTATAAGACAAACATTGCGACCGCTAGAGCCCCCCATTTTTGTCATCTTCTAGGTAGGATCATGAATGAACATTTGAAGAAAAATTTCGAAAATCGCGTCATGAGTACGACCTCAATAGCTGATTTCACTTAAGGGAAATCTGCTAAAGTCCGATGAGTAGAAGTGGACTTTTATTGAAGGTTGAAAACAAGAAAGTACGAATAACCCGCTCAGTATTTGTGTTTAAAGAACATGTATAGACATAACAATTGTAGAACATCAATACTTGAACAAGATTGGTTCTAAGAAATGTTTTGATTCCACTCATAATAACGGAGACATTATGACTTTCCCCCGTCTAAACCCTCCTATTCTACTTGTAAGTCATATTTCAGCCATTAACGAATATAATCTTTAGAGTTGAATGAAAAGGCTAAATATCGAGTATGGTATAGATCGAATAAATATTTTCGAGTCAAAAAAGTAATATCTTAATTCATGATGTCGTCACTCAACGTATTACTGTTGTTGATATGTTTATAGAATCGTAAACGGCTGAACCGAATTTTATGAAACTCGTTATGTATATTACTACTAATACAGGTTAGGTTTTTGGCTGTATTAATATTCTCTGAGACGAACAGGAGTGGGGGTTATAAGGGAGGCCTGAAATTAAAAATAGCCATATTTCGTCTCCTATTGGTTTTTCGGCAAATACACACATAACCAAAGTTGGTTTTTTTGTTATTTAGAGTGACGTTTGTAATATACTCTTTTGTCGTATACCGAAGTATAAATGAGTTATACGCTAAAAACAATAGTGGGAGTCAACAATTTTATATGGCACAAAAACTCATCCAAATTAAGCGAAACTCCGTATGTGATTTGGTATTAACACCTCCCTGATTATAAGCTATATTAAAATTTCGTGGTACGAACAGGAGGGAGTGGGGTTATAAGGGAGGTCTGAAATATAAAATCGCGATATTTCGTACCCGATTCATTTTTCGGCAAACATGCATATAACAAAAGTTGTTTGTTTTGTTATTTAAAGTAAGTTTTGTTATATGCACTTTTGCCATATAACGAAGTATAAATGAGGTATACACGAAAAACTATAGAAGAGGTCAACAATACAACAACATAGGAAAAGACTAAATCGAAATCAACGAAACTCCGTATTTTTGACCTTAAGCTATATTAACATTTTTAGGAACGAACAGGAGTGGGGGTTGTTAGGGAGGCATGAAACGTGTACATGACAGAAGATTTTTTAATTTTATATTTAGAGTTAGTATTGTTATATACATCTTTATCGTAAATTATAAAGTAAGTAATCTGCATAGACGTTTTGTTATAGTCATCAATACGTATCCATGTATGAATGTATGAGCTTAGTACCCCGATGGATTAATACACTTTCAGTAAACTTAACAGCCATTAGCAGGTTGAATGAAGACCAAAGTATATTGTTATGCCCCCTCCCTCTCTTTCCCAAACATTAATTAAACAGAAATGTCAGTTTCTTCTTAAATGTATTTAATACTTTATTTAATTAAATGAGCAATATTAATTTTATGAGCAATATCGCTTCGCTGCGAACGCTCCAAAATAAAATAAATAAATAAATAATTAAAATAGAAAAATTAATTCAACAAACACTTTTGTATTGTGAAGAAAATGTAATAAGAATTGTTAACATAATTTAATACTTTCGCAATAACAATCAGCAAAGCACAGGGACAATGGTTGCAAGCGTGTGGATTACATTTGTAGAATCCATACTTCTCACATGCGCAGCTGTATGTGGCCTGCTCACTGTGCCGGAAAACCTGATTTATTCGTTTAAGCACCAGATGGAAAAACAAGAAATATTGTGTATCCCACAGCACTTCAATAAATACCGAATTGAATGAAATGCTGCAATGTCACAATTTTTTCAAAATCAATAAAATGACTTAAAATAAATTGAATATTTGTGTAATGTCTTTCCTTGAAATTTATTTTATTTGGTGGCGTAGCAACGCGCACAGGGCACAGCTAGTTATACATATAATTCATTATACATTTATTTTTGTTGTTCATGAATTTTGTTTTTTACTATTATTGTTAATGTTCTTGTTTCTTGATGTTCATATTTATTTATTTTTTCTGTTTTGTTAACTGAGCAATATCATCACATGGAGAATGTTCCAAAATAAAAAAATGAAAAAAGAATATATGAGGTATAGCACATGCATTTATGAGATATAAAGTACAAGATTCTTCTTATTCTGTCCCCAATATTATTTATATATTCTTCAAATTTTATGGCAAGGGTCTCCAATAAATAACATTTTGTCGGTGCAAACTTTATTGAAACTGCCCTACATGTTTCGTGGCTTATTTGCCACCCCTTCAGGGGCTATCCCTTTTAACAGAAAAAAAGTAAAAGATGATTAGCTAATACTCCTACGTGTATGTATAGTTAATAATTATTATTATGTATATAGCATATTGAAATTTCATTCTACCCATAATGGTTTGACTAATTGAATTTCTAAAACTAAAGCAGCCATTACTTTAGTGCATTGAAACAGAAAGTTTTGAGAGGCGGGTTTTCCCAGGAGAGCGTACATCCGGCCTACTCACCTCTCCAAGGTATGCATTCCTTAGATTTCTACCTGGTGACACTCCCCCAGCCAACAGGAGCTCAGCCTTATCCTAAACATTAATATATACATATATATATATATATATATATATACATATATATATTTGTCAGTTAACACTCTAGCGGTCGTAATTTTTGCTTGATTCTCGATATTTAACAGATTTATGTAAAAATAAAGATCAAGTTCGTTAATGGCTGAAATCGGACGTGTGGGAGGGTGGGTTTAAATTGGAGAATTTTCGAAAATCTCCGTAGCTATACGTCTGATCGAAAAATTGTATAGAAGCAATCTTATTGCAAATTAAATGTACTATAAATATTGTTATATACATTTATTCTTTATCTTGAATATTAACCGAGATATTTGAATTTTTATTAAATCTGTGCGGATAACGGATGAGAGCGAGTTTCCCGCCAAAAGCTAGGTCCACCGTTTCCTTAACTGTTCGGCTCTCGTGAAATTTCTCTATTGTATAACTTCACTTGGGAAATCTGCTCAGTTTACGCAGCCCCTGCGTGATGGACTTTTTTAACTTGATATCACGACAGATTTCGATAAGCAACAACGTTTCCTATTAATTTTATTCACTAGCAAAAATTAAAATTAAATACAATTTTTATAATAATTTAAATTTAAATTTTAAGAGGCAAAACATATCAAACACTTAATAAGCAATTCATAAACATGAAGTACATCTTTGTTCGTATTATTTGCTTCAAAAAGGCCCATAATATCCGATCGTGTTAAGATCTGGCGTTTGGAGCATTTTAGCAGATTTCCATGTCCATCCATCCTACCTAGGAAATTACGAAAATGAGGTCCGATCAAAATTATATATAGACATATATATATTTGTCTGTTAACGCTCTAGCGGTCCCAATTTTTGTTTGATCGTCGCAAAGCTTGCTATTTAAACGTTTTGTGTAAGAAAGAAGATCATGTTCGTTAATGGCTAAAATCGGACAAGTGGGATGGGTACCAGATATAGTAAATAGTTCTCAATAAAATTAATAAGTTATATTCAGATATAGTTCAGTAATTGTTTTTCCTTCCGGTGAAAAATATTTCTATTCATCTGTTCAGCGCTGAGAGGTTGGCTCACCATGCTTGTTTACAATTCAGACTCATTCTGTTCGGAGGTTATTAAAATTGACTGAAAGGTTACTCATTAGCGTTCGTATTTATTCACGATGGTGTTGTGTTGCTACCAGTACGTAGTTTATCATATTAGTAATTATTTATCTATTGAAAACTTCAAGTGGGAAATCTACTTAGTCAGTTAAATTAAAATTCCTTAACTTTCAGCAAGATGTCGAAAAAAGTAAATCAGACATTGTATTGTTTCTGCTGGCATTTTGATTACATTCTATAATCAAATATCTATCAAGGAAAATATGCATGACCTAATTACTCCAAACACTTTTGAAATTCTATAACGTTTGTTGTAATTTGTTCTTTCCTTCCGTTAGTGAAAACTTATTTGGACCTATCTGAGCTCAAATCCCCGATCAGCTCTCTATCTAGGACAGTTCTCTATCAGTTTAGCCAAGGACATATGTCCCAACCAATACAGCGTTTTCCACAGTAAGCCAAGCTGCCCTCAAAACCCCACGCCAGGTCGTTTGAAGAGGAAAAAATTAATTGTCTTCATTTACTACTTGAAGTCGATTACTCTTATTAATGTAAACGAATATATTTTTACGAATGTAATGGACGTAATACATAACTAAATGTTGCTATTTTTGATATATTCTGTTCAAAATCATATGAATCGTCTTCAAAATTAACCATCTTCAAACTTCAGATTACGTTTGTGGAGGGTTGGTTGCAAGGAAAATGTTGGAATTATTATTCATATGAAATTAGTTACAATACTGGCATACAAAGCTAGTAGACATAGGCTCATGTCCTCAAGGATCCTAAAAAAAATGATGTCTAGTATATGTCGTGTTGAGAATTCTAAAATTTACTATTGGTACATTCCATCAATAAAAATAAAGTGTACGATTAATCTCGAAATATGCAACATCAGAAAAGCATAATGTAACAATAATTTTTCAGTTTCGCTATGTTAGCTCGTTCCCTATGCGTTTTAGTAGATTTCCCTGAAGGGAAATCAGCTATTGAGACCGTGCTCATGACGCGATTTTCGAAATTTTTCTTCAAATGCCCGTCGACCCTACCAAGGAGATGACGAAAATGAGGTCCGTTCAAAACTGTATATATATATTTGTCTCTTACCGCTCTAGCGGTCGCAATTTTTGTCTTATCGTTACCAAACTTGATATATAATCGTTTTATACAAAAAGAAAGATCAAGTTCGTTAACGTTGAAATCGGACCAGAGGGAGGGGAGGTTTAGAGGGGGAGAATTTCGAAAATCCTTAATATTTCCGTTATTATGCATCGGATTGAAAAATTGTATAGAACCAATCGTATTACTAATGCACTGTTCTGTAAATGTTGTTAAGTACATTTTTACACTATCTTGATTATTTACTGAGATATTTGCATTTTTTAGTTTTTGGTCTTTAGTAAACCCCTACTCCTACTCATCTCATATTAACAATAATCTGTTATGTTATGAAGCACTTTCTTTGAAGCTTAAACACCAAATATTGTTCTCATTGAACTTTTAAGTTTTGAGATAAATTCAAATACTGCCCCTGCGTGACGGACTTTTTAGTATAATAGTACATCAATGTTGGGAATTGTTTTATAATAGAATATGCCTGACTATACAACGTGTCATCCTTTATTTATAACCGACATAAGGGTGGAAGGATGGGTATTTATTTATTTCTGTAGCGCCACATTCAGGGGGGGGGGTCGTGCTTTCCTCGGCCATTCATGCCGAGTCTGCTTTCCTGTTATTGAGCCAAAATAAACTTCTGGCATCTGCCACCAATCCCTTCAGGGTGTGAGCAACAATGCGATTGGGAACCTTAATCTGTCTCTCTCTCACCCTGGAAGAATTTTTAAATAAATTAAAATTTCATGCAAGGAGGAATCAACACCAACAAAATATACCAAAATGGCACAATATGTCAGACCAATTTTCGCTTTTTATATTTTATATATTTCATTGAACATTTTTTAGCAGATTTCCCCTAAGAGAAATCAGCTATTGAGGTCGTACTCATGACGCGATTTTCGAAAAGTTTCTTCAAATGTCCATCGATCCTTCCCAGGAGATGACGAAAATGAGGTCCGTATATATATATATATATATATATATATATATATATATATATTTGTCTGTTAACTCTCTAGCGGTCGCAATTTTTGTTTGATCGTTACCAAACTCGATATTTAAACGTTTTATGTAAAAAGACAGATCAAGTTCATTAATGGCTGAAATCGGACTAGTGGGAGGGGGGGGGGGTTTAAAGAGGGGGGATTTTCGAAAAGTCGAAATATCTCCGTTACCATACGTCGGATCAAAAAATTGTATAGAACCAATCTTATTGTAAATTAAATTTACTATAAATATTTTCCTATGCATTTATTCTTTTTCTTGAATATTAACCGAGATATTTGCATTTTTATTAAATGTGGCCCAATAACGGACGGAGTGAGTTTCCCACCAAAAGCTAGTTCGGCCGTAACTGTTTGGCTATCGTATGGAGATTTCTCTATTGTATAACTTCACGTGGGAAATCTGCTTAGTTTACGCAGTCGCTGCGTGACGGACTTTTATTTATGTTGCATGGGTTACGTGTCAGCTCATTAGCCTAAATAAGCCTTAATACTAATCCGGAAGTTATTCGTATTCTTTTTTATACCAGTTTTCTTCATGAAATATCTTATTCTTTTTATTGTCAGACCTAATCCGGAAATCATATTTCTTAACTCTAAGATCCTTTAATCTTTATTCTATACTCTCCTCCAAAGAAAATTCAAGGACCTTCTAGAAAAGAAAATATATATATTATTTATTAAGGTATCTTCACAAAAAAAAAATTAATAAAAAATAAGGGGCAAGGCAAGAATGAAATCCGATTGGGACTACGATGATAGTGAAGAGCAAAAAACCTGAACTCCATCTCCCTTAGAAGAATTTGTGAATGATACACAATATGTACAACGTGAATGAATGTAGTAAGGGAATTATATAATTCAGACGACTGATAAACGGCAATTTAAGTGATTAGTTAGATAATATTAATTACGAATCTTGCGAAAATAACATTGTCTATTGTTTAACAGCTTAGAATTAATAGACTGTAGAAAGTCTGCTTAAAAGAAATAGTGAAGTTAGTTTTATTATTAGTGCGCCTTTTTCGTAATATTCGCTTCTTTTTTTTTAATACTGAAAATTAACTATTCCATAATAAAATAAAAATAATGAAACAAGACGTTATAGTGTTCTACTTAATCATAAATAAGTATAACTCTTAATAGATATACTAATTAAATAGTTAATTAACAGGAGGAAATCACTTTATTGTATAAAGTTATATACAGTTTGTGGGGCTGCTCAATTACATTGAGATGCTGAAGCACACAGCAACTGAAATCAGTCCTTAGGACAATACCAATACTAAGTAAAACAATACATATTGTATCTAGTCCAATAAATAACTAAAATATTTTAACACGGTCAGCAACCTGAAAGGTGTTTGTCACTAGATATAAATTAAAAACACTATAATTAGAATAACATGACCCGTCGATCTATAATATTGTAAGATCACTGGCCAAAGTTAAAGTTAAAATATTTGGTGGGAAATAATCCCTAAAGTATCAATAATGATACCCTCGACCAATAGTTAAGATAGTTAAACGTCTTTGTTGAATAGAGTTCTTTAGTATATTCACCAGCCCCCGATCTGAAAATAAAAACCCAGGATAAATATTTCTCAGTGCTAACTAACTTAGCTCTGTAGATAGATTTCAATGTCTACTTTTCTACTTTAAACCTATTTATCTGAGTATAGTGCACGTGTTCTCTAGCGGCCCCGGGATTTTTCTGCTCTCAAAGGAGGGCAGATATGGTTAGTTTCGTCAGTAAGTAAAAAGCAGCAACATATAGGATTCCGTGCTCTGAATTATTTATTTACTGGATGTTGCGCAGTATTAGCAAAAAAAAAAAATTCCGTCACGCAGGGGCTGCGTAAACTAAGCAGATTTCGCACGTGAAGTTATACAATAGAGAAATCTCCAGTCGAGAACCGAACAGTTACGGAAACGGCCGAACTAGCTTTTGGCGAGAAACTCACTCGTTCGTTATCCGCCCATATTTAATAAAAATGCAAATATCTCGGTTAATATTCAAGATAGAGAATAAATGTACGTAACAATATTTATATTAAATTTATTTGAAATAAGATTGGTTCTATACAAATTTTGATCCGACGAATGCTAACGGAGATATTTCGAATTTTCAAAAATCCCCCCTCTACACCCCCTTCCCACTAGTCCAATTTTAGCCATTAACGAATTTGATCTGTCTTTTTGCATAAAACGTTCAAATATCGAGTTTGGTATCGAACATACAAATATTGCGACCGCTAGAGCGTCAACAGACTAATATATATATATATATATATATATATATAATTTTGAACGGACCTCATTTCGATCTCCTGGGTAGGATCGATGGACATTTGAAGACATTTTTCGAAAATCACGTCATGAGTACGACCTCAATAGCTGTTAAAATGATTAGGTCTTCGAATAAAGTGGGAGTCGTGAAATATAAGTCACCGCACTTTAGCCTTAACCAAGAGCTTTTCATAATTTGATATTAATGCTCCATTTGGTTAATCGATATTTCACAAGGATACATGTGTAGGTAGTTTTTACACACACACACACACACACACACACACACACACACACACACACACACATATATATATATATATATATATATATATATATATATATACAACCCTTTATACAAGGTCTTTCTAATTTCTGTCTCGGTACTAGGGGAGTTCGTCCATTTCTTAATATATCACGAAATATCTTAAGCTTAAATACTACTTACAGTGACATGGTGTAGCAAGTGTCATGTGATAGCCTTCTGTATGATATGGACATGGAAATTGTCTTGTAAATGTGTAAATAATGTCTATTATGGAACTTCACGAATTATGAAAGACTTTTTCTACAGCATGTTCCCAAAATGTGATTCCATGGAGTAATGGAGTATGATTTGTTGAAATTATTACCTGGGACTATTGCGGATGCTATCATGGAACTTCGAAAACGTATACTTCATTCTGATGGAACTGTTGTTAGTTAGTCTCACGCACATTAGAGATCATAATAATCCTTTCCTAATGCACTTCTATTAATCATGTGATTCAGTGTCTGCCACATGTTCTCTACAGAAGAAGTTCAGGATCAGAAACATATGAATCAACAGGTTATATTATATTTACACGGTGCAAAGACCTTTATTTACGGGTGTGCCTTTAGTTGAGGATTTTTTTTATATTTTGATATCCTTGGTAACTCATCACAATATAAGCATATATACAGCACAATTCAAATGTGGTCAAATTGTGATCACTGACATTTATTTGAAAGTTATGAAGAACGAAAAAAAGTTAATTTCCTAAAAAGCCTATATTTTGGTTTGGGCAATACTGGGTTCAATCATTAGCTATGCTCAATGGATTTTATTTAATAGTTAAATGTTTTATACCATCTTTCTCATAGTTTTTTTATATTCATTATTCCTTTTTAAATTCAACCACACAAGCAATAAATAATATCAGAAAGGAATTAATTATTTTATTTAGTTACGTTTCAATGAATTTCCTGGATCTATTCTTAAACAGTGAAAATAGTTTTTGGTGCGCTCTTGGTGGTGTTTGGTTGAGCAATCTAGATAAATAGAGTGTATATGTAAAGCAAGCTGTTAGCAGGAATACTAAAAGGTTTAACTTATTCCTTATTCAGGGCGACCAATGAATGGATAATGAATATCGCTGGGAACAGTCATGCTAGTTCTACAAACTACCGTAAGGCAGTGCTTTCTTCTGAGACTTATGTGCCACGCTTGTTGGCTGGGCAGGTAGTTTTTTTTAAAAGCAGATTTCCCTTAGAGAATATATATATATATATATATATATATATATATATATATATATATATTTGTCTGTTAACGCTCTAGCGGTCGCAATTTTTTTTTTTATCATTACCAAACTCGATATTTAATCGTTTTATGTAAAAAGAAAGATCAAGTTCGTTAATGGCTGAAATCGAAACAGTGGGAAGGAGGGGGGGATCGAGAGGGGGATTTCCGAAAATTCGTTTGGATCAAAAAGTTGTATAGAATCAATCTTATTGCAAATTAAATTTACTATAAATATTGTTATATACATTTATTCTCTATCTTGAATATTAACCGAGATATTTGCATTTTTGAGTTTTCAGCCTTCAGCAAACCCCCCACTTCTACACATGTTACATAAACAATACTCTGTTATATAATAAACCACACTATTCGAAGCTTAAATACCTAATATTGTTTTCGAGAGACCTTTATTATACGAGATACATGCAAATATGTATAATTCAGTGACTCCCCCTCCCACGTCTTTTCATTATACACTACAGTACTAGTTGTAGTAAATACTTTTCAATAAAATTAATATGTTATAATCTGATATATTTCAGTAAATCTTTTTCTTTCCGTGAGGTTGGCTGACCTGTTTGTTTCCATTTCAGACGCTTCCCGTCGGGAGTTTGTTAAGATTGACCGATATATTTTTTATTACTGTTTGTATTTATTCACTTAATATTCACAGTAGTATTGTGTCACCATTATGTAGATTTATCTATTGTTAAGCCTCACGAGGGAAATCTGCTTAGTTTACGCAGCCCCTGCGTGACGGACCTTTTACATGTATGAAGGGAAAAATAATTTAGCTTGATAGAAATTTAGAAGAAATTAATAAAACTGTCATTCCGGCAATCTAATCTTTCGGCGGGAACCATAGCTCGTCTGTTACACTTAATAAAAATGCAAATATCTTGGTTAATATTCAAGATAGAGAATAAATGTATATAACAATATTTATAGTACATTTAATTTGCAATAAGTTTGGTTCTATACAGTTCTTCGATCCGACCTATAGTAGCGGAGATATTTAGAAATTTCGAAAATCCCCCCTCTAAACCCACCCTCCCACTGGTCCGATTTAGCCGGTATCGAACTTGATCTTCCTTTTTACATAAAACGATTAAATACCGAGTTTGTTGACGATTAAACAATAATTGCGACCGCTAGAGTGTTAACAGACAAATATATATAGTTTCGAACGGACCGCATTTTCGTCATCTCCTGGGTAGGATCGATGGACATTTGAAGACATTTTTCAAAAATCGCGTCATGTGTACGACTTCAATAGCTGATTTCCCTTAATGGAAATCTGCTAAAAAGAAAGCTATGAAGTTCCGCATAGCGGACTGTAAAACCATAATCCTGAGCCTATCCTAGGTTAGACAGAGTTGTAAAAGGCTGGTAATGACAACTAAACTTTTTCAAAGCTTGTAAACTCGGCGGAATAAATATGTAAGTTGAAAGGACCTCATTGTGGTCATCTAATTACAACTCATGGGTCAAAATCAAATACTGATTATTGACTTTTTTCTTGAATTCCTAGAAGCTACGAATTTACGTTTTCCTTTATGATCTCATGAATGACTTGTTTTAATTGCATACTGAGTTTTCGATTTTTTTTTGTTCTGTGCTACAAATTTTGCATCTCAGTTTTTTTACCAGAATAAAAAAGAAGTATAATTAGCTGTTATTAGTTGTACGTATGAGAATTAGCAATTGAGGTCGCAATGATTACGACGCGTAACCTTCCAACACACGTCACTTCAAGTATTAGTAAAAGATTCTATGACGTTATCAACAATTCTTTCAAAGCCGATTTAATGTCACTTTATAAATATATTGCCAGTGTAGTCAAATTTCAGTCATCAATAATGGAGTTGTAATATTGTAATAATTTTTATAATACGTTTTGTTCTTTTATTTATTTTTAGTATAGATGTAAATAAAGAAAAAGTTCTACTGCATTTATTTTTGTATGGTTCTCCTTATTAATTTTAAATTTAATACTGTTATCTATATATATGAAAATGAATGTTTGTCTCTATGTCCTTTATAGAATCGTAAACGGCTTAACCGAACGTTTTATGAAACGTGGTATGTATATTACTACTAACCCAACTTAGGTTTTAGGCTATATTAATATTCTCTGAGACAAACAGGAGTGGGGGATATAAGGGAGGCCTGAAATTAAAAATGAATTAAAAATGATTTTTCGGCAAGTATGCACATAACAAAAGTTGTTTATTTTGTTATTTAGAGTAACTTTTGTTATATACACTTTTGTCTTATACGGAAGTATAAATGAGTTATATGCTAGAAACTAAAGTGTAACAGGAAAAATTATACAACTAGACGTATTATGGCGGGAATGCTCAAATATGTTATAATCCCTTCTGCCCCACCCCTCCCGACCTCACATTGGCTTATATTTACAAGGGATTTCGTGCTTATACGTTTAGTAATGTAGAGTTTTTCTCAGAAATGTAAATTTTTTGAAGTTTCATAAATATATAATTCAAAATTATGATCACCCAGTTATTTCTGGAATTTATTAACTCTGCACCGTTAATATATGTTATACTTTACTGAACATGCTATGTACTATTAAGAATATACAGTTCACTTTCCAAACTTACAAAGAGTATTTTTAATAGTGGCTATTACGTATATATAACAGCTTCCATCGATGTGGTTTGCACCACTTTTGAGGGAGTGAACATTTATTCATAGATGGTTGGATGCAGAATTCTTTCTATGATTATGAATAATGTGTTTAATATGATAATCTATGATTATGTTCTATATAAAAAAAGATACAAGCACAGGAAACGGGTAATATAAAAAAAAATGTGTATATTGTAGAATTAAATACATAACAAATACTTTTATTATTAACACATATCCTCACCACGCCGGACTCGGGTGAAAATCGTAAGCATTGAGACGGGTAAGTGTAAAAATATTGTACAAAGTAATGCCCCCCAAAAAATACCATCATCATTCAGCCTCAAATGATTTCCTGGGCAAAGCCAGGTACCTTAGTAACTATTTTAATATTTTTTCAACTCAGAAATATTTTTTTCATATCAAATGTTTATAAATAATAATATTTAATCAATAATTTCTTTATGGAATAGTACTTATATAGATTGTTATTATTAATATATAAGCTGAAGCTCTATTAAAGCTGTAAGCAATTACAAAGAATAATACAATAATACCACACCTCGTCTAAAGGAAGTACATCGTCATGTTTACTTTCATTCATTTATGGATTCATTCATGTACTCAAATGACGCCTTTTGATCAAACAGATTTGCTTTGTCGGTCTTTTTAATCCGTTTGTAGAGCCTGAAAAGACAGGGTTGGAGCAAGTGATGAGTGAGGGCAGGGTACTGCCTAGAAGCGTCAACAAAGGGGGATTCTACTTGTCTACATGTTAACCTTCAACTCTTAATCTTTCCCCCACCACATCCTCAACTATCGACTGATCGGCCTAACAGCTCTCGACTAGAGGTAGCAGGGCACATTCAATCAGGAAGGAATTTCTAGATCCCAGGTAGCACATACCAGTGTAGTAAAAGACGGTTTATTTATTTACTTTATTGTAAATAGGCACCGGACTCGCGAGTTATTTGTGCCTAGGCGGTCGAAATTCGATTTTCGTTTTAGCAGATTTCCCTTATAGGAAATCAGCTATTGAGGTCGTACTCATGAAGCGACTTTCAAATATTTTCTTCAAATGCCCTTCGATCCTACCCAGATGACGAAAATGAAGTCCGTTCAAAATTATATATATGTCTGTTAACGCTCTAGCGGTCGCAATGTATGCTTGATTGTTACCAAACTCGATATTTAAACGTGGTATGTAAACATAAAAATCAAGTCCGCTAATAGCTGAAATCGAACAAGTGGGAGGGGGGTTTAAAAGGGGATTTTCCGAAAATTCGAAAGATCTCCGTTACTATACGTCGGATCGAAGAATTGTATAGAACTAATCTTATTGCAAATTAACCACAAATATTGTTATATACATTTATTATATATCATGAATATTAACCGAGATATTTGCATTTTTATTAATTGTGTGAGCATAACTGACGATTAGAGACCGGATAACTTCAGTTCTAGTCGTGAATTTCCGCCGAAAGGTAGTTCGACCGTTTCCGTAACTGTTCGGCTCTCGTGAAATTTCTCTATTCACGTGGGAAATCTGCTTAGTTACGCAGCCCTTGCGTGATGGACTTTCTTTACTTTTGTTCGGCAGTCGCTCTCTTCAGAGATCCATCCTTTTAGCCCTCCGTCATCCTCGCCTATGTTGCATCTCTCCTATTTTTCTCTATCCCCGATCCTGTGACAAATAGCATGAAACACAGCGGTATTTTGTTATATAATCAATTTGATATTAAAAGATTTAACAGTTTTTTTATAGTGGCTATCATCCCCTTGTATTTCGGATAGTACTTCTGATATACCAAGAGACTTTCAGATGTCCTGACCTTCTAAATTCTAAAAGTGAGTATGCAACTGCTCTCCTCCACAAGCAATGCAGGTTGGGTGTTCTTCCCTTTAAATCAAGTCCTGGTGTGTGAGCCTTGTGTGGCCAATTCTAAGCCGGCATATTACTACTTCATCCCTCCTTTTTGTACTTGTAGAAGTATACCAGGGGTTCATACTATTTTTTACTGTGCGGAGCTTATTGTCTCGCTACTCATGCCATTGCCATGCCCTGCCAGTTTTTTTGCATGATTGGTGGCGTCAGCGATGGAACTTCAGGAATTAGTGTGTCCTCTGTGATAGCTGTAGCGGCTAAGGCATCAGCTTTTATATATCATTCTATGCCACAGTGTCCTGGTACCCATAAAAATTCTATGGGACATTAATATTATAAAATATGGTTTGATTAAGCAAATCTCTTACCAGGGCATAAATGACCCAATTTGGTTAAATAATTTATGGCTATTCAATAGACTTAATAAAAAAAAAAGTCCTTCATACAGGGTCTGCGTAAACTAAGCAGATTTCCCACCTGCACGTATAACACATTTGTGATCTCATCTCACTATTTTACATATTTCTATGTAAAAAACCGATGAGTAGAAGGGGAGCGTGGTTACTGAGGCCTACAAACGAGAAAGTACACTTACAGTTTATTGAAGTATTGATAAAGATGTGAATAGAGTCTTGAAAAGTCACTTCAAAAGGAGAATTTCTATAACCCAAGTTTATCCATTGTTTTCACTCAATATAATCCTTGAGACACCCAGCATATATGAAAGACTGGAAATCTGTATATAGGATAAAATTGGCGTTAATTTTAACATTTTTAACCATGGGCTCAAGCATAAGCTGATGTAGGACCTGTGGCTGGGAGTGGTGCAGATTATTTATTGATAAGAGCGAGGCTCCTGATAGGAAGACTGATAAGGCTATCCTTCAGGTGGTCCTGTGCTGGTGTATGAATCAGCTGGTGGTGCATTAGCAGAAAGAATGGGCAGACAGAGGGTCGGGCAGTCAATAATCTGGAATCCACTTGTCTAGACGGGAGGTAACCTTGCACCCACCCCCCCTTTCTATGCCTCACTCTCATTTCTCTCTCTTTCCAACTCTCTAGCCACATAGGCTTCGTAGAGTTCCCTAAAGATTATTTTCATCAGTTTATTTGCAACTCATTAAACAATCCCTTCAATAACTCAATAAAGGATGTATCTTCAATAAGTAGAACTTCTCCAGACATTTGGCCCGCCAAACGCACCTGTTTTTGTTTTAGTAGATACTGTTCCTGAATGAGTAATATATACTAACAGAGAGCATGAAATGTGAAAACCTCAACGTACATTAAGACATGTTCGACTTACTATTTGTAGCCCCCAAATAGATGCTATACTGAAACAATTAAATCACATCAACATTTATTCCAAGATTTAAAAGCAGGGGATGCGTTAACTAAGCAAATTTTCCACTTGCGTCACATATTTGCATTTATCTGATAACGCAAAAGTTCTATGAGAACAATATTTGGTATTCAGGCTTCAAGCAAAGTTCTCCCTCAAATGACAGCTTTTTGTTAATATGACATGAGTAGGAGTGGGGGTTTACTCCTGGCCGAAAACTCATACATATATAATAGTTTCAAATTAAATACACATACTACCATAATACCTCCTATACTTCAGTTTTATTATTAAGCTCATTTTTTGTTGTTTTGCTAATCTAACTCTTTCATTTTGTGGTAGCTTGTTCCTGTTAATCATTAGGTTCTTATTTTTTTCAATAAGATAGTTGTCTACCGCTTATTTATAAGAAACGAATGTCTGACGACTGCTTATTAATGGTCCTTCGACTTTATCCGCAGCTGGTACCGCGTGAACTAAGAAGATTTCCTACTTGTTGGAATGACACCTACTGATCTCATCTCACCCCAATGAGTAAAAGTGGGTGGGCAATAAAATCTTAATTGTGGACGTCATCACAATATTTGCTCGTATTTCACGTAATAAAGATTCGTTGAAAGCAATGTTTGGTGTTTATACTTGTAAGGAGACGTTTCATGATATATTCATTTAATGTTAAAATGCAATGAATTAAATTGGGGTTTACAGACGGCTGAAAACTAGGAAATGTCAATATCTCCATTAATATTGATGATAGAGAATAACTGTATATAACAAAATTTACACTACATAAAATTTGTAATACCATTGGTTCTATACAATGTTTCAATAGGACGTATAATAACGGAGATATTTCGTATTTTCGGAATTTCCTTCTTCCACCTACCACCTGGCACTGCTCAGATTTCAGCTGTTAACGAACTTTTAGTTTATACAAAACGTTTAAATGTCAAGGATGTTACCGATCATTTATATTTTCGTCTACCTCTATATATATATATATATATATATATATATATATATATAAATATATACTCATCTATTTAACTATCTGTTCGCGGAAGAATCAACTCCGCGAAGAGTAATGCCAGCGCACCAGTTGATGACGTCATCCGCCGTCCACTCATCTTTACCCTGGACTGGGGACCTCGCTGCCACCGCATCCAGCCACGAGGGGGCCGACAGGAAAGGCAAGAAGAAGACCGGGAACAGCATGGAAGCCAAGTGGGGTAGCTTCTCATCGAAGTGAAAAAACCCTCAAAATGTTCGAGTAGGCGAAAAAGGGCCCGTCGGAAGATGTAGCTGAGAAGCGGGGAAGAACCAGGAATAGGAGAGGAACCATGAAGATATGAATCGAGTGAGTACTCACATTCAAATCACAATTTCAAGCCCCACATGTGCAAGGCAGCTATCACCATTTCCCCCACATGTAAGGCGCAACCGACCTTCATCAAATGCAGAGGAGACCCATCAATAAATTCATCATCATCAGCTTTTCATTAAATTTATCAACTAACACACTAACCATTATTGCCCCCGAAATATGCTTACCCCCATAACCATTGTGCGTTACAATAATATATGAAGACAATTTTCTAATAACCATAATCTTATCTATTAACTCTATACAGTCCACTCTCAAATTCACAAATGGGGCGAAGGGGCAGCTCCCTATACTCATTTTTAAGGGAAGCCTCATCGACCCCGAAACACTATCAATTCTATTTCTCTCTCTCTCTCTCTCTCTCTCTCTCTATATATATATATATATATATATATATATATATGTACGTGGGTGTGTGTGGCTCAGGTTAACCATGTAGTTAAAGTGTCGGCCTTAGTCTCACATAGAAAATCTAGAGAGCTGATTTACCTTGGATGTAGGAATCCATTAAGTATCTAACACATAAAATAAAATCCTAAGGCCCACCTTGGCTAGAAAAGGTTGGTAACCTGAAGGTGCCCCGTCCCAATTAGCCACAGTATCAAAAAGTGGACTTTAATAAGTGGTAATAATAATAGTGAAATATATAATTTTTAAAGGACCTTATTTCCGTCATCTCCTTCGGAACTTCGATGGACATTTGTGGAAATGTTTCGGAAATCGTGTCTTGAGTACAACCTAATGGAAATCTGCTAAAATGAACTTCTGGAATTTCATGTTTGTTTGAAACTCTAGGAGAGAAGAAGTAGTTCTCTCGAGACTTAGAATCGGCCACACTAAATTAACACACTCATACTTAATGACAAAGACTGACAGACCTACTTGCTCAACTTGTAACACTCCCTTGACGATAAGACATATACTGACAGAATGCCGAAAACGACAACACCAGGACTTCCCCCTACGACTTACAAGAACTATTCACGGAAGGCAGCCCACACATTAACAATATATTCTCATACTTACACAAAATTGAACTATATGATAACATTTAACATGCATTAATCATCCACCAACTGTATATGTTTTTTTTTTTTTTTTGGTACTTGTTATTATTAGTATTACTGCTAAGTTATGTGCTACTATTACTTGTTGCTAAGGTATATGTTATTATTACTTGTTGTTTAGGTATTTATTATTGTCCCTTGTTGTTAATGTATTTGTTATTATTACTTTTTGCTAAGGAATTTGTTATTATTACTTGTTGCTAAGGTATTTATTATTGTTACTTGCTGTTAAGCTATTTTTTGTTATTATTTGTTGTTAAGGTATTTATTATTGTTACTTGCTGTTAAGGTATGTTTTTTGATATTTTTACCTGTTATTACTTTTGAAAGGGCAAATCACCTTCGATGTGGTGTCCATTAATAAATAAATTGAATTCATGTTTGTTTAATGATATAACATTTAATATATTGATATAAAAGTAATATAATACATTTCATTTAATAATAAAATTTTTTTTTTTATAGGTTGGTTTCTGTGAAAGGTTATCCAGATCAAGTTTCCTTGTGTATTTACGCAGGTATTGTTTTATGGAATGTCTTATAAAAATTAAGAGCTTGGAAGCAATATATACAAATAGAAGTGGTTGTTGTCACGCAAACGCACACACCCATTGACAGAACATAGACCCACTAGCACATTTATTAAACTAAACAACGGATTTATGATTATATTCTTGTGTCAATACTTTTTCCTATAAAGAAATTCAATTTTCTGGAGCATTATTAATTTTTATTGTTGTCTGGGAGATATATTCTATTATTAAGCTTTACTTACGTGTTACGGACTACGTTTTACGTTAATAGCTGATGCAACTCTGGGATTAAAGATGTTTGTCTACATTAGAATAATCGCTCGCTGTTCATTATTGTCTTCCCGCGAAGCTAAGGTCTCGAGAGCGTGTACTCTTGTTGTTTTTTATTTGCTCTTTATTTATTTTTTATTATACGTAGAGAATAGGCTCACTCAGACAAAATAAAATGAAGAATGATCAAAGCTGACCTTGGCGTGTTGCAACAGTACTCGACACCTTCAAGACGCTCTAGTAAATAAAATGCACATAAACAGAAAAATAACAAACCTTATAATCCCAGGTGCACTGAAAATAGCCTAACTAATAATAGTTCTATGCAAAATGGTGAATTAGATTTCTCTTAAGTGGATATTATTCTGAGAGCTTCGAATTAAAACTGATATTTTTCCATCATTGTATCAGATGTTTTGTAGTTCAGATGTTTGGTAGATCATATGTTTTGTAGAAGATGTGAAACTGAAGGTTAAGGATGTATGAGGATAAGGAGTTTAATAAAAGAGTTGTTTAATGTCTAAGCTAATAAAAGTACGGTGTTTACCATATATCAGTGGTGACGAAGTCTCATGCCGAAGAAAGGCAGAAGGTTGGCCCGCTGATGCTACATCAGAATTTAAAGTGGACAAGAGTAAAAAAGATCAGCTAACAGTTCACGAAGTCTGCATCATGTGGGATTTGCGAAAGGTGATTCCTCCTAAATACCGAACTTGTGTTTAGCGTGATTAGCAAGAGAGTAGTAAAAATGAAAGCAATGGCTAGAGATAGAGTGTGGTGACCAGGTTTGGACAAAGACATCGAAGAGATATCGAGGACATGTTCTGTCTGTAATCGGTATGTTGCAAAAGAACCAGGGAGGAAATATTGTAGCAGTTGCCCAGAGACTACAGAAGTATGGTCTCCTGTACATCTAACTGGCGGGACCTTTCTAGCAGAACACTTTTTGTTAGCTCTTGATGCACATTCATGTTGGGTGGACATTGTGAAACTAAACTCAACAACTTTAGCGGTCATTATTAAAAATATAAAGCCGTGGATTTGTCATTTAGCATACCCAAGACCTTAGTTAACCGATAACGGTACTTATTTCTTATCTTTTAAGTTTTAAGCGAGTTTAAACACTCTGACAATTCGGAATCATTCTCGTGACGACTCCAGCTTATCATCCGCAACTGCATGGCCAAGTCGAAAAGTATGTTGCGGCAATGATAAGTAGTATGAAAAAGATGTTTCGGATATGTCGGAGATATTTTAAGATGACAATTTGAATAATTTTCTTTTTAGGGTAACACCTCAATTGTCACCGGGTCTTTCTCCAGCTGAAATATTTGTATGGAGGAGACTCAGGTGTCAGATGGACTTTATATGTCGGGAACAAAAAGAAACATACAAAAATATGAAACAGAACATGAGGAAATCAATGGAAGAAGGAAGACCAAATGCCGTAAAAGAGTTAGTCTACGCGCCAGACTACAGGAAAGGGAAGCCGTTCTGGAAGTCCGAGGTGATCCTAGACACACTGAGACACTAGGACAGAACGCTTGGCTGGTTGAAGTTGAAGGAAGGCTGATGAAGAAACATGCGGATCAGCTGAGGAAAAGATAGGTACTGGCAGAAGGAGGGGGTCATCTAAGGGGGCATATGTTGTAGATCAGATGTTTAGGAGTTCAGATGTTTGGTAGGTCATATGTTTTGTAGAAGATGTTTCAATGAGGATAAAGAATGTATGAGAATAAGGAGATTAATAAAAGAGTTTGTGATTAAAAAGTAAAGTGTCTATGCTAATAAAAATAAGTTGTTTGTAAACATAACAAATATATTACCAAATTTCACCACAAACGGAAGAAAAGGTATTTAAACCACAACATTTCTGTACTCTTAAAACCACTATCTTAGCATGCAATAACATTGCATTATGCCCTCAGTAAAGGAAGGGCACTAGATCACCGCTCCTTGAACCGTATCTATAAATGGCGGTCTTAATTGAAAGGAGTTAATACAATTAGCTTTAATTCTGAGGTAATTTGCATAAAATAATGATCAAAGATGGAAATGGAGATACAATTTGGAAGTTTTATTTATCACGAACTACACGACAATCAGGACTCCGGATTTGGACTGGAGGTCCATCATCAACGGAAGGATAAGAATGACACATCCCTTCACTCTTATGAATTCTTTATTAACGGCGGAGTACTTTCAGGGCGAACCGGCCCTTCTTCAGTGTTTTAAAGTTGGTCTCTATTCAGAGGGGATTTCCGGCGAGACCCTGCCCAACTGGTGCACGACTATGTTAGGGGCTCGGGTTAGCCTCGTTGGTCTTAATGAACTTGACATGCCTAGTGTCGCGTGATCTATTCTCATATGGGCAATAGGAATTTATTTAGTGAAGAACTCATTAAATAAAGTCCGTAGTCCCACTTTGGCTAGAAAAGGCTGATAATCTGTAGATATGTCCTAGTTGCATAAAGTGAACGTAAATACGTAACATAAACACTTAACACCACAGTGGTAATGGTATCAAATAATTAAAAATAAGTGTGAATAACTGTACCGAGCATTTTGTGGTACTATAAATAACAGTTTATTGGAATTATACATTGAGTCCCGCAAATCCTACAGCCTGACGAACAGGGCTTTTTTTTAAGGTAGATAAATACAGAAGAAATTGTAATGAAGAAGCTCTCTTGACGTCATCACTGAATGAAACTGTGATGTAAAGTTCTAGTTGCTGTCAATACATGATCACCTCTGAGCAAAATGTTTAAGAATTTATCTGAGATTGATATAATAGTTTGATGGAGGTCCAAGAATTGGGAAGATTTTAAGATTTAAAATGTAAATTTTGTAAATATCTCCGTTATTATACAACTCATCGTGCCACATGTTGCATAATGTATTGACAAGTATTAAATACCAATCCAATTGATCTGTTTAGTCTTTAGAATTTTTGTTCCGAATATTTTTGAGCTGTTTACATTTTTTAAGCTGCTTGCTAAGTAAATCCTCAATACCTTTCTGATTTACTGCGTCACGATATTTATTATTCTAGTAATTAATTATATAGGTCACTGCAGGATAGAAAGAAAGCGGTTGAATATTTTTATAATACTTCTAGATTTAAAAACTTTCTAAATTGGAAAAAAAAGAAAAGAAAGTTTTTGGCTCAACAGTCCACACAAGGACGTCTGTAAGAATTCAAGTTGTCTAACTTGGCTCTTTGTACAGATAGCTAGGTCACAGTCAACAACTTCCTATGAAGCTACTCATTGCTCTAAGAAATGTATATTCATCTAACTCCGAAGACCGGTAACTGAAGAGCTAAATAAAATATTGATAGCTGTCCTGTCACGCTTAAGATAGAAGTTAATCACGATACCACAGGGTCATATCTGTCACTAACTTTAGAAGCGTCTTGCAAATTTCCTCCTCAAAATATCGGATAAACAATGGTTCTCATAAACTCTCATGAGCTCATGAAACTAAAATGAGCTCACAAATTACGAATCTGGGTTATATGATACCTTGAATAAACTACTCTACTCTTTCTAAAAGTTTTTTTTTTTAAAAAATAAGTCCGTCACGCAGGGGCTGCGTAAACTAAGCAAATTTCCCATGTGAAGTTTTACATTAGAGAAATCTGCATACTGGTAAGACAATACCACACATACGGTAATGAGAAATCTTTCAGTTAATTAAAATAAATTCCCAACTGAAACGGCTTCTGAATGTAAGAATAATTTATATTTTAATAACTCAAATTTTAGTAGTCCAAGAACTAAAGAAGGGGGTGGGGCGCGGATGAACAGAACGTATTTGCATAAATCTCACAAAGTAACAAAGGTAAGGTAAGGTTAGAAACGACAGGTAAGGTTAGAAGAAGCTTCTACCTGAGCCGAGCAATGACGGAAATGGCCGACCTAATCCGAACTATACCCGAGCACAGACTTCATATAAATGCAAATATCTCGGTTAATATTCAAGATAGAGAACAAATGTATAACATTATTTGCAGTAAATTTAATTTGCAATAAGATTGATTTTACATAATTTTTCGATCCGACGTATAGTAACGGAGATATTTCGAATTTTTGAAAATCCTCCCCTTTAACCCCCCCCCTCCCACTGGTCCAATTTCAGCCATTAACGAACTTGATCTTTATTTTTGCATAAAACTTTAAATATCGAGTTTGGTAACGATCAAACGAAAATTGTGACCGCTAGAGCGTTAACAGACAAATATATATATTTATATATATAGTTTTGAACGGACCTCATTTTCGTCATCTCCTGGGTAGGATCGATGGGCATTTGAAGAAATTTTTCGAAAATCACGTCACGCATTTCATGATTCAAGTAACGATGTCTGTTAACCTGTTTATCTATTCATTCATATTAATGAAACAATATAGTTTGCACTCTTGCATAATACTTAGCATATGTAATTTGCACTCCACACTTTTCTTTCACTAAGTGTGTTCGTATTAACATTCTTTCCTTGAACGCGATTGTTCCTGTAACATTTCTAACAAATGTCATAAGTCTTTGAGTAAACAATTATTTTTCTTATTAGTAGTAGTTTTATGGTATTTTTTTAAACAAAACAAACGCCCTATCAACAAACATATTAAACATAAATATTGAACATTTTTAGAGACATTATGAATGAAAAAAAAATGAATTCGTTTATTGGAGAATATAAAACAATTATAAATAACAACTAAAAATCGATTATAGTATTATATACTTGTTTGTTCTGTGTTTCTGAATCTTGTTTGTTGAATTGAATACAACGTCAAGTAGCTGATTTTCTTTAAGGGAAATCAGGTAATAACATTAAAACTACATACCTGACAATAAATATCGAGAAATAAAGTGCATCTCTGTGAACAGACCATGCTAAGAATAACTGTCAATTCTGATTAGGTCATTTATTGGCACGTTTTTTCACTTCCAACTCCTAGGAACGAAGAATAATGAATGTTCAAAGGAAAAATAAGTATGGCAGTATTATATTTATGGTTGAGTAAAATAATTTCTATAAATGCATCGTTATACTTCTAGTTCCATGAAGCTTACAAACGTTTCTCAAACAGGTTTTACAAGAAATATACATTAAAAATTTATAAGTTGGGTTTTTGCGGGTTGCAGGGCATAATGATGGAAGACACAAGAACTGTTATTCTTCTACTAAACCAATATTGTCGTGTATTCCTTACACAGAGTAAATGTACAGAATGGTTCTCGAACTAAGGTGGCTCAGGAATGGTGAGATTTACATGACAATATGACATGCATGATTAAAACCATAGGCGCGGCCTGGAAAACATTAGAAAGAGACAACATGAAGTTGGTTATACGCACACTAAGGCCAAGCTTATGATAGTGAAGTTAGTTTAAAATTAATGGAAGATTTGCAGTATCAAGGAATTCAAATCAAGTTTATCATATTTACGATGACGAATCTGGAAACTACTTCCTGATAAGTTAAAAGTCCGTCACGCAGGGGCTGCGTAAACTAAGCAGATTTCCCACGTGAAGTTATACAATAGAAAAATCTCCATACTAGATCCTAACAGTTACGGAAATAGCGGAATTAGCTTTTGGCGGGAAACTCACTCGTCCGTTATAGGCCCACATTTAATAAAAATGCAAATATCTCGGTTAATATTTAAGGCAGAGAATAAATTAATAGAAGAATAATTATAGTAAATTTAATTTGCAATAAGATAAGTTCTATACAATTTTTTAATCCAACGTATGGTAACTGAGATATTTCGAATTTTCAAAAATCCCCCCTCTAAACCCCTCCCCTCCCACTGGTCCGATTTCAGCCATTAAGGAACTTGATCTGTCTTTTTGCATAAAACGACGTTGATCGTTTGGTAACGGTCAAACAAAAATTACGACCACTAGAGCGTTAACTGACATATATATATATATATATATATATATATATATATATATATATATATAATATTTTGAACGGACCTCATTTTCGTCATCTCCTTTGTAGGATCGATGGACATTTGAAGAAATTTTTCGAAAATCGCTTCATGGGTACAACCTCAGTAGCTGATTTCCCTTAAGGGCATTGTCCACCAGTGTCGGCATTTCATAGAAAAGCATTAAAAATCATACCTTTTTATCGTTATAAGCAACCAAGGCAAGGAGACCCAATATTACCGATGCTGTTTAACTCTGCCCTTGAAGTGGAAACTCCACGAATTGAAACTATACTGGAGTTGTCTGTAAATTATTAGATGATTTGATTTATTCATTTGTGGACATCACATCAAAGGTGATTTGCCCCTTCAAAAGTCAGAAATTGTACAAAGTTAAATAACAAAAGTAAAATTAATAAGAAATAACAAGAAGTAACAATAACAAATACCTTAACAATAAATATTAATAACAAAAAATACCTTAACTATAAGTAACAATAACTAATACCAAAAAGCAATGACAAATCATCAAATAGAAAAAATGAAATAGAAAATCATATTACAAGTGAATATTAAAAAAAAAGTCCGTCACGCAGGGGCTGCGTAAACTAAGCAGATTTCCCACGTGAAGTTTTACAATAGAGAAATCTGCCTAATAACAACTGTAGTAGTAAGAAACCTCTAAACCTAAAACATTATTTAGGGCGTAATGACCCAGTAGTTTCTAGCCCCAAAAAACAGTTAACCTAACCTCTAAACCTATTCACGAGGGACGAATAGTTATGGAAACGGCCACCAGAGCTCTCGGCGGAAAGTCCGAAAATAGCCTACTGGTGACCACACGCAGAATACAAATGCAAATATCTCGGTTAATATTCAAGATAGAGAAAAAATGTATATAACAATATTTATAGTAAATTTAATTTGCAATAAGATTGATTCTGTACAATTTTTCGGTCCGACGTATAGTAACGGAGATATTTCGAATTTTCAAAAATCCTCCCCTCTAAACCCCCCCTCCCACTGGTCCGATTTCAGCCGTTAACAAACTTGATCTTTCTTTTTACATAAAACGACTAAATATCGAGTTTGGTAACGATCAAACAAAAATTGCGACCACTAGAGCGGTAACAGACAAATATATATATATATATATATATATATATATATATATATATATATATATATATAGATATATATATATACAGTTTTGAACGGACCTCATTTTCGTCATCTCCTGGGTAGGATCGATGGACATTTGAAGAAAAATTTCGAAAATTCCGTCATGAGTACAACCTCAATAGCTGATTTCCCTTAAGGGAAATCTGCTAAAAAAAATTTGGTGATGAGCATAGTTGGTGGATGATAAATAGGAAACAAATGTCTGAAAATGTTACTTTTGCTAATGATTGTCTTAATTTCCTCCTTCAGGGAAACCAAATACTGAACAAACGCATCTAATACAACTAATGCATTTGACATCTTGCACAACGCAGACTTAATTTCTATGTTAAATTTTGTCATATATTTCAATTTTGTGTAGGTATGAGAATATGTTGTTAATGTATGAGCTGCCTTCCTTCAAAAATTAACGTAAGTCTTAGGGGAAGTCCTGGTGTTGTTGTTTTCGGCATTCTGTCAGTATATGTCTTATCGTCAAGGGTTGTTACAAGTTGAGCAAGTAGGTCTGTCAGTCTTTGCAATTAAGTCTGAGTGTGTTAATTTTTGTGGCCGATTCTAAGTCTTGAGTGAACTACTTCTTCTCTCCTAGAGTTTCAGAATCTTGATGGCCACATGCAACTAGTGTTCTTAATAGTTCGTACTTTTTTATCAGTACTTGAGTTAGTCCAGTCGGTTTGCCATGTATTTAACATGAGTTATTTTGTTTGTCTTGAAATGTCTTCATGTAGTCCATCTATTTGTTCATAATCATGTTTTTCAGCTGCTTTTTTGACCTTCGAGTTCGCAGTCTCATTCAGTCCTTGGTAGTCGTGTCCTGGCAACTACCGGGAATGTAGTGTGTTTATCAAGAATGATAAGCTCATGTTTTATTTTTTGTGCTATTGGGTGATTTGTGTACATATTGTTTTGTACTTGAAGGGAACTTAAGGAATCCGTGCTAATGATAATGTGTTTGCTTTGTGATGTGTGGTTGTTCTTGAGGGCCAATAGAATACCTTGGAGTTGGGCTCCTAGAATGCTTCAAAAAGAAGGCAGTGTCTGCGTGATTACCCTTCCCTGTCTTACTGCAGCTGAGCCAACTCCCTTCTCGTTTCTAGACCCATCAGTAAACCATAAAGTGAGTTCCTGTTTGCCCTGCAAAAATTCGTTGAAATGTGCTCGGTACTGGAATTTTGATAGTGTATCAGACTTTTTAAATTTCAAACATTAGAAAGATACAAGATGAAGTTGGTTATATTCGCATTAAGTCCCTGCAGTTGACCATAAAAAAATCAATCGGTATTTTTGAAGTAATCTATGAAACTCCAGGAGGCAATGACTAAACTTATCTTCCTATTTAGCCACAATATTGTATCCCTTACCTATCGTGAACACTTCTTTAGAGTTCTATTGTAAAACTCTTGTATGCCCCATCACTAGTAGAGCTTCAAGGCCACCAAGCCAACTATCATCAGTTGTAGCCGATAACCACTTCCTCTTTGCCTGTCAGACAATCTTTTGGCTATCAGAAACTAAAGTTTGAAGTCTATAGACCACAGACTATAATGGGCAAATTAGAACCAGTTTAACCAAGTAATAGAATTGTAGCGGCCAAGCTAGAAGGCGTCCATTCTCCACTGATACGCCATCGCACGAAATACTATAATTTAATAGTATTTTAGTTATTAATATATATTTTATTTCCGTGCCATGGCTTTTATAATTTACAGATGGTAAGAATTCATTCCTAGTAAAAATGTGGTCCGACCTTGGCTAGAAAAGGGTGGTAACCTGTAGACAACCCGTCCCAATTAGCCTAAGTTGCATAAAAGTAGACTTTAATAAATAATTTAATGAAAAACATTTGTCATAATGACTTGTTTAATTATTATGTTGTGATATCAAAGTTTTATATAAACTTTTCAATTTTAAAAATTGAAAATTTCGTAAAATCTTTATTAGAAGATATTGTAGGCCAGTGAGGTTGGAGTAGGAGAAACAGAAGTCGAGCAACCTAGTTATATCTCCTACCTGCAGTAGCTTCGAATTTTTGCAATTAAATTAAAAACACTCCCTTCCTTAAAAATTATACAACTTGTATGGATTATTTAATATATAATTTCGTAGTAATGTACAATGTATAAGTGAATGAAATAAATATTTTCGAGTCAAGAACATCTTATCTTATTCAGCAACGTCACCCCAGAACGAATTTGCAGCTTATTGTTATTTTGAAATGAGAAAGAATGGCTGTTTAGTAAACAGAAGGCTGAAAACTTAAAATCCAAATATCTGGGTTAATATTCATGATAGAGAAAATAAGTATATAACAACATTTAAAGATACTTAAATTTTCAATAGGATTGGTTCTATACAATTTTTCGATCCGATTTCCGCGATCTTTACTTTTACATAAAACGCTTGTGAATCAAGTTTAGTAACACCAAAGCAAAAATGTGACTGTTATATATCATCTACTAGGGTAGGATCGATAGACATCTGAAGAAGTTTTTCTAAAATCACGTCATGAGAACAACCCCTTAAGGGAAATGTGCTAAAAATTCGATGAGTAGAAGTTGTGGTCTATTGAAGGCTAGAAATAGCAATGTACGAATAACTCGCTTAATATTCAAGTGACGAATAAATGTATAGAATTGGAATTGTAGACCAACAATATTTTCACTGGATTGATTCAGTAACATTTTTCAATCCGATAATCCCATAATAACGGAGCTATTTTAAATTTTCGAAATCCCCTCCCTCTACCCCCCCTCCCCCTCCCAATTCCCAAGGTCGATTTGAGCTATTAACTAATATGATCTATAGTGTCATATGAATAGGTTAAATAACGACTATGGTATAGATCAAATAAACACGTTCCAGTCAACACCCGAAAATTTTAATTGGTTACATTATCAAACTACGATTTTGCAAGTTTCTCAAATAGCAAAAGTTCATTTCTGACAATATTTGGTATTTATGCTTCAGAAAAAGTGGTTCATGGGGTGGGGGTTTACTGAAGTCTGAAAACTAAAAAAAAATGCGAATATTTCGGTTAATAACAAAATAGTAAAAAAAAAAAAACATATTTCACAATATTTATATAACATTAAATTTGCAATAAGTTGTTATACCAAATATTGTCTTAAATAAACTTTTTCTATTTGAGATACATGGAAATTCGTAGTGTGATGCCGCCATTAATTAAAATTAAAATTTCTATTTGATTTTAAAATGTATATTTTATCTACACAATACTCAATATTTAACCGTTCCTTTCAACTCTAAAGGTAATATTTTTTAACCGGTGAAAACGGGCCAGATACAAGGTTTTAGAGGAGTGGGGAGGGGCTAAAAATTCCAAATAACTCAATTATAAGAGTTGGATCGAAACATTTTATATAAGCAATCGTGTTAAAATATTTATACTCTACAGTTGTCGCTCTATACATTTTACGAAGCTGAATTATTATGCTAGTTGTTTGCATTTTTTATTTTCATACTTCTGTGAAACCCCATTTCTGCTCATCGAATTTTTATATGGAAATAGAGAATATGGTGAGATTAGATCGCCTGAGCATGTGTGAGAAATGTGCTTAGTTTTCCGGCTAGTCAGCCATTATTGCATTAACTATAACATTTGCAAATATCTCAAGAGCACATTCATTCCGGCAGACTTCCCTTAAGGGAAATAAGCTAATGAGATTGTACTCATGACGCGATTTTCAAAAAAGTTCTTCAAATGTCTACCCTTCCTAGTAGATGACGAAAATGAGGTACGTTCAAAATTTTATATATATATATATATATAAACTTTATACAGATATATATATATATATATATCTATATATACATATATATACAATATATCAATGTATGGATATATCTGTCTGTTACCCCTCTAGCGGTCGCAATTTTTGTTTTATCGTTACCAAACTCGATATATAAAAATGTTATGTAAAAAGAAAGATCAAGTTTGTTAATGGCTGAAATCCGACAAGTGGGAGGGAAGGATTTCAAAAGTTCTTATTATCTCCTTTAATTTGGGTTGGATTGAAAATCTTATTGCAAATAATGTTCTATAAATGTGGTTATGTGCATTTTTTCACTATCTTCATTATTGACCGAGATACTTGCGTTTTATTGTTTTCGGCCTTCAGTAACCCTCCCCCCTTTATACTCATGTCATATAAACAATAATCTGTTATATTATGAAGCACATTATTTGATAAATAAATACCAAATATTGTTCTTATTGAACGTTTACGTTTTGAGATAAATGCAAATACGTTGCAGACGTGGGGAATCTGCTTTGTGTCTTTAATGAGGATTCTTAGTAAGGGAGAAATAGAGGTAAACATCATTTGAACAATTTAAATTAATGAGATGCCAGTGAAGGCTGTGATGGAGTTTTCACCTGCGGACAACACCCTTTCCGACCACGCCTCAACTCTTAATACCTTGCAAGGATACAGAAAATAAAATCGGCTAACAAAAAATTGCTCAAGGCCAATTTGAAAACCTGCCATATTGAAAGGCAAAGCATGCACGCTCACATTTTCTTTTCTCCTTTTTCCATCTAGCTGATGGGATGATGTAAAGCTTACCGTCGGCTGGTAGGCGTCCCATTCAAAGGAGTTGTAGTTCCAAGGACGTCGCTTCGATCTGGGTCAACACCTGCCTAGGGACTCTCTCTTCTCTCCTCACTCTCACTCTCTCGCCCCCTCTCTCTTTTTATACTCACTCTCGCTCTCTTCTCTTTCTCTGACACAGAGCCAGGACACCTGCTTCCGCGCACCCGGAAGTTGGGCTCGTTTCTACCCTCCAAAGGAGCACATGTCCAAGGCCAATGGAAATATATTACGCACGAAGCTCATATGGCGTTGTTCGGGCACCTAAATATCAAAGATCTCCTGTTCTGTGAGTGCGAATCACAGTTTGTTTACTGATTGAATCCAGAATACAGATTTATAAACCTAGTTGCTTAGCACATTAAAGAAAATTAGACAAATCATCAACCTTTAAGTCAATGTTAGTAAGTTAGGTTTAATCAGTTTTCCTCCTTCTTATAGGAACTTCACCAACATGAAGTCATTGATGCATGTAATTGTATGCGGCTACTCTTCCCTGAGTTCAACAACTGTTAAATCAATTTCTCTACAAAGCCTAAAAAAAAAGTATGGGAAATTATCATTATCAATTAATATTCAGTATCAACTGATTAGGTCTTATCATTATAAAGTATTAACAGATATGGAGTTCATCTCTGTCGAAGAAATGAACTCTTGCACTGAAAAATATATTATTTTCACACACAACTCTTTCTGTCTGTCTGTCTCTCTCTCTCTCTCTCTCTCTCTCTCTCTATATATATATATATATATATATATATATATATATATATACAAAACCAAAGAAATATATACACTCTTTCTGAGGGTACCTGTGTGGTCAGCTTCCTAATCTGCCAGATTATTTTATTTTTTTTTTTTTATTTTTTTAAGAATACTATTATATATATATATATATAAATAAATATATATATATATATATATATATATATATACAGATGACCACATTCTTAAATTGTTTGAATTTATAGGCATACTTAGTCAAGAATCAAAAATTTTTATTCTTCCTTACATCTTATATATTTTCACCCCTAACGCGTTTCCAAGATTGTAGCCCGTTATCAAGGGGTTCCTTTTTCACTAAAATTACAGGTTTTAAATTTTGAATGCATTCTATTTCCATAATACCTCGTATTATTATTTCTATACATAACTTTTATAATCTATATTTATATGCTTAGTGACCATTTTCAAAACTTTTTTTTTAAAACACTAACCTAGTATTTTTCCTAAGTCTCTTCCTGTATAGTTCCCACCATAGGGAATGGCCCTGACTATCAATGAAGTGGTTTGTTTTATGACTGAAGTAGAGGGTGATTTACAAAATGAAGCTGTTTAAAAACGGTTATTTTGGTCGGCTTATTCTTAATGAACATCAGTTTTTCTTTTCTCTCTCTCTCTCTCTTTATATATATATATATATATATATATATATATATATATATATATAGTAATGGTAAACTTATTTATATACCCCCTCCTGCTTTACGTAGCATATTAATTAAATATTCTTCAACTCTTTAATGTTAAAACAATACCAATTAGATGGCATTACGTTCATCGCTATTGTTTTAACTTTACCCAATATTTACCAAACAGTAGGTATTAACAACAATTTAAAATATATGAAGGTTATAGTGATTTGTTTAAATGGCTGAAGACACCAAGAAAAGAAAAGGAATGTAACAACATCAAACTGGTTCCTATCCTTGGGGAAAATTACGCAACATTTAAAGGGAAGAGGAGCATTATAGTGTTTTCTGTTGGCGAAACACTCCGTAGCGCGTTTCATACAAGTCACATTTACTCATTTATATAAGAGAATCTTTGGGAATTTCCATTCACAAGGTTGTGTACCTTTTTATCATTTTGTTAGCAGATTTCCCTGAAAGGAAATCAGCTATGGAGGTCGTACTCATCACGCGATATTAACTCGCTTTATGCAAAAAGAAAGATCAAGTTGGTCAGTGGGAGGGGGGATTCTCGAATATCTCTGTTACTATACGTCAGATCGAAAACTTGTATAGAGCCAATCTTATTGCAAATTAAATTTACTATAAATATTGTTCTATACATTTATCCTCTATCTTGAATATTAACCGAGATATTTGACGTTTTATTAAGTGTGTGTGGATAACGGACGAGATTAGTTTGCCTAATGTCGGTTGTATTCTTGTGTATCCGCCAAAAGATAGTTCGGCCGTTTCCGTAACTGTTCGTCTCTAGTATGCAGATTTCTCTATTGTAAAACCTCACGTGGGAAATCTGCTTAGTTTACGCAGTTCCTGCGTGACGAATTTTTTTTTTTTTTACCCTCATTACAGTAGACTAGGCAAGAAGCTTAGGCATGGACAAATATCAATTCCAGGAAGACGGCCATGCAAATATCTTCTCTTAGGGGTGAGTCCAGAGATAAGACATTATTGAATTTTAATTAGGTTTCAATATTATGAATATATCTTTAAATGTCTTATCCTTTTTCAGACAAATAAAACTTCTGTAGCTTTCTCCATTATTTATTAACTTATTTTTTTTTCAGGGGGATTTGTTTTAGGGAACTTGAATACACTATATCGTAGCACACCTAACTACCTCAAATGAAATTTCCAACATATCCAAATAAATAATACTAATAATAAAAATCTCTCTAAGAACTGGAATTGGGACCTGATCCACCACAGGTCCTTCTGCACCCTCTCGTGGATAGGTTTGACCGTTTCCTGTCTATTTCCCCCCACTTCCTCCATCTTACTATATTTCATCTTCGTGAGCAGTCTGCCGGGTTTCAGTCTATCCCAAAATTTCCCAACGAGGTAGCCCATTTAGTACGGCTGAAGCGCTTTCTATAAAGCTCCTTGTCGTATCCGAATATTTTTTGCAAGGCATTTCTTTCGAAGCCCAAACTTTGGCTTGTGTTTTCATTTATGTGACTAGTTAGTTTCATTTGCATATTTACGGGAAATCAGTTATTGAGGTTGTACTCATGACGCGATTTTCGAACAATTTCTTGAAATGTAGTAGATGACGAAAATGAGGTCCGTTCAAAATTATAAATATTTGTCTGTTACCGCTCTAGCGGCCGCAATTTTTGTGTTATGACCAAACTCGAAATGTAATTGTTTTATGTAAAGAGAAAGATGAAGTTCGTTAACGGCTGAGATCGGCCCAGTGGGAGGGGGGGGGTTTATATGGGGAGAATATGGAAAATTCGAAATATTTAAACTCCTAAGCTGTTTCCTCCGTTTACTATTCCTCCAAGATACTTATACGATATACAATTCTGGAATTGGAATCCTCCAAATGTAATTAAGTATTTCGTCTTTTATTCAATTGGGCTAACCCTTGAATCATTTTCTGAAGCTCAATGGTCTATTCAGGTCTGAATCGACAATTGTCCCTGCCACTAGTTCTCCTACAGGCTTAAACGTACCACAACTAGACCACTGCAACTCTTCTGTCTAATGTAATCATTCATATCCAGTCTTTCATCATTATAATACCCCCTAAATTATTCATCTCATTCCGCAGACAGGAAATCATCTGAACCTAGTACTGTGCATTTCATGAAGGGTTTATTTTATTAAATTTTTTAATACAAGACTCGATGGATTTAACGAGAGACTGTGAATGATGAGGATTCACTGCCTTGTCGTTGGAGTAAGAGGGGGATGATGGAAACATTCAGGAACTGGTTTTAAAGAACTGTGGGAGGGGTCGTTAAATACCCCACGGTTGATGTGTGACAGTACGGTATCCTGTCAAGTTCGGCATTGAGGTTGTGAACACTTTCCGTTAAACGATTTCTCGTTGTAGAATTTAAAACTAGAGAGATTTCTCAATTTAATTATCATAGTATCGACACAATTTCGTTTTTACAGTACTAAATTATTCCTAGACCCTTTTAAGAAATAATATAAATTTGGCAAAAAAAAAACATCCCGAGACCAGGCTGTATTTTACCAAAGATATGTCGTCGTTAAATTTTAATTTCATCTCAGTGCAGTTCTATAACGTCCAACGTTTGAAGTATTCCTATTTGAAAGTAATGAAATACAAGTTTTCAGTATAAATGGATTATATTTCTATCAGAGTTCCTTTAAGGAGAATCTTCTCTTGAGGTTTTACTCAGGACGCGACTTGCAATACGTTCCCTTCAACTTCCATCGATCTAGGTGATGATAAAAGAAAATGGCGCTTGTATATAAAATATATACGTGTATACATGTATTTCCTGATTGTTGGCCCTCTAGACTGTAATTATTGTTTGTTCGTTACCATAATCGATTTTTAAATGTTTTATGGAAAACTAAAGCTTTAATTCGGCAATGTCCGGAATAGGGCCAGAAGGTTCAGAGAAGGGATAAAATGCTACATATAAAATATTATTTATATATTAATGTTCTTTAATTCTTCTTCTAAACATATTTCTCTAACTGGAATAAGAATGGAGTTATTCGTCTATTTTTTGTTTTCAGCTTTTTGTAAACCCCCATTTTTCCTGGTGATCTTTAATATCATGTTTTATTTAAATAGGCTGTGGGGTCTGCGGAGAAACGTTTTTATTTAAAGTTGGTATTAATAATGATTTGTGTAATTCCAGTTTAATTGTTTCCAAACTAGTTTTGTAACTGTTTCATGCAAAGATAGAGATTAATTTTTTTAAGACAAGCTAGGATTGGAAGTTTAGAGAAAGATACAATGTACAGTTGCAGATAAACCTGTTATTATAAGTCATGACAAAAAAAAAAAAAAAACACCCTAACAGTGTCCTTCCTACAGATTCTGGGTATCTCAAAAGTACAATTATTATTATGTTTTGAAAAATAAATCGTAATTGAATAAAGCCCTAATTACAGGAAAACCTAACTTTTTTATACTTTTAGATAACAATAAAAAGAAAATGTTATGAGCTGGCTTTACTGAAAGCGTCAAAAACCTTCTAGATTCTAGAAGTGAACGATATGAAAGCCAAGTTGTTTAGCAGCGGGTGGGGGAGTTCAAGTGTCAGAAAAGTGGTGGAATGCGAATTCTAGTGAAAATCACCTCATCTTCTAAACAAACTAAAATAGATAACAAAAAGTGAAAATATTAAAGACCATATAAAACAAATAAAATAAAATTTTAAGAAATATTAAGTAATGAGGGACAGGAATAAAATGATTATGCTGTTGATTAACGGTTGGTTTTATTGGTTAACAACCAATATTTGAGGTATTATTCTTGAAGTTTAAATCTGTAGGAAAGAACAAGGTATCTTACAAAAACATTTACAAGGTGCTAATAATTGTCGTTAGATGTTATCTAAAGCACTCAGGATATCATATGCATTAAAATGTTATGATAATTATGTTTATATGAATAATTTTTTATTTAATTGTAGTGTATGGAATGGAGATAAATGTGGAGTGTTTTTCCAGACTATAAAGGAGATAGGCAACCTTGGCTCGATAATGGTCCCATTGCAGTTGGCTCTGTCAGCTTGCCCGGCCAACTTTTATCGCTCCATTTGATAACGATAGTCATTACGTCATTCTATTGATGATTTACCGTTTTGTGAGTAATTGCTGGCTCCTATAGATCAATCATTTGTATGAAATTTTTCTATCTCTTCTGCATTGTTATACGTCTCCTAAAAAAAATATTACGTTTAATGTTGAGCAAGTGCCACAATATTCGTTTAAACTTATTTTAATTAAGAATGCTGTTTGACATGATAAAAGTACTTTAGGAGTGTAGAACGATGGGTTGACGGTTCTATTCCTCACATAAGCTTTGGGATTTATTTTATTATTATCTCATTATACAAAATCGAAGTGAATGTTGAATATGCTGAGTTCATGAGTTCTGTTAAGGTTATGAGGGAGCGAGGAGCATATTTTTATGGCAACAATATAATCCACTTGTTGATATTTGCATGAGATTTTTATAATCATAAAGATAGTTTTCACTATATCATCCAGCTATAATAAATAGAAAGAGTATTTAAAAAATAAAATAAAAGTGATAAGGATCATTAAAAAGGCCTTGTCCACTACTATTGTTTTTAATTTTACGCAAATTGCACTTTCGGAGTCAGCACTCCATCGTCAGTGCCTGCTGACAAACAAAAACCTTAATTCAAACTAACAATCATAGCATGGCCAACATTTATAAAACACTCTCAAAAACAAAAACAAAAAATAAAGAATAAAAACATTAAAAACAAAATAAATCCAGGATAAAACAATAGAAAATTTAATAAATAGTCAACTAATAAAATTAAAAACGAGAAGCGTATATCAAAGATAAAACTTGAAATCTATAAAGAATAAAGAAAATTAAAAAAACAAACAAATTACAAGTAGGAAAACTATATGAACGTATCACAGTGGGTCCCCCCACCCTGAAATGCACACCAGACGAACTGTAATGCACAAGACAACCAAAAAAACAATACATGAATCACCATATACTAATAATAGGGAGGAGATGTAGGAGGTACCTGATTATAGCTGTGTAGCCTGGACCACCACCGCCGGGCGACTGCATTTCTATTGCTGTAGAGACAGCAGGGCTCCGTTTGTCAGAAGGCACTGACGATGGAGCACTGACTCCGAAAGTCCACTTTGCATAAAATTAGAAACAATAGTAGAGGACAAAGCCTTTTTATTGATCCTTATCAATTGGTTCCTCTACCATCCTGTATATTCCAGAGAAAATAAATGTGGTTATTACTGCGCTCCCTCTTTCCCAAGTGTTCTCGGATGAAGCCAAGCCTTGTCTGATAACTGACTAAAAATATCTGTTAACTGCTCCTGTTATATCGAACTTCCTGAATAATTTAGAGGAATTTGGGTGAACAGGTATTTGCGGAGCAAAAATAATTCGTGGATCAACCTTCTCTCCATCTTGATTAGAATCTGCACTCGATAGCTAATTGGGTGAAAGCAATCGGCCAAAGTGGGTTTCAATAATGCAAATATAAGTCACCGGTGCAACAGTAGCATGACATTTTCGTGATATTTATATAATTAAATAAGACTCCAAAAGATCAATTAAAAAATATGACTTAATATCCATAAGCTTCGCCTCCTTTTTTAGCAGATTTCCCTTAAGGAAAATCAGCTATTGAGGTCGTACTCATGACGCGATTTTAGACATTTTTCTTCAAATGTCCATCGATCCTACCTAGGAGATGACGAAAATGAGGTCCTTTTTATATATATATATATATATATTTGTCTGTTATCACTATAGCGGTCGCATTTATTGTTTAATCGTTACCAAACTCGATATTTAGTCGTTTTATGTAAAAAGAAAATCAATTTCGTTAACGGCTGAAATCGGACCAGGGGAAGGGGCGTTAGAGGGAGAGAATTTTGAAAATTCGAAATATTTCCGTTACTATACGTTGCATCAAAAAATTGTAGAAAATCAATCAATAGAAAATTAAATATACTCTAAATATTGTTATATACATTTATTCTCTATCTTGAATATTAACGGAGATATTTGCATTTTTCAGTTTTCAGCAAACTTCTATTCATGTTACATTAACAATACTCGGTTATGCAATAATGCACACCATTCGAAGCTTAAATACTAAATAATGTTTTCAAGAGAAATTTATTACACGAGACAGACGAAAATATGTTCTTTGTGATCCCCCCCCCCTCCTTAAGTTTTTGGACAACTTAAAATTGAAGGATTGAGATAAATATTGTTCTGATTCATTACAAATTACAGTACTAGATATAGTAAATAGTTTTCTATCAAATTAATACGTTATATTCAGATATATTACAGTAATTGTTTTTCTTTTCGGTAAGAGGTTGGCAGAACTGTTTTTTTACATTTCAAATGCTTTCCGTCGGGAGGTTTCTTATTATCGTTTGTATTTAGTCACTCAATATTCACGGTGGTGTTGTGTTACCAGTGTGTAGATTTATCTATTGTCAAACTTCACGCAGGAAATCTACTTAGTTTACGCAGCCCCTGTGGACTTTTTTTATTTTGTTTTGGAATAAATATTTAGTATGTACTATACTCCTAAACTTTAAGATCTGTAACTTTCAGTCTTTATTTCAATTTTTGTATGTTCATAGTAGTTTCTACTGACTGTCCTAATAAGTATCTTCTTTGTTCCTTGTACAATTATCTTGGCGTTTTTGTGATGCATGCATCAATATTAAAATAAAAGAAAAGTAATTATACAGTAGAGGTTTTAAGTGTCGACGGAAAAAAGAGTCTATGAGCGGGATGTTTGTTGTTGTGGAGACAAAGAAGTGACGTAGACATTATTTGAGCCGAGATAGCCTGTTGTGTAATAGCGTAAGTGGGCAATTGCTACACATGTCTCTCTAAATGGAACGAATTGAATCATATTTACGCCTCTGGTCGGCGCTTCCACGAAAACTTTGAAAACGAATTAAAATATCACTGAGGAGTTTCGCTTTTTTTGGATTAGTGATAAGTCCCCTCACTGGCTCTCTGGAAAGTATTTTAGTTTACTCGCCGCCTTGGATATCATTTTTATCAGTAGCAAAAATTATTATTATGGTCTCCTCCGGCGCATCATGAGTCCAAGTATGGAAGAGGTTAGGAGAGTGACATAACTCCTAGCAGCGTTCTTCCAGCTAATACAAAAAACTCCGTCTCACAGGGGCTGCGTAAACTAAGCAGATTTCCAACACGAAGGTTTACAATAGATAAATATACATAATGGTAGCACCACCGCGAATAAGTGAATAAATACAAACGGTAATGAGAAATTTTTCAGTTACAAGTTAATAAGTCTACAGCGGAAAGCGTCTGAATTCTGACAAACAGGCCAGCTAACCTGAATTCTACACCAGAAAGAAAAAAACACTAATGAAATATATCTCAATATAACATATTAATTTTATTGAAAACTTTACTATAGCTAATGCTGTAATTTGTATTTAATCAGAATAATTTTAATCTCAATTACTTAAATTTTAATAATCCAAGAACAAAAGAAGGGGGAGGGATGTCAACAGTACGTATTTGCATCTATCTTACAAATTAAAACTTCAATGAAAACAATATTCCTTATTTAACCTTGTAATGAAGTGGTTCATGATATATTTGTTTGTTTCATAAGGTTTTAGGGCAAAAAACTACCAGGTTATCATAGCCCTGTAATATCTATAATTCACATTTTGGTATCCTCATGCATATCGCCATTTTAACAATATAGACGAGGATACAAAAAATTTTACTTTAAATTTCTTTGTATAAATTCGTATTTTTCCACAAAATTAAACAATTTATCTAGCTCTTTTGGGTCATCTCCAAGGGTCACTTCTATATCATTGGAAATATTGCATTTGTTTCTAATATCTGTATACTTAAGACATTCCATTAATATGTGGTAGATAGTCAAGTCTTTTTTTTTTTCATTTTTTTTTCCCACCTCTGCCCCCGCTGTACCTTTGGGTTTCCCCAAACCAGCGGTCTCCATTTAATAAGAGATATAAAATTTTGAATATATAAATTGGGCCAGGTAACTTAGCCTAACTCACGGAGCATGGCTAAGCATTATAGTGCAACATTTAGTCAAGTCTGTGTTACACTTCTCACAAATCGGGGGTTGATCTTTTGTCATGAGATAACCATGCGTGAATCTTTTGTGTCCTATTCGGAGTCTTCCTAATGGAACTTCATCTCTTCTGTTCATGATATAACATTTGACATTTGAGGAAATTTGTAAAAAATCGCGTCATGAGTACAACCTCAATATCTGATTTCCCTAAAGGGAAATCTGCTAACATTATAGACTAAAAAATTCTTTATATTTTGAATTATGATGAGCCGTCCACTAAATACTATATTATAAGGTTTATTGATAGATATGCTTGGAATGCATTGATTTTGCTTGTCGAAATAATGTTTCCCAAATATAAAAAAATAAAATATCTCATAAAAAGTCTTCTCTGCTTCTGCGTATATTCATTCATTCTGCTCCTTATGTAAATAATATATTTATATATTATTTTAATATGTATTTCATTTAAGCAGTTAATGGTTAATGAGTACATAAATGTATGTTTTACAGTGCACTCGTATTTTTAAATTTTTAGGGGTTTTGAGATTTTCTTATATTTGGTAATCAATTTTTTTTTTTGAACTGTATAAGTATTTATCGAGGAAGTTTTCAAGTCGTAAATAAAGTGTTTAATAGTCTCAAAGGTGTTTTGTTGTTTATATCCTTAACGTTGACCAAAATGATAAAAGAGGTTTAAATTATTTTTCTTCCCAGGAAATTATAAATTAAAAAGTGAAATTTGGAGTTTTAAAGGTTAGCCATTAATTAATTAAAAATATCTTAAGTAGTCTAATTTAATGTCTTGCTTTCTTTATTGAAAAGAAGATAACAAAAACGTCATTGAGTAGATGTTATTAATAGCTGAACGTATAAGGCATTGAAATATTATGTTAGTCACAATGGATTCACTATCGAGGTTGCCTCATGTTTTGGGCTGACGTACCAATTGAATTTGCATACAAAGGCAGAGAAAAGACACATTTATTTGCACACGTCAGTATTGTGATTCCCTAAATCAAGTGGTAAAATAATTTTAATTAACCATGTCTTCCTGAATTGTTTAACAGTGAATGAAGTTTTGTCTTTAATATTCGGTATTTCTAACGAGTTTATTTAACATTTAATATTCTTGGGAAATATCTATCATTGACATGTTGAATATGATAAGTGGGTTGGGGAAGGTTAGTCAAAAGTGGCAATGCTGGTGAAAAAAGTGGTTTCACCGAAACAATTCTTGTTCTTCTTTTTCTTTTTCATTTAATATCAAGATACGCGGATCTTTGTCGATAAAAGTATAATGGCAAAATATGAGCCCAGTTAATGATTGAATATACCATACCCATGTTGGAATATTTCGCTGTTTTTTTTTTCTCGATTTACGTTGATGCATGGAAACAGATATAAAAACCAGAATAACTGCTAAGTCCAGCTGCCTTGTAGCAATTCGTTGTACTTTTTAAGATAAAGGGCTAGATAGACATGCTGTATTGCACGAATGCTCTCGATACCACCAATTTGCAAGGTGATCTGCAACAAACACTGCAATTTAATTATGAAAATTATTCAGGGCACGCACTAATGGAAATTGGTTGTTGAATACGTTTACAGGAGCAATCCTTAAGGGTAAGGTGGATAAGATATTTATAAGTAGCTATTTATATCAGCAGACACGAGTGTTATAGCAGCACAAATCTCTAATGCTCCATTATTTATAAGGGAAGCACTTAAGAATCCTTGCCTGAGTAAATACTGGTTTCTTTTATTTACTTTCTATGTACTTAGTTTATATCCCAATTCCAGGAGAAAGAATCTGCTTTTGTGAGAATGCATTTTCTAATGCATTTGACATTCATTTTACAATTTAAAAGGAAAGATTTCAAGTTTTTAATAAACAGCCAATTTTAAACTCATTTATTTTATAATTTTTATTTCCTTGGAACATTCTAGAATTGAGGTTTTGCTTTAAAAGATCTATTAAATTGTTTAGGGGATTTAATCTTTTTCTGTTTTTTTTTTTTATTTATTCGTTGTTTATATGATTTTATGGTGTCTAATAATTCCTTTGTTTGTATGTGTGATAGAGAAAGAGGGGGCATATGATTTTAAATGTTTCAGGTATTAGAAAATTTAATCTGTTCATTTCGTTAATGTACATACTTATTTTTATTTATTTGATTTGGTTTTAATTTTAACCATTGAAAGTATATAATTGTTTCTGTAAGTATATTAGTTTTTATAGTTTATAATATAATTATAATTTTTTTTGTTTTTTTTTTAATGTAATGTTATTGTTTATTTTTTTTTATTCGTTGATTCGAGTTTTTTTCTGCCGCTTTGTATGCGTTTTGTTATTTGGTTTCGTTCTGTTATTTAGTTGGGTTTTGTTATTTGGTTGCGTTTTAAGTTTGTTTTGTTCTAATTGTATTGTTTAATTTTTTCTTGTTACTGTTTTTAATTTTGTATTTTGTTTATATTCATTGTTTTTTTGATGATCAATATCGCCTCGCAGCGACCTCTCCACAATAAATAAATAATAATTCCTAATACATTTTTTTTTTTTTTTTTTAAATGCGATGTAACTCATTGGAATTGAGCAACTTACTTTTCATTGTACTTTTCCTTATCCTGCTGATTGTCGTGTATATTGAGGATGGTGTTTCCCAATAAATTGTTTGTATATAGACGTTACCGATGCACAAAATGTCCAACCCCGATATTCCTACACGCATGATCAACAATACCACTATTTTTATTTGTTTAATTTTGTTTTGGTTCAAAAATTGTTAGATTTTGCTATTCTTATCAGTGAAGTGAATGAAGATGAAGTGAAAGGCGGATTGATATCTTTTCAATTATTATTGTACAATTCATTTTTAAATAGAAAATTATACGCTATGATTTTTTTCCCCCTTGGAACGTCTCATTTTATGCTCTGACTTCCTTTATGTTTTGGCCTCAAGGTATACTTCCTCAGAACGTTTATGCCTACCACGTTATTGAAGCCTATTTATCAGTGAAGTGGAAACGGAGGCTTCAGAAAACCCACAAATACACACCTAATTGACAGGAAAATATCCTGTATTCTTTGTAACTATAGACATTCTTGAAACATTTACAGACCAATATAATAAAAAAAAAATCCTATGGCTAAAGAAGCCATGAAAGGCCCCCAAAGGCCTTCATAGGAGGTCGGGTATCACTGTTACCAATTCCCGGCCAAATTGTGGCCGAAGATTGCAACTTCTATATTCAAATAGCTACTGAATCGCCTCACAGTCCTGAGTGATTGTCGAGGGAATTGATATAAGTTCAGCCTCAAAGCCCTCTGACCAGAGAGGAAAAGTAAATTTAATCTCGGTGTTTGAGCTTTGGATGTCTTAGCACAGAAACATCCACATGCAGTTCTGACACTGAAATGAAACAACTTTTATGAAAATGGCCATACATAATTTTTCCAGATATCGCACAGTAACGGATATATTATACACTTTGCAATTTTCTACTTCTCTGAACCCCAACCCTACCTGGTTCAATTCAATTAACGAACTTCTTGTTTTAGTTTCACATAAAACTATCATCCCTCTTATCTAAACCGGTTTTCTGCTCAAACAGTCTTCTCGTCACTCTTCATTGATATATTAATAACAAAGACAAGTACTTATTGTTTTAATTGCTTTGACTTAAATAAGTGATTATACTGATCAAATTTGTTGGCAGGGGCCGATAGTGAAACTTATTTATATATAATACTCCTTTATCAAAACTTTTTCTGGATTTTTATAAATCGACCATACTGCCAAGACTGGACGTATATAATAATTTCAGATTAAAGATAGCTTCACTGAAAACGTATTACGAGAAGTCATAATTAAGGTATTTTCTAAGGAAATCCAAACGGAAACACTCATAACTATCAAAGTTTTTCACCTTTATGTTTAGTGTGATATGTTTTTATTTTTCACCATCTCCATCTCTCTGTACGGTCTGTAGTCTTTCTTCGCCCCCTGAAGCCCGTATTAACCCATTACGTGCCTCGTTTACGAGTCTACCTTTTGTGGCCAAGAGGAATGTGTGAATTTTTTTAGAAATAAATTTTATTTTTATATTTAAATTTCATTGCAGTAGTTGGGAAAAATAATACTTACATTTTTTTTTAACATTTGCGCAATTTGAAGGTTAACAGAAGTAGGCAGTAGAGTTTTAAATGAAAGGAAGGGAAAATACAGCGGGGGCATAAGTCTAACTGAAAATATCTTTTTCTTTATTTTTTTTTCTTTAATGAATATAATAGTTTCTTCATGATACAACAGTTTATGACAGAACGTTTGTACTTCACAAAAGAAATATCTATACACATGGTCGGCTTTCTCTATGCATAATACATCATGTTTTGCTATTGCCACCAGCTAACAAATAATAATACATAATTCATCCTATTGCCACCAGCTACAAAAATAATTATGTCTTTTTACTTAATATTTTCTTCATAATTCTTCGTCTCCAGAAATGCAGTATTTGTGCTTTCAAACCATTTATTGTATTTCAGACCCCCAAAATTAATATTTCACTATTTATCACCACCTTAAAAATCATATTGACCCCAATGCTGCTGCTAGTTCCTTCAGTCAAGAGAAATTATGAAGTATCAAAAAGCAGTCCCTTTATTAAAGTAGCAGTCTTTCATTGGTAGCCACAGCATCAGGAGTAATGCCTACTAAGTTCATCACAGTCCTCTCTTCAAATGTTCCGAAGTAAAAGAAAAATGTTGAAATGTCACCAGATTACATTAGGGCAAACTGAATGATTTAAACCTCGCTAGTAAAACATTCACAAATAGGGTGGGTGATGTGAATGCAAAAAACTGCTTTGACAGGGAGATTTGGCAAGCGGGGGCACAGTTGTGAAAGTCGCCCGTACATCTTATGGGCAGTCATGCAAGTTGGCCTCCTTCACGATCTGTTCATGGGGAAAGGCACCCTGTTTGGCTAAATCAATGTCCGGCTCTCTTCTCATAAAATATCTTATTTACAATTTTATTCTTAGAAGAATTGTATATTACTAACGTACTGGACACAAAACATAAATCTTTTTTTTTTTTTTTTTTTTTTTAGATTATTTTATTTTATTAGGAATATTATAGTCTGCATTTAAATGCATTTTGTAACGTGATATGTACAATAATATCGTCATCCACCACTCTCGACAGAAGCTACACCCCTTCACCATAATGAGAGGAGCAGCCTCTCCCTGTGAGGCGATTCAGTAGCTATTTGAATAAAGAAGTAGCAATTCTTCTTCCACGATTCTGCCAGGAATTGGTAAAAGTGATACCCAACCAGAAGCCGGGGATTGGCCGTTTTTGGGAGGCATTGGCCCTTCATTGCTTCATAGTTTTTTTTTTTTTGTATTGGTCTTTGTAAACGATTCAAGGATGTTATTTTCAAAAAGTGTCTTTGCTCGTAGGAAATCTGCTTAGCTTACCAAGCACCTTTGTGAAGGGCTTCCTTACATTTTGCACCCAAAACCTGTACTTACATAAATATCATGCAGAATAAATGTATAGAAACAATAGTTGAATTTTACTGACGTTAATATTTATATATTCCTCGCTTTTATATGAATGTTGATCTAGAGATAATATTTGATAAATAAAGAAAGTGATGAATAACCTAATATAATAGTTGAATGCTGAAACGAAAATAAAGGTTAGAGAGGCTTGAATACAGGAAGACGATTGGCTGAAAGAACAGAACCGAAATTGAAAGAGATCTGATAATTAAGGTCGATCCATATCTTGAAGTAATTGACTCTTGCTCACTTCACAATTGGCCTGGCTCTTAAGGTCAAATCGCGAACGGAACTCTGTCTATCATTGGCCCATCTGAAATTCACGAGCTAATGCCATCACAGATCTCCATTGACCTTGCATAGGAATTCTCCACTGGAAGAAATCAACCATGATGGATGTGCTATTACGATAATATAACCTATATTTATTCATTCTTTAAGAACAATTGCCAAAATTTGTATCACATATCGGTAAGTGTTTTAATATGCTAATTCTCATTGTTCGAGGAAAATATTTCGAAATTAACAATTTACTGTACTTACTTCACTCACTATTTTAAAAAGTACAATAACTAGTTCAGTATTTTAGATATATTTGTCTTTTAACGCTCGGGTTTAGTTTTAGAGATTCCTTACTACTACTGTTATTATTAGGTAGATTTCTCTATTGTAAAACTTCACGTGGGAAATCTGCTTAGTTTATGTAGCCCCTGCGTGACGGACATTTTTTACCCTCATTATAGTAGACTAGTTTAGTCTGGCAAGAAGCTTAGGCGTGGACAAATATCAATACGAGAGAGACGGACATGAAAATATCTTCTCTTAGGGATGTGGCCAGATATAAGACATTATTGAATTTTAATTAGCTTCAATATTATGAATAAATCTGTAGATTTATAAAGTACATCTATTTCAGTATTTTAGATATATTTGTTTTTCGGTTGATTCCCTTTTCCTACTTGAGGATCGAAACCACGAATCAAATTAATCCAAGTCTATGTTTTATTTAACACCAAACCATGACTCGCTTATGGAATTAAATTTCTGTAAGCAACGCCTAAAATGAGTGCTGCATATGGAATTTTGATATGATAAGCAGGTTGGGGAAATAACGCGAAGAAGATGGAACATATTGGCAATTTCCCGTCGTCCCCGAATCAAATCTTGTTTGTCCCGGGGCGGTAGAATATAATTCAAATACTGGATTCTGAAAGAGGCAATCATCCATAAAATCAAATTGTTTGCTTAGTTTGTTGACACGATCTCTTGCTTCGATGCGATACACTTATAGACGAATGACTGAGTTATTAGTTGAGTGGAGTAATTCCAAAATTTTGAATCCATATCCCCGTCTTTCAAGATTAGAAGAGTTTCTAGAGTATGCAGAACATGAATTATATATTTCTATTTATTGGTAATAATTTATTTTAGCAAATTTCCCTTAAGGAAAATCAGCTATTGAGGTCGTACTCATGACGCGATTTTTGAAAAATTTCTTCAAATCTCCATCGATCCTACCCAGGAGATGACGAAAATGAGGTCCGTTCAAAATTATATATATATATATATATATATATATATATATATATATATATATATATATATATATACTTGTCTGTTAACGCTCTAGCGGTTGCAATATTTGTTTAATCGTTACGAAACTCGATATTTAACAGTTTTATGTAAAAAGACAGATCAAGTTCGTTAATGGCTGAAATCGGACTAGAGGGAGGGCGGGTTTAGGGGGGATTTTCGAAAATTCAAAATATCTCTGTTATTATGCACCTGATCAAAACATTGTATAGAACCAATCTTATTGCAAATTAAATTTACTATAAATATTGTTATATACATTTATTCTATATCTTGAATATTAACCGAGATATTTGCATTTTTATTAAATCTGTGGTCGGGTATATTTCGGCCATGTAAGGAAGGCCTGGACTAAAAAATAGCGATATTTCGTTTCCTATTGCCTTTTCAGCAAATATGCACATAACAAAAGTTGTTTATTTCGTTATTTAGAGTAACTTTTGTTATATTCACTTTTGTCGTATAGAGAAGTATAAACGTGATATACACTAAAATCTAAAACGGGAGTCAACAATTTTGTTGGGCACTAACGATTGAACCGAACTTAGCAAAACTCGGTATGTCAATTAGCATTAAATCTTCCATGATTATAAGCTATATTTAAAATTTTAGGTCCAAACGGGAGTGGGGATTATAAAAGAGGCTGAAAAGCGAGAAGTCTAATGCGGGAGCGGAAGATGACGGCAGACTTACCAGTTAATTGAGTTTACTTATTTCCCGTCTGGCATTGCTGGAAGTGATTTCCAGTGAGATTCACTATTACAAATATAATCTTACATATAAAACTTTGCCTGAACTATTTGAGCTCGGGTAGGCCTTTGAAAGAAAATATGTTCATTATGGATGATATTTAATTGTAATAAATGCTACCCATGATTATGGTTTGAATTATTGAAAAACGGTGAGTCATAAAGTGTAGAAGGATTAATTAGGAACACATTTTCATTTATCCTTCAAAACTAAAATTTCTCAGGGTTGGCTATTTCGGAAAATCATTACGTCGTGGAGGGAAGTGTAATTGTACACATTGAAGTCTTACTATCAAAATACCATCATTAGTCAGTCAACAATAATTTCCCGGACATCGCCGGGTACCTTAGCTAGTCTATATATAAAATTCACGATAACTTTTCGTTTCACATGTCATAGACACCATAACTGCATTTTGTTTCTTTCGTGTATGGTTTGTTTGTTACCTTTTCACGCATAAACGGCTGAACCGAATTTTATGAAACTTGGTATGTGTATTACTACTAACCCAACTTAGACTTTAGGCTATATTAATATTCTCTGAAACGAACAGGAGTGGGGGTTATAAGGGAGGCCTGAAATTAAGAATAGCGATATTTCGTTTCTTATTGTTTTTTGGGCAAATATGCATATAACAAAAGTTGTTTATTCTGTTGTTTAGAATAACTTTTGCAAAGAAAGATCAAGTTCGTTAACGGCTGAAATCGGAAAAATCAAATTAAATTTACTATAAATATTGTTATATACATTTATTCTATATCTTGAATATTAACCGAGATATTTGCATTTTTATTAAATCTGGGCGGCTAACGGACGTGTGACTTTCCCGCCAAAAGCTAGTTCGGCCGTTTCCTTAATTGCTCGGTTCTTGTGAAATTTCTCTATTGTAAAAAATCACGTGGGAAATCTGCTTAGTTTACGTGTGACGGACTTTTTCTAGCTAGAGACAGATAGCTGGTTACGAATTAATACAAACACTTGGACTGGATTTTGCGCCTCGGAAGCTCCATTATTACTAAATGGCATGTGGCTTGCCCGCCTTAGACAGGATAGAACTCGAACAGCTGAGTTGCAGACCCCTCCCCTGTTGGCTGGTTGCCACCAGGCAGCCCGTAGAGCACAATGCACCGCTCAGAACCGTTTGTTCTGAGTACGGGATGTCTGGACGTTCGCCTCTCCGTATCCTGAATAGCATAGAGCACGAATCACTCTTGAATGCGAACCTCTGTTTTACCCCGATGACCTTACCTCAGAAGGAGTGGGGTTCGAGTCCATAGTCTGATACTCCGATAAAATTAATTGTGGGATATGCGAGCTCTTTTATCCAATTCCATGTCACCAGACCTCTAAAACAACGAGGTCATTGCAAATGAAGGCAAGAATAGCTCAGTATTAAATATTTATTTGGGTTTTGATACAAATATAAAAATGAATACATAATTTACACAGAATTCCCCTACGCAATTAATGTTTTGAGGTGCAAACATCTCCAAACATGAACTGGGGCTCAGCTAAATATAGTCCCAATGGGACATCATTAATAAAGCTGCAAGCAGCCTGAGAAGGAGTTCTGCCCGTCTATATACCAAAAAAAAATCAAAAACCAGAATACATAATTAAAATAATACACTTCACTAAAATATAAAGGTTCACACTGTCCACTCGCCAAATGGATTCCCTTTTCCAGCCTCAGCCAATGCCTTGTCTTCCACACTGTTGTCCATTGCTCGCAGCAAATACGCCCCAGACCGTCCAGGAACCAGGATGCTGATCCACTGCATTGCTGCACTGCTCATGCCCAAATCCCGCAATCCGTCGGCGCTCTTCTTACACCAGACCCCTTTGTAAGACAGAGTCACTGGGAGTACCCGGACCATGCCTGGCTCAATCTCGGCAAGCTGGGCAACCACCCTCTTCAGCTCCAACCTGTCGTATTTCTCTTTCTTCCTTTGAAATATATCCTCCAGTAGTCTTGCTGCAGTAACGATATGTATATCAATAATTGCCACACTTGTCCTCCACTTCACAACTAAGTCTGCCCGAAAGGATCCAATAGAGGTTACGAATAAATTCTCGTACCAAGTACTCCATCCTCGCATTATAAAACCCTGCCTTACAAAGGAAACTACTTCATTATGCCGACGGTCTCTTGGTCGCAATACAGTTAACTTGGTTCTATACAATTTTTCGATCCGACTTATAACAACGTAGATAATTTGAATCTTCAAAATTCCCCCTCCCACTGGTCTGATTTCAGCCGTTAACGAACTTGATTTTACATGAACGTTTAAATATTGATTTTGGTAACGACCAAACAAAAACTGCGACCGCTAGAGGGGTAATAGACGTGTATACATACATACATATATATATATATATATATATATATATATATATATATATAACAATTTCAACGGATAGCATTTTTGTCATCTCCTAGGATCGATGGACATTTGAAGACATTTTTCGGAAATTCTATTATGCATACAACCTCTATATCTGATATCTCCTATGGGAAATCTGCAAATATAAAAGCCCCAAGTTTAATATTCACTAGAGCAGGTAGGACAGAACGACTACCATTCTCCCTCTCACTCTTCCGCCTAGTTTGAGTAGGTTATGTAAGATGTTTTTAAGTGCAACTAAGAGAGTTCAACAATCTTTGAGTCTATAATTACTTTCACATTCGCTACCGAGAAAAACGTCTTGTTTTCTCACGGATAACTTATTTGCTATACACTAATTTATATGACACGATATAATCAGAAAGATTGAGACAGTGAATCTGTAGTTAGAATATAAGAGGAAATAGGTTTCTTTTGATTTTGGGTATCAATAACTAGTGGAATTAAAGTCTGAATTTGTCTGGTTACTTACTGTCTGAGAAGGATTTCAATTCCGAATACTTTATTAATGCAATAGAAAAATTAATATTTACCCTAGCACACTAATTGATCCTGCGCTACAAAAAGGAGATACAAGCGAATTTAATAATGTTTATTTTATCAAAAAACGACGACTAAAGAAATATTTTTTTTATTTATGAATAATAAGATAAAAATTAAGACTATGGTGTGTTAACAATCTAACAATTAAACGTAGTGTACAGCTCATTCAATAGCATTTCGTTTCAAAACCATGATTGTCAGGTGGCATGCCACTTAGGAGCTGGATTACGTTCCCACTAGGAATTAGATGATATTACTACGTGGTAGCACGATTTTTCAAATGCCCAATCAGCGAGGAAAACCTGAACGCCCTATCTCACTGTATTAGCTATAAAAACGTAACCATGCAGGTGCGCTAGGTGCTGCTATAGTATTAATTTAGAGTAGTTTGAACTAAGGAAGTATGTCAAGTGCAGCAGGAAATTAAATATCAGACTGGCAGTGCAATATTTATTTGTTGTCGAGCTCGTGAACAAAAAATAGAAATTAATATAATTTTTAAAAGAAAGTAACACGAAAAAATGGAACACCAACTATTAAAACATGACAAACTAAATACGAAAACAGAAAACGCAACAAACAAAATCGAATAATCGATTAACAAGTGAGAAAAAACGAACTAAACGAAAACGTAACTTCAAAAACAAAAAATATCTTCTAAAGTAACCAGATAAGTAAAGACTATTAAGAGTAATAAATTACCCAAACTATTATATGTATATCCAATTGTTAAATATTAAAACAAATAATTAAACATTAGTATGTACATAAATAAAAAGATTTCATAAAATATTCTAAAACCTTGCACATGGGTTCACAATCACACGCACGAATACACATGCGCACACGTACGCACTCACACACATGCACATGAACATACGTACGAAATAAGAAATTTTAGCTAGTTAAATCTTTCTTATTTTAAAAAGGATTATCAATTTTAAAATGTAATACTTCTAAATTTGTGAGTATGTGTTAATGTTTTTTAAATGTTCGAGCATTAAGGGAATGTGCGGGCTGACTTCATTAATAAAGTCGTGTAAATCGTGTGGGATTTTTAAATGGTCACGTGTTTTTCAGTATGCTAGGACTTGTTTTATTGTAAGTCGAATATTAAAAACATTACATTTAGACAGTTTAATACAGGAGCTAATTTTTTAATGAAAGGCTAACTGTGAATTTGACACCACTTTAAACCTTTGGCAAATATATCCCACAAATAATAGCATATCTATATTTATCTAACACATAAACGTTTACAAAAACATATAGTACAAAATAGAATAGGTCTACAGCATACTTAAGACGATTTAAAAGTGTTAACTTTTATTATATTCTTTAGACAAAGCACGGATATGAGAAACAATCAGATATTAAAGAAATATTTTCCATAATATAAAAATAAAGTACAAAAAAGGTAAGCCCATGAAGGAGTAAATATATCATTCTAATTATGCCAATCATCATCGCTGTGGGGCACAAACCAAATAAAATTTAAAAAAATAACCTTTGGTAAAATGCCTGGTGTCAACCATTTGTAGTTTGTAAAGGCTCAAATTTTTGAAGTAATTTACATTTGGCCTATTTGGTTGTTTGTCATGACAGATTCATTTTTTTACAATCCATTCTAAAATATTTAATCAGTTTTGTATACAGATAAAGAAGCAATTCTTATCGCGGGACAGTATTTTAAATGAGACAGCATAATTTTGCTGATTATCTATACTTCTTTTTCCAGCTACAGAGAGTTCGTTAAATTGTTAGGGAGTGAATATTATAATGAAAGATTTATATATCTCTTATATTTATATCGCTTTGGAATTGTAAGATATAGGTTAGGTTAGTTGCCTGAGTAGAAAAATAATTATATTTGTTTAAGCAGAAAAAATAGGTTTAGAATATTTTATCAGAATGTATCTCTTTATTCTTCAACTCATAACTCTAAAAACAAAAACCTATCTTGTGTATCTACAAAACATATGTTTTACAATATGTTTTGTAGATACACAAGATATGTTTTTGTTTTTAGAGTTATGAGTTGAAGAATAAAGAGATACATTCTGGTTAAACAATATAAACCTATTTTTTCTACTTAAACAAATATAAATATTTTTCTACTCAGGCAAATGAAGAATTAATGAGCAGTTGCTGCAACAATCTTACCAACGAAAACCTATATAGCTTAAATTTTAAATTGGTTGGAATCGATTTTCTATATGAGATTCCTCAGAAATCTACAATGGAAATAATTTTTTTGGGAATACTACTCCATTCTAAACTCCGTTTATAAATAAATTGGGTGTACTGTGTGATTTTTTTAAGTTGAAACCACTACATGGGCTTGATATTGAAAGTTAGAGAATGAGAATGGAGTGAAAAATAATGGGCTAAGATCTGATGAGTAAAGGAGTATATGTAAATAAGATTCAGGTTTACAAATAGTAACGGAGACAGCGTGGTCGACTAGTAGAACAGAAATAGACAGACGGTGTCAGTGCATCTTTCATTCCTTCTACTTTCTTTACTTCAAGGGGAGTGTCTGGATATTCTGCTAAATAGACAATAACTCGTTTGGATGTCTAATTCTTTAATTCTTTATGAGGTATATTCCAATATGTGTGTGTGTGTGTCTATTGTCTATATATATATATATATATATATATATATATATATATACACTCTTAGGTGATTGGATGAATATTAACCAATATAAATGCCGTCAGTCATATGCTATCAGAAATATGGTAGACATTTTGACAAACGTGTGTGGATGTTGATGTATGTACCTATGTGTATTTAAATATATATATATATATATATATATATATATATATATATATATATAAAGCAAATAAAGGACAACTTTTAAAGACTTTCATTCCCGACATCGCAGAATATTTGAACATTAAAGAAACACCTACTGACTTTTGCATAAAACAATTATTTACAGGACATGGGTCAATTAAAGTGTATCTAAACAGATTTAAACTGACTAATAACACATTATGCCAATGCGATTTTACTACCGAACTGACACCCATCTCATACATGACTGTACACTGCTGTCAAGCGAAATGTATGTATTGAAGTAGACAGTTATAAAAATAACAAACCGGCTCTTGAGAATATAATTTTATTCTATAAGTGCAATAAAGCACTCTGGAAATTACCGGAAGTATTATACCAGAAAATATGTAATTGGAATAATTATTATGGATAAATTGATAGTACACTTATATAAACACATTAAATATTTTATTTTCACTCTTTAACCAGTTAAAGGTATAATATAATAAAGTCCTCATTAATATATTATTATTATAATTATTTATTAACGTCCACTTTATGCAACTAAGGCTAATTGGGATGGGTTATCTACGGGTTACCACCCTTTTCTAGCCAGGGTCGCACTCAGGATTTTATTTAATGAATTCCGTCACTAAATAAATTCCTTTGTCCAGGAGGGACTCGTCACTCTAGTTTTACCACGTGAGATTAAAGACAATGCTTTAACTCACATGGATAGCCTGAGCCCCATTTATATATTAGAGTTATGTTTAATTACTTATATACATCTTTAGGGGAAAAAATATTGTATATAATCTAATATTATTAATCTACAAATACATGTAATGTACTATATTGTAAGGGACATGTAGGAACTAAACTCTCTCTCTCTCTCTCTCTCTCTCTCTCTCTCTCTCTCTCTCTCTCTCTCTCTCTCTCTCTCTCTCTCTCTCTCTCTCTCTCTCTCTCTCTCTCTCTCTCTCTCTCTGAAAGGTTACTTCATTGAGGAAATAAATAATATACACAAAATTACAAACAAAATACAGCTAAAATACATGCATATCAAAATAAAGACGACAAACGAACACATTAAAGACTTAAATTAAATTGAATTAATGGGGAAATATTGTAGGTGCTTTTAATGTTCTGCAATAGGTAGACATTTTATCTCAGGGACCAAAAAAAACCTCTCGTTTCATTCTGCCACAATTAGATTCCACTATCGAAGCATTTAACAAGTCTTAATTTGGGGTGTCGAATCAATCCACGACTGCCTTTCTAGAAGAATTTAAATTACTCTCCTCTAAAAGAACCTTGAATAACAATTTCTAATGATTAATCTTATTCTTTACTAATGCCTAAATGGGCCTCAATTTAGAATTTTAGCAGCCGTAAGCGAAGGAGGTCATTGTCGAATAAGTTCTTAATTGATGATTGCATAATGATGAACAATTTCAAAAGAGTATCACAGGGAATTGAATAACTCAGATTCGGGTACTGTAAAATATAAAATATACTTTGAAAGAAAGTTACGATGGAAACCGATATTCATAAATCCTTAACCATTTTTCTTTCTTGTTAATTTAGAAATTGGCAGTTTCTATGAGTAATATATTCACCTTTCATAATTATTTATGTAAATGTACCATGCACCGACTTAGATTTTATTATTGATCAAGCCTTTCAAAAAAGAGAAAAATGGTAATGTCTCAAATGAGTAATGGAATTTAGCTGATGCATGATAACATTAGAATTGTAAAATGTAGAGTTTTGTATGTATTACGATTGTACCTATGCAATTGCTGATATCGGTCATTAGTTCCTGTAATGGCTAAATCATGTTTTAGTCACTTTGGCAATTTGTGATGTCCAGTTGGTTCGTTGAAGTGCCTAAAAGAATCCGTGTACTTAGTATTTTGTTATTTGGAGCCCGTGAGTCTGTAAAGAATTGCTCAATTTGTGTTTTCACATGAGTATTTATTTATTCGGGCATGAATAAAGTGACAAGTTGATTCCAATGTAACGCCATGTTTTCTTAGTTAACAATTAGTTAATTTTTTTTTAATCTTGTGTTCGTTATAATTACTTTTATACCATATCTGTGAAATTTATTTCATAAAGAGTACATTAATTATCGTTATATGAATTTTGGTAATTTTATTACAATATGTATGTCTGTTTAGACCTGAGGTGGGGGGAAGTAGTACTGTTAATATAAAGTTTTGTTTGCGAAGAAGACAATTAATTCAATTATTACTAGCTGAAGTGCGTCGTCCTTCACACTGGACCATGACATAATTTATTGAATTTTTTTACAATCTGAATTTGCTTTTATTCATCAGTTATATTTCCAATTCCATGATGGTAAATTAAACAGCCAGAAAGTACACACTTAGTAATTTTCTATAAATGAATTTAAGGTAAGGGAAAAAATGACAAATGTCTAATTTTAAATGAATGAATATATGTTTTAAGATGAAAGAAAAAGAGAAGGTTATAAAATTAGGTTAAAGATAAGTGTTATCTCAAACTCCCGATTACCTGACGTGAGAATAAAGTGTGAACGAACTCTTGAGGAAGACATTGACTTTTATTCCTGAAAATTCTCACGAATGTGAATGAAATGAGAATTGTTTATGAATTGTCAAAGATAAAAAGAAATGTGAAGAGTAATTGAACTCGTTTAGAAATAACTCATCAAATAAACAAAGATTTCGAAAACATTTAAATGTCATTTGAATTTAATTAAAATAAATTTCCGTTTGTGATGATATTTATTGGTAAAGGAACACACGGAAATTATGCTCTGTTATTTACGAATACATCTCAGGTGCTGTAGTCGTTGCAGGACCTGGGCCTATAGTTTCATTTTCGATCTAACAATGCAGTGCCTTCTAGGACTATCCTTTTGCCGACACCAAACCTGCTCAAGTACTCTCCAAGGTTTTCTGCCAGAACCCCCGTCTGTATGAGTACCCAAATTACAATTTTATTTTAGCAGATTTCCCTTAAGAGGAGTCAGCTATTGAGATCGTACTCATGACGCGATTTTCAAATACATTCTTCAAATGTCCATCGATCCTACTCAGGAGATGACGAAAATGAGGTCCGTTCAAAACTGTATATATATATATATATATATATATATATATATATATATATATATATATATATATATATGTGTGTGTGTGTATATATATTTATCTGTTAACGCTCAAGCAGTAGCAATTTTTTTTTGATCGTTACCAAACTCGACATTTAGTCGTTTTATGTAAATATAAAGATCAAGTTCGTCAACGGGGAGAATTTTGAAAATTCGTAATATCTCCGTTACTATACGTCGGATCGAAAAAAATGTACTTAATGAATCTTACAGCAAATTAAATGTACTATAAATATTGTTATATATATTTATTCTCTATCTTGAATATTAACCGAGATATTTGTATTTTTTAGTTTAAGCGTTTAGCGAACCCCCATTCCTACTCATGTCACATAAACAATACTCGGTTATGTAATAAACCATATCATTCGAAGTATAAAACCAAATATTGTTTCCAAGACACATTTATTATACGAGATATATGAAAATATGTTCTGGTGAGTCCCCCCCTTCTTTAGTTTTTGGACTACTTAAATTTGATTGATTTAGATAAAAAATTATTTATTATGATTTATTATAAATTACAGTACTAGGTATATTAAATAGTTTTCGATAAAATTAATATGTTTTATTTTGATATATTTCCTTAATTGTTTTTCTTTCCTTAGAGAAATTGGCACACCTGTTTTTTTATGTTTCAGGTGCTTCCCGTCTGGAGGTTTCTTATTATCGTTTGTAATTATACACTTGTTGTGACGGTGCTATTGTGTTACCAGAATGTCGATTTATTTATTGTTAAACATCTCGAGGGAAATCAGCTTAGTTTACGCAGCCCCTGTGTGACGGACTTTTGTTATTCTAGTGTTGTCTGGCTGGTGTCAATAAGACATGTTACATGTAGAAAACCACCTAGACTACCAACTAAAGTTTCCTCCGGCAGCTTGATGGCTTAACTAGATTTCTAATTTACAACTGTCTGTACAGATAACACTAAGTTTGCGATAAACTGGCAGTTATTTTTATCCCTTGAGTTTTACCAAAAAATCGAAGATTTAAGTTTTAATGTGCTGCATTGCCACTGTTCTATGACTAATTATGTCTTCTAATTCGGAAATTTTTATTGAATTTAAATGTTTTCACTTGCCCTATGTGAAATATAGCCAAGAAATGTATTAAATTGTTTTATTTCTTGGATACTCTACTCGAGTGTGAGCAATTGTTAAAAATATTACAAAAACTCAATTTAAAAAAGTCCACCACGCAGGGGCTCCCCGTTAACTAAGCAGATTTCCCACGTGCGTCTCTCATTTGCATTTATCTCAAAAAAGTAACAGTTCAAGATACAATATTTGGTATTTAGGCTTCAAATAAAGAGGTTCATTATACAACAGGAGTGGGGATTTACTCATGGCAGAAAACTAAAAAATGCAAATATCTCTGTTAATAATCAAGATAGTGAAAACGTGCATATAACAACATTTATAGAACATTACATTTGCAATAACTATACAATTCTTCGCTCCGACGCATAACAACGGAGATATTTCGAATGATCAAAATTCTCCCCCTCTAAACACCACCCCCTTCTGGTCTGATTTTAGCCGTTGACAAAGTTGATCTGCATTTCTACATAAAACGTTTAAATATCAGGTTTGGTAAGGATAAGATAGAAATGGCGACCGTTAGAGCGTCAACAGACAAATAGATATAAATATATATTTAATAGATCTCATTTTCGTCATCTCCTGCGTAGGATCTATGGACATTTGAAGACATTTTTCGAAAATCCCATCATGAAAACTCAGCAGCTGAGAAAAAGCTCTTAAGAGCAATCTGCTAAAATAGCACTATTAGCTTACGCACTTTTAGCTACGAACTTGGTAATACAAAGTGTTACGGCTTTCTGGATTAATTTAATCCAATATTGGCTGCGAGTTAAACCTGAGCGGTTAATCTAATTGTATTAGCTATAAACATTTAACACTGCAGGTGTGTGTGCGCTAGGTGGTGGTTTGGCTTTAATTTAGAGAAACTTGAGCTTAGGGAGTATGTCAAGTGCAGTGGGAAATCAAATATCAGACTGGCTGGGTACTAGAGGACTTACTTATTTAATGAAGCTGCTACTGTGAATTTGAAACCACCAATGATAAAAGGCCTGGCGTCAACCATTTGTAAGTTGTTAGGGCTCAAATTTCAGGACTTATTTACATGGCGGCGTTGTTTTTACTGATTATATACACTTACTTCTTTTTCTGGCTACAGAGGACTATAATTTTTCCACTCAGAAAAATACTGATTCAGGTGAGTCTGATCAGTCCATGAAACAATCTTACCAGCGAAAAATCAGATTTGTTGGAGTAATATTTCATTGTTATATTCGTTTACTTGCTGATTTATTCTTAAATCAGATCTGATTAGACTAATTCTTTCAATATTTTTTTAATTCATGTGTTTTTTTTTTCAGATGGCGGGTACAAATGGAGAGATTGTGGATGAGAAAGGTGGCTACAAGAATGGTGGACTGCTTCCTGAATGGCCTGTCGAACCACCACAAATTCCCCCTCGGCAGGAAGAAGATCCGCACGAAGATGAGGACATGGCTTGTGGATTAGGCCCTTGCAAACCTAGGTGGATGCAATTCTTCGCATCCAAACAGGCATTCCTCGTCACCTTCTGCATCACCTGGGTCCTCCAAGGAATGTTCTACACCTACTTCGTTTCAGTCATAACAACTATCGAAAAACTCTTCAAACTTCAGAGCAAGACGACTGGCTTCATCATGAGTGCAACTGAAATAGGCCAAATAGGCTCGTCTCTTCTTCTCACGTACTACGGTGGTCAGGGTCACAGGCCTAAATGGATAGCTTGCGGAATGGTGCTTTTCGCCGTCGCTGCTTTCGCCTGTTCGATGCCACACTTTGTTTTCGGACAACAGATGCTATCACATAACGCGTCTGCAGTTGCTGCTCCCAACATATGCCAACTCTCCGAATTCCACTCAGAACCCTACAACTCGACCGATTTGCAATGCAAAGAGGAATACCTTGTTGAACAGAGGATTCAGTCCAAAATCACTACTATAGTTTTGGCTACCTTCTTCATCAGTTTACTGGGCGTTGGAATGGGACAAACAGCAGTCTATACACTTGGAATACCGTACATTGATGATAATGTAGCAAGTAGAGAGAGCCCTTTGTACTTCGCCATTACAATTGGAGTTAGGATATTAGGCCCAGCGTTAGGGTTCATATTAGGTTCTTTCTGTACAAGGCTCTACGTCGATTTGAGTGCTGAGCCCAATATCACTCCAACTGATCCTAGGTGGGTAGGTGCCTGGTGGCTAGGCTTAGTTCTCATATCCAGCTTCCTTATTCTCGCTTCTCTCGCCATGTTCTCCTTCCCGAAGAGGCTGTCCACTTGCAGGCCTCTCCCGTCGGCAAAGAAACCGAGAGAGCCCTCCAGGAAGAATCCCAGTTTGAGAGACTTTCCCAAAGCTGTGAAGAGATTACTCAGGAACGACATACTCATGTTCAGGACTGCTTCGAGCGTGCTTCACATCCTTCCAATCGCAGGGCTCTACACATTCCTGCCAAAGTATCTAGAGTCCCAGTTCAGGCTGACAGCTCATGAAGCTAATATGGTGTCAGGTAAATACCATGTCAAAATAATATAATTTGAAATAAATGTAAGAATGCATCAGAATGTTTTTTCCATTATTTTTAGGCATCATTTTTCAAGTTTGTCCGTATATACCCTTCGGTTTATGCACTAAATCTTCTCCAAACCAAAATTGTCTTAACATATATATTTCATGGTTTAAAACTCATCCTATTAATTTTAAATGAATTGACCGATAGAGCTGCAAAGTCTGCTTCAAAAGATTCCCAATTACCAGAATTTTACAAAAAATCTCCAATGCTCATGTAAAATATATGTTACAAACTCATCTTATTGAAATGTAGCCACAACAATGGACTGTAACTAATAAAGGACAACATTTAAAAATTTTCATTCCAAAAATTAACACATATTTCAACAGCAAATACATACATTACACAACTAGTAACAGGACATGGCTCACTAAATTCTTACTACCAACAATTCAACATAAAAGACAACAATACTTGCCCTTGATACTACACAATTCCACAAAAACGTCAACACTTAATATACGATTGCAGACTATTGACTAACGAACGACAAAAACTATAACAAGAAATTGAACAACAAAAAGGCAAAGTTCCAATGAAAGAAGATAAGTTATTTTTAAAATATAAGAATGCTTTTAAAACATTTGCATAACATGGTTTTAATACAATTAATAGGTTGAATACTTATTATAGCTGACACAACAACTATGCTTAAAATATTTAGGGATACTCAATAATTCTTTTTTTTTTTTTTTAATTTTCAAGACTAATAATCTTCTCTTTGTATGTTATTATTTTTATTTAATGTTATTATTGTTAATTGTTTATATATTACTTGCACTCTTGAAATAATTTATATATAAATTATTTGTAATACAGTACAAATGCATGTGATATGCTTACTTGCATGGGACATGCAGAAAAAAAAGGCCTTCTTATTGGGTTACTATAGGAAGGAAACAAATATATACATACATATATATATATAAGAAGAATATGGTGTCAGTATTTTCAATTACAGTTTGACAGAGTTAATACTGATAGATGAAATAAAAAGAAAATCATTACTGACCTCAACTAGATTTCTTATACCACAATAGAGATTTTTCGAGATTTAATTCTCATCTCAAGTACTTCTGAATTATGTCATCTTTAGCTTGGTCGTCTGACCAAGCTAAAAGGGACAGCCTGAGCCCAACCCTTAGTTGCAACAGACTCTAGAGTAATGAATTTGATATGTAATGACGATGAGCGATTAAACAAATAATAAATTTATTATTATATATACGTCTTTTTTATTCCATCAGAGAAATGTATTTATTCTCCTTTTCTCAGTTACTATGCTACCCTATATTTACCTTTATCTAATATCTGTTTTATTGAGAAAACCTTTTATTTTTGGTCACTCTAAAAAACATATTTTTCTGAGTTTTGATTTTTAAAATACGATATTACTTTATGCTCTTCGATAAAAGTTTGGATAAATAAATAACTTAAATATCTCCAATATTTTTAACTGGACGATCGAATTTAAGGAAAAACCAATAATTTAAAGTCTTTTCGTATTTTAAACGTAAGATTTGAACGTAGAAAGTGCGAAAAACGGATTAAAATGTTCCACTACTTGTATGATTTTACCATTTCACTTTTTTATTTTATCCAATTTTAATGTACATAATTGAAAAAATAGTTATATGAATGAATACTATTAGTATTATACTCCGCCAACAAACGGAGATAATTACTTCCTCGACATATTTATAACGTCCTTGATATCACCTTTAACAAAAGCACCTCACTGACAAAAATGAAGTATTGGATTAATATCCTGGTCATTGTCTTTTATTTTCATCTCCTTCTTTTTTCCTCCGGCATATTTAATCCTCCGAGAACCTTGAAGATTATTACAGAAGCTGATCTAGATAATTCTAAGTTTGAATGTCTGCTTCAAATACGTGACTCTGGTCAGAACAATAATTGATCGACCTTCTTGGGGCTCGTCTTATTTTTTTGACTTACACCATTCTCTTTCATCGAATTTTATCATTGGTTTTCCTGATATCAAACAAGATTTTGGCCACTCCATACTGAGAAACATATATGTTAATAATATTTAAGCTCAGTCGTTCTCACTGACTAATTCGTAAAAAAATATGACACAATATTATAAAACTTTTACAAAATTTTAAGATTACAGAGACAAATATGTCTAAGTTTAGGAAAACGTCTAAACACAAAAGTCCATCAAGCAAGGGCTGCGTAAACTAAGCAGATTTCCCCAAGGTTTGCAATAGATAAATATCCATACAGGTAACAGTACCGTGAATGTTAAGTGAATAAATACAAACGATAATAGGAAATCTGGAACCACGGAAAGCAAAGCGGCTGAATTGTAAACAAACCTCGTACGGCTGAATAGGTAGTAGACCGGAAATACAAACAATTAAAGTAATATATCTGAATATACCATATTAATTTTATTGAAAACAATTTACTAGAGCTAGTGCTGTAATTTGTAATGATTTAGTTTTATCTCAATCATTCAAATTTAAGTAATCCAAAAACAAAAGAAAGGGGGTGGGGTTAACAGAACGCATTTACATATATCTCACAAAGTAAAAGTTCAATGAAAAAAATATTTGGTATTTCACCTTGTAACGAAGTGGTTTGTGATATAACAGCTTATTGTTAATAGTACATGAGAAGAAGTGGGGGTTTGCTGAAGGCTCAAAACTGAAAAATGCAAATATCTCGATTAATATTCAAGATAAAAAATAAATGTATATAATATAATATTTATAGTATATTTCATTTGAAATAAGATTTATTCTATACATTTTTTCGATCCGACTTAAAGTAACGGAGATTTTTCGAATTTTCAAAACTCTCCTCCTCAAACCCCCCTCCTCGTCCGATTTTAGCCGTTAACGAACTTGATCTTTCTTTTTACATAAAACGACTAAATATCGAGTTTGGTAACGATTAAACAATAACTGCTATCGCTAGAGCAGTAACAGACAAATATGTATACCATATATATATATATATATATATATATATATATATATATATATATATATATGTTTTGAACGCACCTCATTTTCGTCATTTCCTAGGTAGAATCGATGGATATTGATGAAAAATTTCGAAAATCGCGTCATGAGTACGATTTCAATAGCTGATTTCCCTGAAGGTTACAGTCTCGTGAGGAATTTAAAATATGTTATACATCGTTACAATCTGGCAGAGCGTCATGTTAGGAGGCTTGAGTTTTATACTGGAGGCTCAAAGAAGTGTATCTTGATTACTCCTGAAAATTATAAATACCACTTAGAACCGTATCCAGGGTGTCCCAAGTTCCCGTGCCACACACCTTAAAATCGCCAGTTGGTTAATAAAAGGCTGAGACTAGGTGTGTCATAGTTGTGACTTCTGAAAAATCAGTCCATAATAATTATGGAATTTCCAATGAAATGCCCTACTTTTACAGTGAAAGATTATTGTCGAAAATCAAATTCTAAAGCTATTTTATATTGGTGAATTGTTCGCCTGATTTCAGATTTTTTAACTGATTTATGTTTTTTTTTATGAAGCTATGCAGGTGGTAAAATTTATTCCTGTGAAAAGTAACTTCTACGTAATTGGTTTAAAATAAATTAATTCCAAGGATCTTTTTGTTATGTTGATATTGTTTGAATTACAGTTATACTTATATAATTCATTCTATAAAAAATGAGCTCAAATTCTAAGAATACACAGTATTAAATTCATCAATTTAAATAATTATATGCAATAAATTAGTTTCATTAACAATCTTAATATGTACAATTTTTTTACAGCTCTAAAACGTACATTATTTTATTTGTTGGCATACAAACTTATTAAAGGATGACAAACTTTATAAATGATGAGAAATTAGTCCCACATTATACAGACAATTTACCTGAAAATTATTTTAGACCTATATTTATGACAAATATTTAGTAGTTCTATTTAATATTTAAAACTTCCACTTATGAAGTTATTTAATTTATTTTTAAGTAAAGAGTATTTTAGCAGATTTCCCTTAAGGGAAATCAGCTATTGAGGTCGTACTCATGACGCGATTTTCGAAAATTTTCTTCAAATGTCCATCGATCCTACCCAGGAGATGACGAAAATGAGGTCCGTTCAAAATTATATATATATATATCTATATATATATATATATATCTATATATATATCTATATATATATATATTTGTCTGTTAACGCTCTAGCGGTCGCAATTTTTGTTTTATCGTTACGAAACTCGATATTTAACCGTTTTATGTAAAAAGACAGATCAAGTTCGTTAATGGCTGAAATCGGACCAGAGGGAGGGGGGTTTAGAGGGGGGGGATTTTCGAAAATTCAAAATATCTCCGTTATTATGCATCGGATCGAAAAATTGTATAGAATCAATCTTATTGCAAATTAAATTTACTATAAATATTGTTATATACATTTATGCTCTATCTTTAATATTAACCGAGATATTTGCATTTTTATGAAGTCTGTGGTGGGGTATAGTTCGGATTATGTCGGCCATCTTCGTCATTTCTCGGCTCAGGCGGAGCTTCTTCTAACCTGGCGTTTTTAACCTTACCTTACCTTCCTTACTTTGTGAGATTTATACAAATACGTTTTGTTCATCCACCACCCCCCCCCCTTCTTTAGTTCTTGGACTACTGAAATTTGAGTGATTAAAATATAAATTATTCTTACAATTCAGAAGCCGTTTCAGTTGGGAATTTATTTTAATTAACTGAAAGATTTCTCATATTCTAATCACGGTGGTATTGTGTTATCAGTATGCAGATTTCTCTATTGTAAAACTTCACAGGGGAAATCTGCTTAGTTTACGCAGCCCCTGCGTGACGGACTTTCTATATCTATCTATCTATCTATCTATCTATCTATCTATCTATATATTTGTCTGTTACCGCTCTAGCGGTCGCAATTTTTGTTTGATCGTTACCAAACTCGATATTTCATCGTTTTATGTAAAACGAATGATCAAGTTCGTTAACGGCTGAAATCGGACCACGGAGAGGGGGGGTTTAGAGGGGAGGAATTTCGAAAATTCGAAATATCTCTGTTACTATTCGTCGGATCGAAAAATTATACAAAATCAATCTTATTACAAATTAAATTTACTATAAATATTGTTATTTACATTTATTCTCTATCTTGAATATTAACCGAGATATTTGCATTTTTCAGTTTTCAGCAAACCGCCACTTCTACTCATGTTACGTAAACAATACTCTGCTACATAATAAATCACATTATTAGAAGTTTAAATACCAAAAATTGTATTCAAGAGACTTTTGTTATACGAGAAACATGCAAATATGCCCTGGTGACTCCCCCCCCCCCCCATCTTAAAGTTTTTGACTACTAAAATTTTAGTGATTGAGATAACAATTATTCTGACTCATTATAAATTACACTAATAGATATAGTAAATAGCTCTCAATAAAATTAATGTGTTATATTCTGATATATTTCAGTAATTGTTTTTCTTTCCGGTGTGACGCAGGCCGACCCGTTTGTTTACATTTCTAACCTAACGCTTCCTTACGGCAGGTTATTGAAATTGGATGAAACATTTATTTCCGTTTGTATTTATTCACGGTGTTGTTGTGTTAGCAGTATGTATTTTTTTTTTTCTCCTCATAGTAACCCTGTGAGGAGTTATTTATTTGAATACATGTTCCATTGCCACATGGCATATAGCAGTATGTATATTTATCTATTACTAAACTTCACGAGGGAAATCTGCTTAGTTTACGCAGCTCCTGCGTGACGGACTTTTTTAATAGTTTAGATACATTCGGGCAGAGCCTTAAAGAGTTTTACTCCTGAAAATGATAAGCTTTTCTCGAAATATTTATGTTGGTGGTTGGGGGTTTGGAGCATATTCCTGTATCTTGTATTATCATTATGAAAGCGGTGCTAGAACCCCAAACGATTTCTTACCCGGATGTACGCCTTAAATTAACACATTTAATATTAACCATTATAAAAACCAGAAGAAAAAAAGTATACATAATTGGCTAAAAATAATAAAAAATATAAATACATTTACAGTTGAAAAAATAAATTACTACAAGAGAAAACAAACTAATTAATAAAGTAAATTTTAACAGAAAACAAAAATAAATAAATAAAAACATAATAAAAAACAATGCAATAAGAAAATAACTCAGTAATAAACTGAAAAAAAAAATAATTTGACTAGAAAATAAAACGACCAACAAATTATATTATATAACACTTCTCCATGAAACGTGTAATGATGGAGATTTTCACGATTTTATCTGTTGCGTAAACTCCATCTCCTGTTCCAGTCTGAGGTATTAACGAACTTCAGTTATAGGCGGAAAGTTCTCTCATATATATAATTCTTTATTCTTTTTGAAGGGCAACTAGAGGTGGTTTGGGCCAGCATTCTATACAATCTATATTATATAAATATCAAATTTAATGAAAATCATTTTTGTATTTACTAGGCAGGATTGGTATACATTTTATGATTTTTACCAGATTTCTCTTAAGGGAAGTCAGCTATTGAGGTCGTACTCATGACGCAATTTTCGAAATTTGTCTTCAAATGTCCATCGATCCTACCTAGGAAATGGCGAAAATGAGGTCCGTTCAAAACTATTTATTTATATATATATATATATATATATATATATATATATATATATATATATATATATATATTTGTCTGTTAACACTCTAGCGGCCGCAATTTTTGTTTAATCGTCACCAAACTCAGTATTTAGTCGTTTTATGTAAAAAGAAAGATCAAGTTCGTCAATGGCTGAAGTCGGAGCAGTGGGAGGGGGGGTTTAAGAGGGGATTTTCAAAAATTTGAATTATCTCCGTTACTATATATCGGATAGAAAAAATGTATAGAACAAATCATAATGAAAATTAAATCTACTATGAATATTGTTCTATACATTTATTCTGTATTTTGAATATTAACCGAGATATTTGCATTTCTATTCTGTGTGTTGTCGCCAGGATTCGGCTATGTTCGGACTTTCCGCCGAGAGCTCTGGCGGCCGTTTCCTTAACTATTCGTTAGGTTCGGGTTAGGTTGCAATTATTGTTTAATCGTTACCAATCTCAATATTTAGTCGTTTTATGTGAAAAGAAAGATCAAGTTCGTTAACGGCTGAAATCGGACTAGGGAGAAGGATGGAGAATTTTGAAAATTCGAATTATCTCCGTTACTATACGTCGGATCGAAAAAATGTATAGCATCAATCTTATAGCGTATTAAATGTACTATAAATATTGTTATATACATTTATCCTCTATCTTGAATATTAACCGAGATATTTGCATTTTTCAGTTTTCAGCCTTCAAAAACCCTCACTTCTACTCAAGTTACATAAACAATACACGGTTATGTAATAAACCACATAATTCGAAGCTTAAATACCAAATATTGTTTTCAAGAGACATTTATTATACGAGACACATGCAAATATGTTCTGGTGACCCCCCCCCCCCTTCTTACGTTCTTAGACAACTACAATTTGATTGATGGAGATAAAAATTATTCTAATTCATTATAAGTTACAGTTCTCGTTATAGTAAATAATTTTCAATCAAATTAATACGTTATATTCAGATATATTACAGTAATTCTTTTTCTTTCCGGTAAGAAGTTTGCAGAGCAGTTTGTTTACATTTCAGATGCATTCCGTCGGGAGGTTTCTTATTATCTTTTGTATTTATTCACTTAATATTCATGGTGGGGTTGTGTTACCGGTATGTAGATTTATCTAGTGTTAAACTTCACGCGGGAAATCTGCTTAGTTTACGCAGCCCCGGCTTGACAGAGTTTTTTTAAATCATGCAATGAGGTCAACCTAAATAGGCGACTGCCTCTTGGGGGGAAATCTGCTAAAATAAGTTGCTAGCTGATGCATTTATAGCAAAATGTTGAAGAAAAAAAAATCAATTTTGTCCAATATTCAAAATTTGAGGACTTTTTAAATTATTTAATCGTTGCTGTGTACTTTTCTGAGTTCATCGGCCGTCTATATATAGGACGTTCTACCCTTGAAGCGAGAGCCAATGACCTAGAACAGTTGTGTACGAACGTCAAATAACGTCGTCGCAGGGATATTGAACTTGCAAAGTAACACCGAGAGCTTATCATCTCCTATATAATACACCTTCGTTATCACCTCACCTTATCACCAAATTATTATAAGCGACTTTTTGGAAGGTTGCCACATTTTAGTTTATTTTCTTGTATTTTGAAGCTCGTGTATCACTATATTTTAAAAAAAGGTAAGGTTAAAATTAACATAATAATATATATAATAATCGACGAAAAGAGTGGTAACCTGAAGACAACCCGTCCCAATTAGCCTTAGTTGCAAAACGGAGACGTTAATAAATATTTTAATAATTACATTTATATAAAAATAAAAATTAGTAACGGAATAATATATTTTAAATAAATATATCATAATAATAAAATGGTGCACTACGATTAATATACAACGCAAGAAACTGAGAAGTAATATGTTTTTAAAAGACACATCCTGATAATTTACCGCAAAGGTATCAATTTACTATCGCTGAAATTTATTGACACATCTCTTACGATAATTTTGGGATGGTATCAATTTATGTCCCTTCCATTCATTAGTTTGATATTTATTAGCATAATATACTTTACTACAATTGACCGTGAAGGTATACTGACTACCTTTACCATTTATTATCATCATGTCCCTTAAGATAATTTACCAGGAAGGTGTGTGTGTGTGTGTGTGTGTGTGTGTGTGTGTGTGTGCGTGCGTGCGTGCGTGCGTGCGTGCGTGCGTGCGTGCGTACGTGCGTGTGTAACCTGTAGATAACCCATCCCAATTAGCCATAGTAGCATAAAGTGGATGTCAATAAATAAATAAATATATACTATAACTATCATTTATTAGTACAATATTCCTTGCGATAATTTACGGGGCGGTATATATTTACTATCTTTAACATATATTGGCATAATATCCCTTACGATAATTAACCATGAAGCTTTGCTGACTATCCTTAACATTTATTAGCATAATATACTTTACTATAATTTACCGGGAACGTATATATTTACTATCGTAAACATATATTGACATAATATCCCTTACGATAATTAACCATGAAGCTTTGCTGACTATCCTTAACATTTATTAGCATAATATACTTTACTATAATTTACCGGGAACTTATATATTTACTGTCATAAACATATATTGGCATAATATCCCTTACGATAATTAACCAAGAAGCTATGCTGACTATCTTTAACATTTATTAGCATAATATACTTTACTACAATTTACCGGGAACCTATATATTTGCTGTCATAAGCATATTTTGGCATAATATCCCTTACGATAATTAACCATGAAGCTATGCTGACTATCGTTAACATTTATTAGCATAATATACATTACGAAAATTTACAGGGAAGGTATATATTTACTATCGTAAACATATATTGGCATAATATCTCTTACGATAATTAACCATGAAGCTTTGCTGACTATCCTTAACATTTATTAGCATAATATACTTTACTATAATTTACCGGGTAGGTATATATTTACTGTCATAAACATATATTAGCATAATATCCCTTACGATAATTAACCGTAAAGCTATGATATAGATAACATTTATTAGCATAATATAACTTACGATAATTTACCGGTAAGGTATATATTAACTATCGTTAACATATATTAGCATAATATCCCTTACGATAATTAACGATGAAGCTATGCTGACTACATATAATTTTATTAGCATAATATACCTTACGATAATTTACCGGGAAGGTTTATATTTACTATCGTTAACATATATTAGCATAATATCCCTTAAGATAATTAATCATAAAGCTATGCTGACTACAGATAACATTTATTAGCATAATATACCTTACGATAATTTACCGGTAAGGTATATATTTACTATCGTTAACATATATTAGCATAATATCCCTTAAGATAATTGACCATAAAGCTATACTGACTACAGATAACATTTATTAGCATAATATAACTTACGATAATTTACCGGGAAGGTATATATTTACTATCGTTAACATATATTAGCATAATATACCTTAAGATAATTAACCATAAAGCTATGATGACTACAGATAACATTTATTAGCATAATTATACCTTACGATAATTTACCGGGAAGGTATATATTTACTTACCTAAACATATATTGGCATAATATCTCTTACGATAATTAACCATAAAGCTATGCTGACTACAGATAACATTTATTAGCATAATATACCTTAAGATAATTTACCGGGAAGGTATATATTTACTATCGTTAACATATATTAGCATAATATACCTTACGATAATTTACGGCTAAGGTATATATTTACTATCGTATTATTTTTACCGCTAAGGTATATATTTACTATCAAATTATTAATAATAATTATTATTAGTTTGAAGTTGGCCATCAACAACTTAGTAATGAAAGATGTTCGGATATGTGATGAAAAATTTGTTTGTGTAGTAGTCTGATAGCTGAAAATTAATAAATAGAAATAACTTAGCTAATATTCGAGTTGAGGTGATAAAAAGGACCATTTTTGAAATAGCAAAAACAATCAAGCTTTTCGAAAACGATTAGAATAGCCCAATACACTTGTACCGTTAATATCTGAGCTGTCCGATGTCTTATTTGTATTAAAACTACTGGCTGTTATAAGTCAAAACTCAGGAACACACAAATTTTAAATCATTAATTTTTAAAAAATATTTTACATCTCGTACGTGTATCTAAACTTTTCCGTAACTTTAGTTCCCGGAGGTATTCGGGGTCCATTTAAATGTTTTAGCTCCTCTGAGTATTTTTCTTCTAGCAGTTTTTCTGCTCTCTCATTAATATCTTTGTCGTCGAGTTGTTCAAGGCACTTTAGCACATAGCCACATTGCTCAATGGAAATTATATCCTTCTTTTCTTCATTACAAAAATCTAAAAATAAATAGATATTTAAATATTTTTCCTAATTAAGGTTTTTTTTTGTTAAGTGGTATATCTCAAAGAAAACCGCCATTAAAGTCTAAAACATTAAAGGATATTAAACTGTAGATATACCGTCCCACTTAGCCATAATAGCATAAAGTGGATGTTAATAAATATTTGGAGTCAAGGTTATCTTTTCATTTAGTTATTTCGTAGAGCATTTGTTCAGAAACAATAACATAGTCCACAGCTTCTTCATTAAACAATAACTGTTTTTTTTTTTTTAAATTAATGAATAACAAAAAAGACATTGGATGGAGATTGATTTAAAGGCCTAAGTGTAGAACATGTTGTCCGCGTATATTATTGTGTAATACCGACATAGAGCTTGCATAAATTGTTAAAACTGTTATGAGATTGTGAATTTAAAAATGTATAAATTCGGCATGTAATGATAAATGATAAACTAGCTCACACCAGCAAGGGGGCTACGCCTCCTTAACCCCACTACGCAAGCGATGCCTTCGACATCGCCAAGAGGTGGAGCGATCCCGTCGGGATTGCCATGCAACTTCTCGAGCTTTGTCACGCGATTACAGATTTTTAATTATATATGTATTTTTTATATTCACTATTCTATAGTTATATCAGTGAAGGTTATCAGCGAAAAGCAAAAATACTGCCCATTCAGTTAGAAACGACGGGACCGCAGACTGCGGTTATTCTAGTTTAAGGTACTTTACGAACAAGGATGTATCCGAGACTTTTCTCCGGATCGGTAAAGAGATACTCAAAACGGCCAGAGAAATTCCGAATATAATGAGTGATGTGGGAGGTTCGGAATAAATAATTTCGGAAGGGCTTACTCGCCAGGAGTGGGAGGTACCTCGAATCAACAATTTTTCAAAGCAAAAAGCGACCATGAGGATAAAAATGACACCTTAATCTTGAAAATCCACCGAGCGGTTTGAGCTACACAGCTTTCAAAGAACAGTTTCTGGCATTAAGTAATAGAATACCCACGTTTCAGTTTACACAAAATTGTTTTTTATTTTTGTTATTTTGAAACTAAAAAAAATACCGTTTACACATTGATACAGCAATAAAAACGTAGGTTTGTCCTAAAGCATAAAAAAAATCCGTCACGCTGGATCTGCGTAAAATAAGCAGATTTCCCACGTGTTGAAACGAACCTGCACCGTCTGTGAGCAACTTTTTCTGTAATAAGAAACCTTTGCAAAGAGGACTTGTTTTGTACTTTTAAGGGATTAGTTGCCATAGACGTGATTCTTATAACGCATGTGCAGATATCACAGTTAATATTCGAGTTAGAGAAGAAATGTACATAAGAAAAATGGCAGAACACTAAATATGAAACAATAGTGGTTATTTGAAAGTTTTCTATCCAACTCATAACAACGGATATATTTAGGATTTCTGGTTTTACTCTGCACTATCCCCCGTTCCTCCAAATAACTTGGTTCTTGTTATTACTGGCTTATCATTAATTGATGTAAAACGATTAAGAGTAGGTGTTTACAAAAGGGTGAGAACTAAAAAAAAAAACATTACAAATATACCGGTTAATTTGGCAATTTTTTTCTTGTTTTCCCAGTTAATAAAAAACTCCATTCATTCAAAATAGTGTACACGGAAACATAAAATTGCGAATTTCTCCTATCATATAGCATATGTAAAGTTCATTTCTTTATCATGAATTGACTTAGTATAGTATAAATTTAGAATAGTTCATATCTTTATCATTTTTAACCAAAACGAGTTATAAGACTTAATTTCTAAGTCCTAAACCTAGAGTCTTTTATATTTCACCCCGTCTTACAGTCTCGCTTTGGACACCTTTATATATTCGTCAAACATTTTTCATTGCTCCTTCAGGACGGATAAATTCCAGCTTCGGTTTTTATAAGCTTAAAGTTGTACACGTTAAATGTATGTAAGAGTACATCACCATAATATTGAAGTATTGGAATTTATGAAGGCAGTAGATTCTGCCAAGGGGTATTCATTTTATGTTTCAACATTTTTCATGGAAAATATTGTTGTAGTGGAGAATTTAATGAGAAATATTCACCTTTCTACTCATCTTAATATCATGCCTCAAATTTCATTAGAAAGAAATGTTTACGGCATTAAAAAAAGGATTTAAGGCCTATCGCCAGGAAAGTAATTACCTATCCTGACACCGTACGTAATAATATAATGACTGACAACCATGATGTCTGGATTAATATTGACATTCAAGAAATGCGGGACAAGTATCAACCAGCGCCGTGCATTCCAGTGCTAAGGACTACCGAAGAAATAACCTAACACAATTTATTTGATAAATTTACCTACTTTATTGTATTTAAAAAAAAATATTAAACTGAAATAATAAGACTCATCTAATAAAAAATATTGGTATGTCCCTTTCACCCCAGCGAAAAATTTCCAGTTAAGTATTCTGTTGATCCAAGAAGCAGTTAATCTTTCATGAAGAGTAAATGACTTACTATTGGTAATCATTAGTCAAATAAATTCAGGAAACGTTATAATAAGGAGGATGGGTGAGTAATTATAGTTATATAGAAAATATTTTTTTTTTCGGTACTACAAATAAATTAATTATGAATTTAATGAAAACTATTTCTAACATTTCACATACTCTTACACCGAAGGCTAGAGAAACGATATAATATTAATACCTCTGTCAACATTGGGGTTATAGCAAAACGTATAGAACAACAATTGTAGGAAATAAATATCTTGATTAAGAAGATATTAATAGTACAGGTGATAACAGGGTCGCCATACAAGTCAGCATGAATCCTGATCCATCATTTTATCAGATTTCCCTTAAAGGAAATCAGCTATTGAGGTCGTACTCATGACGCGATTATCAAAATTTTTCCTCTAATGTCCATCGATCTTACACAGGAGGTGATGAAAATGAGGTTCGTTCAAAATTGTATGTATATTTATATTTTTCGGTTACCACTCTGTCGGTCGCAATTTTTATTTGATATAAGCGTTTAATGCAAAAATAAAAATAAAGTTCGTTAACGGCTGAAATTGGACCAGAGGGAGGGTGGGGTTTAGAGGAGGATAGTTTTGAAAATTCAAAATATCTCTATACGTCGCATCAAAACATTGTATAGAACAAATCTTATTGTAAATTAAATGTAAATATAAACAATAAATATTGTTATTTACATTTATCTCTATCTTGAATTATCCAAGTTATTTGCGTTTTTCAGTTTTCAGCATTGAGCAAACCACACACTTCTACTCATGTTATATAAACAATACTCTGTTATATAATAAACCGCATTATTCGAAGCTTAAATACCAAATATTGTTTTCAAGAGACCTTTATTATACAAGGTACATGCAAATATGTTCTGGTGACCCCCCCCCTCCCGTCTAATGTTTTTGGAGTACTAAAATTTCATTGATTGAGATAAAAATAATTCTGATTAATTATTAATTACAGTACTAGATATGGTAAATAATTTTCAATAAAATTAATGTTATATTCTGATATATTTCAGCAATTATTTTTCTTTCCGGTGAGAGGTTAGCAGACCTGTTTGTTTACATTTCAGACGCTTCCCTACGGGAGGTGAAATATTTCTTATTACCATTTGTATTTATTCACTTAATGTTGACGGCGGTGTTGTGTTTCCAATATGTAGATTTATCTTTTATTTGAGGGAAATTTGTTTAGTTTACCCAGCCCCTGCGTGACGCACTTTTTGCTACTCACAACTCCAAATATTTTTATGAGGGACCCCTCTCTCAGAACATGAGGACACCGAGGTATCTACTATTTTGTATCTCTCCCTTCTATAAACCCTTTTTTTCTTGTGCAGTATCAGCCGTTAGGGGCAATAGTTAAATATCGACTAGGTAAAGATCAAATAAAAAGCGCTACTACTTGAGTGTTAACAATATATATAAGGATCTCAACTCCATTCCCATTCTTCTAGAGAGAATTGATATAAATTTGTTGAATTCTCTGAATAACTGAGCCATGAGAAAACACTCCAAACCTTCTCCATACTATTCATGTTATTCCACGTTGAACTGCCGAAAAACACAATTACATTCCTCCTTTTCGTATGCTTTTCCATTTGTGCAAGAGTTTTTTGATAATCTTCTGCCTATTTTTTATCATCTATGGTTTATCATTCCCCGAATCATCTAAACGCCTCATTTGTTCTTCAAGCGTCAGTAACTAGTATATTTGAACTATTTTGGAGAATGAAGCATCTCTATTCCTCAACAATGCTCTTCGTGTTTTTGAATGTTAATCATAGATAGCCTACGGGTAGGCGAAAAATTCAAAATTAATACCATCAAGTTAGAATTCAGACTTCATGTAGTCAGAACCGAAATATTTTTTTATACAGCACGTCAGAAATTTAATAACCTGTAAATTTTAATTATTTGTAAAATAATTGATGGAATATCCATGTCATGACTGTGAAAGTTCTTGATTATCATTTCAAAGCTAAAATGAAAGTTTCATTAATGGGACTTTTTTTTTAAAAAAAAAAAAAAAAAATAACTACTTATTTGTTTAGTGCCATAAATAAAGAAACGTAACTATTTTTCAAAAACCGCAGACACTTTTAATTTACACATATAAAATGCCACTTACATGTTCAAATTTAATTATAGACATTCATTTTTAAATTCTAATCTTCCTATAAATTACTAATACAAAACTGAAATTTTATTGTTTAATGATATGAAGAGGATACTGAATAATTGACATACTTAATGTTATGTCATCTTTGAAAGAAGTCATTTTTAACTTAGTCCATCGTTTCATAAATTTGAAACTGAGGCATAGAAAGGCATAGTAAATTATTCCATTTATGAAGTTTTGCAGGTAGTAAAACGACGAACCTTCCCTGCAATATACAGTACATGTATTAATAAAAATGAAGAAAAATAAGAAATATGATTTGAAATTTTTTAGAAATAGATTCAATTATCTATGGCACCTGTAATGATTTAAACGAGATATATTTTCTATTTTTCTTTCAGAAAATTTCTATTAGTTTTTATTTATTATTTATTAACGTCCACTTTTTGCAACTCAGGCTAATTGGGACGGGTTATCTACAGGTTACTACCCTTTTCTAGCCAGAGTGGGAATTTGGACGTTATTTAATGAATTCCGTCACTAAATAATTTCCTTTGGCCAGGCGAGAATCGAACTCAACACTCTAGGTTTACCATATGAGATTAAGGTCAACGCTTTAACTCGCATGGCTAACCACTAGTTTTTAAAAGGAAGTCTACATTTCCTTATCAACATGTGTTGATAATCATGTTCAAGAAAAAATTGTATTAATACCTGATTTATCACACCCACTGAAACTGAAAACCTACTTTATTTATTTATTTAAGATTTTAGTGTTAACCAAGTTCATATTAATTTTCTATCCTTTATATGTCAGCAATCTCTTTTTTTTTTTTTTATCTCTGTATGTATATATTGCAAATTTGTAGTACTATCTAGAATTGTATTGCTTATTTATTTATGTAGTTTTACTAATGGTTTATTAGTAGGTTTGCTTTTTATTTAAATATTTGATAAATCTGCCATGTAATTTCCTTATCTCTGTTTTCTTGCTCACATAATGTATCGATGTTATCAGCTGATTGGTGTTGTACATCTGGGCGTTTTCCAGTCTTGATTTGACTACCTCGGTGTTAAGGTCGAGTCATTTTACCAATACGTGTTATACTCCTGAAGAGGCGTCGTAGAGGACGCAAAACATGTAGAAGAAAAATAACAGAGGAAGATATTTCACGTGTTTTTCAGCTATTAACTTTCCGCCATTTAGTCTTTAACGAAGATTGATTAGAGGTCACGTTTCGACAATTTAAATTTTAAAAGCGTCTACGCTTGAAATACACTATTTACAATAATTATTATATGTACCTCACATCGCCGTCCAATTCTATGCCATCACACAAGCGTTCTATAAAAGAGAAACAATCCCAAGATCGTCCGAAGAAATAGCTTATATTTTCCATACAATCAGAGTGCTCTAGTCCATGCCTATTTATTTAACAGAAGAAACAAAATTAAAAATGTGTTAATTGATTCCAGGGTGCCAATAATGACACTATCTCCTCTCTTATTATTATTATTGCAAGGAGTGAAAAAATGAGTATCCTTGTGGTAATATTTAATGCTAACCTCTCATGGAATGACCGAACAACATCGGTAGCTAATAAAATAAGAAGATCCTTAAATCCTCTAATAAAATATAAAAACTTTTTCCCCTTTGAAATTAAGTTAAAACTTGTCTCCAACCTAATTTTCCCACTAATGTGGTACTGTGAGTCGGTGCATATAAACATCACATCTACAGACGACATTAAAATACAGAGAGTATATAATTCAGGGGTTAGGTATATATTCAGTACTAAGAGAGGTGAGTACATTACTTCGTACATTAAATCTCATGGATGGCTCACTTCTAAGGTGTATCGGCGCTTAAATATATTATGTCTTGCAAAGAAGATTCTGGATCTTGGAGTTCCCAAAAATATTTATGAGGGTTTCACTCACGACTGGTAAATAATTTCCAACTTGCAGCCTGCAGAACCAACAAATATCGCCAGTCTTTCTCTACCGTTGCTGCAAGGGTGTTAAACGCTTTAACTAAAGAACTAAAAGCATCATCATCATTCCGAAGGGCCTGCATTAACCATTTTCTAACGACCGAGATGGGGATATGACAAAACCGTTTTTATATTAGTTTTAATTTTTTATGTTTTATTTTTTTATTTTTGGCTCAGCTAACTTTCAAATAAAGCTGCCAGATGAGACTAGCATATATACAGCTGAGCTTGAAGCCCTGAAACTTGCGATAGACAATATATCTAAAACTACAGACACGCACATCATAATTTGCACTGACTCTCTTAGCTCATTACATTCATCAAAAAACATATATAGTTCACATCCACTCATCTCGTACATATTACACAAAATCCAGACATTAAACAGAAGAATAACTATGAACTGGTTACCCGGACATACAAACATTAAACAAAGCACACAAGTAGACGAACTTGCCAAATCAGCTACTCAAAAAAGAACTCACGACAACACATACTGTACATATCAAGATATTCAAGCCCAAGCAAAACATATGATACTCAACTCATGGCAGAAAACTTGCTTTACCACAACTGATAACAAACTTCGGGAACTGAAACATACACTTGGTGAATGGCCTTCCTCAAAAAGGCTAATTAGAAGAGAAGAAGTAGTTTTAACGAGGTTGAGAATTGGCCATTTACGACTAACTCACACTTACCTACTTACTGGAGAAGACGAACCCTACTGCCAACACTGTAACTGTAGACTTACTATAAAACATATACTTACTGACTGCTATTTAAGGACTCACATAGACCTACCATACACTTCCACTGAATTACTACATGACTGTAGCCCGTATATAGACCGCGTATTACACTACTTGAAACATAACAACATTTTCAAAAAATTATAATGTAGGGCAATACTGAAAATATTTGCAGAAATGAGCATGCTTACCTAAATATAATAATGTTATATGTTAAATAACTGATTCGTCGCTAAATCATTCTAGTTGCGAAATGCGATTATTGTATGAATAAATAAAATAAAAATAAATAAATAATTTTTTGTGTCTTTTAATGTTTATATCGTTTATGTTTTAATTTGTGGATAGTACAGTAATTAGCATGTATTACAATTATCTGTAATAGATGACTACTGTTCCTATGACAATAAATCATCTATCTATCTATCTCTTTCTCTCACACCCACAAAGAAACATTTATTGGTTGCAGTGCTAAATCTGATGTTAGTAGCAAACCATACTAATTTACATCATAAACAACCGCATTAAGAAGGAGGAAAAGGAAGAAAAATAGTATGCAATTTCTTGGGTTCAACGATCGTTTGAAATAGTCAATTTAAGCCGAGCAGAGTTCCAATATTAAATCCTCCTAGAGGAGTTTATTCCTTTGGTTTTAAAATTTGAGATTAAATTTGCAATTGGCGGGCTGCGACATTGTGATTATGAATGCTACAAATATAAGGAGCGCGTCTGTATTTAAGGTTGGCCATTAAACTGGCTGCCCTGCAAATTAATTGTAAAAAAAAACGAGGAGCATCGGGAATCATTACGCCATGATTTCCTGTAATTTGTACTTTGATATCGACAGTTAATCTGGCAGAAGTATTTACTACGTAATGTGTGTTATTAGTAAGGCCTTGCTTTAATTAGAACATGCAAGGAAAGTGATTTCTTTTAGTATGCTAAAATTGAGCACTCGAAAATCATAAAAAAAGCAGAACCTAACCAGACAACAAGACAAGTCCGAACCTTCATCTTGTAGATTTGTAAGTTCACTTTCATAAGACTGTTTTCCTCTATAACACAACTCGAATCACATACAAAGACTTATTTTTGGGTCTTCTGTTGAATATTAACAACGTCTGGAATCGAGCTGCCATTTATGTTCAACTGCTAACGGGGCGAACAATATGTTATATTAGCAGATTTCCCTTAAGGGAAATCAGCTATTGAGGTCGTACTCATGACGAGAGTTTTGAAAAATTTCTTCAAATGTCCATCGATCCTACCCAGGAGATGACGAAAATGAGGTCCGTTCAAAATTATATAAATATATATATATATATATATATATATATATATATATATATATATATATATATATATATATATGTCTGTTAACGCTCTAGCGGTCGCAATTTTTGTTTGATCGTTACGAAACTCGATATTTAACCGTTTTATGTAAAAAGACAGATCAAGTTCGTTAATGGCTGAAATCGTACCAGAGGGAGGGGGGTTTAGAGAGGGATTTTCGAAAATTCGAAATATCTCCGTTATTATGCATCGGATCGAAAAATGGCATAGAACCAATCTTATTGCAAATTAAATTTACTATAAATATTGTTGAATACACTTATTCTCTATCTTGAATATTAACAGAGATATTTGCATTTTTATGGTCTGTGATGGGGTGTTGTTCGGGTTAGTTCGGCCGTTTTCGGCTCTGGCGGAAGCTTCTAACCTAACCTGCCGTTTCTACCCTTACCTAACCTTCTTTACTGTGTGAGATTTATGCAAATACGTTCTGTTCATCCGCCCCCCCCCTTCTTTAGTTCTTGGACTACTAAAATTTGAGTTATTAAAACATAAATTATTCTTACAATTCAGAAGCCGTTTCAGTTGGGAGTTTATTAAAATTAACTGAAAGATTTCTCATTATCGTTTGTATTTACTTATGGTGGTGTTGAGTTACCAGTATGCAGATTTCTCTATTGCTAAACTTCACATAGGAAATCTGCTTAGTTTACGCAGCCCCTGCGTGACGGACTTTTTATATATCTAACCTTTCCTGCGAGTAGTAGTTAAAGTACATGGAATTCATCCTGATTGAGACTTAAGGGAAAATGATTCAGAAAGATAACTAAAAACAAAACTTGCCAGTAAAACCCAAATTTTCTCCAATAGATGGAGTGATATGTTTCCCAATTAAAACAATACATTTAATTACATTGGCCGTAAATGTTTACAGTCGCATTACAAACTTGTATTTGTATATATATATATATATGTGTGTGTGCGTGTTGTTTATGTATATATATATATATATATGTATGTATAACAAAAGATGCTGCCCTCCTTCTGTAGGGCCCCATCAGGGACAGCCACCTAATCTGCCTAAGTGGGTAATATTAAAAAAAATCTATTTTTTTTATTATTTTTAAAAGGAGCAATTCTAATTAAATTTTTAAGTGGGCCATGTGGAAGGGAAATCAACTTTATGTGGTCCTTAAGTGAAATCAGCTATTGAGGTCTTACTCATGACGCGGTTATCGAAAAATTTCTTCAAATGTCCATCGATCCTACCCAGGAGATAACGAAAATGAAGTCCGTTCAAAACTATATATACACACACACACACACTCACACATATATATATATATATATATATATATATATATATATATATATATATATATATTTGTCTGTTAACGCTCTAGCGGTCGCAATTTTTGTTTGATCGCACCAAACTCGATATTTAAACGTTAAATGCAAAAAGACAGATCAAGTTCGTTAATGGCTGAAATCGGACCAGTGGGAGGAGGGGTGTCTCCATTGCCATACTTTGGATCACCAAATTGTATAGAACCAATCTTATTGCAAATTAAATTTACTATAAATATTGTTCCATACATTTATTCTCTATCTTGAACATGAACCGAGATATTTGCGTTTTTATTAATTTTAATGGACGAAATGAGATCGGCTAACTTCGGGTTTAGTCGTCAGTTTCTGTCAAGAGCTAGTTCAGCCGTTTCCTAACGTTTCGAATCTCGTGAAATTTTTCTATTGTCAACCTTCACGTGGCTGCTCAAATCTGCTTAGTTTGCGCAGCCCCTGCGTGACGGACTTTTTTTGTGTAAATGATAATTTATAATAACTCTCCGAATAGTCGAATACAGCAGTAGATAAATTCTGTAGGTCCATTGTGTTTAAACCCAGTTCTTTCAAAACTTCGGCTGTTTTCTTGGATATCGCACCTCTTGCACCTATAAGCAAACCTTTAACGCTCCATTTTTCAATAGAGTATTTTTTCTTGAAGTACCCATAGCAAGATTCAAAAATCCTCTATTCCTAGTCTACTTTTGTTGATTGGTTGATATTTGTTTTGAACCTCACTGTGGGATCTAGTATGACTCCTTCGTTTGCTTATCTTTTGATTAACATTACGTCCACTCGTTTCAGCGAATAATGTGACTGAATAGAATATGTATTTAGTAGCAGACAAAAAATTGTTCACTCTAAAGTAAGCATACCATTTGTGACGTGGTTAAACGCAGTAAGGATGGAAACGGACGGACTTGCTGAATGCAGTCCTAGATCCCAATCTGACTATAATCGTCCGCCACGCAGGTGCAGCGTAATATAAGCATATTTCTAGATTCACCTAAAATTTCATATCAAATTTTATATTCTATTTTCCAATAAAGCTTCTTGTTAGTGGAGAATAGAGAATCTAATCCATCCTTACAGAGTTTAACTGCGTTACAAATGTATGCTTATATACTAATAGGAGATATCAATATTTGTGCTTACTTTAGAGTGAACAATTTTTTGTCTGCTACTAAATACATATTGTTGCGAAAATTAAATACATGAAAAATTAAACAGAGGTAGTCACGTATTTGGGAAGTACAAAGGAGATGAAAGGAGCCGACCGAGGAAGGACTATTGGCGCGAGAAGTGTCTAGTGGAGCCTGGATGGTTCCAGACTAAGAGTCCAGTACGGTATATAAGCTTGTACAACTCGCCCGTGTTTAGTTTGTTCTCAGCTGTCTTCAATTGATCATCAGTGCGTTCAGTGTGACTTAGTGCAGTAAGGTAAAGTGTTTTATATGAAGAACAGTGTTGTGCCGTGCCTCTGTAAAGAACAGTATAGTACCATGTTTAAGACAGTGCAGTGCCGTTAACTTCGCGAAGTAAATGACAGTGTAGTGCCGTCTATTTGTGAACTTCAGTGACCGTGAGTGAATCATTGGACTGTGTAATCTGAAGTACAGTGACGCTATCAGTGCATACTGTGAGTGGAAATTAAGAATGATTAACCTAGTGTATAGTGCATTGTTAAATAAATTGTGCAGTGATAAAAACTCTGATGCTTGTGTGTGTTTAATTTTGCAATCCAAAAGAACTCTAATAAACAACGTTTATTACTGATTTTGTTATAAAACGTAACAATATTCTAGTCAGTCACATTATTCGCTATCCTCCTGGTAAACTATTCTGTAAGCTGGCATTAAGTGCGACCTCTTAAAGTTATTTCAAAGAATTTCACAGAGCTGAGAATAGTCGTGCATATTCTAAGTCCGCGAAAGCTAAGGGAGTTAAGAGGGAATGAATTAGTTTTACCTTGTGTTCAAAAGCCAAAGTTATATCAAATGCAAGACAGTCCCAACAATGGCGTTACAAAGAATTCATTAACAACTCTCCACTTTCTTTGCACGATCCTGACAGATCGCCAAGTGAAATTGTATGGGCAATAGGCTTCTATAGATTCATTACAATCGAAACTGTTTTATTTAAACCACATGACATATGTAGTAGACTATTTATATTTAACGTCCACTTTATGCAACTTAGGCTAGTAAAGGTTTCTATCTACCTTTACTAGCCTCCGAAATAGAGGAACATAAGAGAGAAAAGAGTGCATCATAAGTAAAGATGACAAAAAGGTTAACAAAGAGAAAAATAAATAAAATAAGAAAGTTTTACGTTTTTATACCCAGAGTGGGACTAAGTGGCTTCGCCACGAAATAAGCACATACTGCCCTCGTGGGACTCGAACCCAGTACTCTGGCTTTGCCAATTTTAGCAGATTTCCCTTGAGGGAAATCAGCTATTGACGTCGTACTCATGACGCGAGTTTTGAAAAATTTCCTCATCGATCCTACCCAGGAGATGAAGAAAATGGGGTCCGTTCAAAATTATATATATATATATATATATATATATATATATATATATATATATATATATATATATATATATATATATGTCTGTCTGTTAACGCTGTAGCGGTCGCAATTTTTGTTTGATCGTTACCAAACTCCATATTTAAGCGTTTTATGTAAAAAGAAAGATCAAGTTCGTTAATGGCTGAAATCGGACCAGTGGGAGGGGGGGTTTAGAGGGGGGAGTTTTGAAAATTCGAAATATCTCCGTTATTATGCGTCGGATCGAAAAATTGTATACCAATCTTATTGCAAATTAAATTACTATAAATATTGTTCTATACATTTATTCTGTATCTTGAATATTAACCGAGATATTTGCATTTGTATTGTGTGTGTGGTCGGCAGGAGTCGGCTATGTTCGGCACTATCCGCCGAGAGCTCTGGCGGCCGTTTCCGTAACTATTCGTCCCTCGTGAATAGGTCTAGAGATACCTTCCTACTACTGTTATTATTAGGCAGATTTCTCTATTGTAGAACTTCACGTGGGAAATCTGTTTAGTTTACGCAGCTCCTGCGTGACTGACTTTTATTACTAATGCCTTAGCTCACATGGCTTACCTAAACTTTTCCTATTTCTTAAACCTAGAGTTGTAAAAAGTCTTTACCTAAGCTTATACTACGGAAAACGCGTGAAGAATAATGTGAAGATTCAAGGCAACGAATGTAACATTTTGTTGAAATATAATTAGCTAACTTTGACAAACTCATTAAATAAAATTCTTAGTCCCACCCTGATTAGAAAAAGTCTGTCACGCCGGGGCTGCGTAAACTAAGCAGATTTCCCGCGTGAAGTTTTTTACAATAGATAAATCTACATACCGGTAACACAACACCACCATGAATTTTAAGTGAATAAATACAAACGATAATAAGAAATCATCCGACGGTAAGCATCTGAAATGTAAACGAACAGTTCTACCAACTTCTTACCGGAAAGAATAACAAAGGGGAATAAATGTATATAACAATGTTTATAGTACATTTAATTTGTTATAAGATTGGTTCTATACATTTTTTTCCGATCCGACGTATAGTAACGGTGATATTTCGAATTTTCAAAATTCTCCCCCTCTAACCCCCCCCCTCCCCCTGGTCCGATTTTAAGCGATTAACGAACTTGATCTTTCTTTTTACATGAAACTACTAAATATCGGTAACAGATATATATATATATATATATATATACATACTGTTTTGAACGGATTTCATTTTCGTCATCTCCCGGGTAGGATTGATGGAAATTTGAAGAAACATTTCTAAAAACGTGTCATGAGTATGAACTCAATAACTGATTTCCCTTAAGGGAAATTTTCTGAAAGTGTGGTATAATTTTACAGACAGAATGCTGTTACCAAATGTATTTTATATACTTTGTGGGGCTCAGGTTAGCCATGTGAGTTAAAGCGTTGACCTGTATCTCACATGGTAAACCTAGAGTGGCGAGTTCGATTCTTGCCTGGAAAAGGAAATTATTTAGTGACGAAATTCATTAAATAACGTCCTAAAATCCCACCCTGGCTAGAAAAGGGTGGTAACCTGTAGATAACCCGTCCCGATTAGCCTAAGTTGCAAAAAGTGGACGTTAATAAATAATAATAATAATAATATACTAGGTATGGCACACAAAGGGCGAATATAGCCCCCTGTGCATTGATAGTGCACAAAGGAAAAAAAAAACCCTTTTGTTGGAATATAAAAGGTTAAAGAAGTTGAATTCTTCCAATTCTTTTCCGAGTCAGTCGTTCTTCATCTTAAAATAAGAAAAAGTCCGTCTGGGGCTGCGTAAGGTAGGCAGATTTCTCTTGTGGCAGAATTGTGATCACATCTCAGCATTTAACGGCTATTTCTCCCGCAATAAGTAACCTATGTTAACGTTGTTGACATGTTTAGTAATTCAGTTACTGGAAGTGAAATTAGAAGGAGGCGTTTACTAAAGGCTAGAAATAAATACAAATAACTTGCTTAATATTCAAGTTAGAGAAAGACATTTACAAGTCAACAGAACAACAGTAATTTATTATTTGACGAATTCAATAAATAAAATCCTTAATCCCACCCTGGTTTTAAAAATATGGAAACCTGTAGATAACTGGCACTGATTAGACTTTATAGCGTAAAGTGGATATTCATAATAAACATTGTTTTTAATGTATTAAGGTTTCAGGTATGCAATGGTTTTAATAGGCAATCTTTCCTGTTATAGGCGTTGGAGGAATACTGGTAATGGGACTTGGTATTATACTTTCTGGAGTTTTTATCTTGAGGGTGAAGCCAAATGCAAGGTTTGTAGCAGCCTGGATTGCATTCACAGCAGTGGTATATGCTATAGGTAATATATAAGTAATAAACTTTATATTATTAAATTAAGTTTAAATGTTTGTATTTACGAGTTTCGCTCCTATTCATTGAAATTGACTAAGGGGAAGAGGGGTTTAGAGAATGGTGAAAATAAAATGGTCGAAACTTCTCAGTATCTATAAGAGTTACAGTCCTTTTGTATTTATCATAAGAAAAACAATAAATTATTATTTATGAAACATTAATATCCAATGCCTAGGAATTGAGATGTGATTTGTCACTTTCAAAAAAAAAAAAAAAAAAAAACCTAAATGAAGTGCAACAAGACATTTTGCACATTTAATTTATCAGAATTACAAGGACGTCATGCTGTTAGATTTTTTACTTTTATATTTAGTTTAGTGCCACATATGAATTTTGCCCCTAACCTTTTATTTAATAAAATTTCTCAATTATGTTTATTAATCAGTGCTATTACTTGAATAATAGGTCAGTACTTAATAGTGAGTCATGAAGTATAGATAGATTACTTGTATATATTGAACTGGTGAAGGAGCTCAACATGCATCTCATCAAACTGTTACTGAGTGTAATCCTTGTTAAAAAGGATATTACTATAGCCAGAAGCAATTCTTGCTTGTTATTAAAATACAATAGACAAAATGTTTTGATGCACTTCATTTGAAAGTATTATTTAATATTTCAGTTTCCATGCATCAGATCAAAATATTCCATAGAACATAATTTATAGATCTTATTTATTTATATAGAATGATAAACAAAAATGGTTTTATGTTACAATGATTTGTTCCTCCAAAAGTTATGGAGAAGTTAGAAATATTTTACTTCCACTTTCTCTAAGCCCTCTTCCCCTTTAGTTGATTTTGATCAAAAACGTCCAACAGTATATATATATATATATATATATATATATATATATATATATATATATATATACACAGACAAAACTGTCCAGAAGTTAATTAAATTGCTTTTTTTGTTTCAGGCATGGGAATTCTGATGTTCGTTGGCTGCCCTATGAATGACTTTGCTGGGCTTCGTCGTGACTTAAGGTAATCAGTTTTGCTTATGTTGTAATCTTTTGTAGTTATTTCAAGAACATTCAGCATATATTGTTCAGATATATTTTTGGTGATCAAGATTACTAATGGATTATTATTTTTATAATAAGTATTCTTAAATACTCTGAAACAGCTTAACCTTTCAAAAAGTTTACACCTTGATAAAGTGAAAATTAATAGAAATGAATGACTTTTTGAATGCAAAGCTATCCTGAAGATGATTTTCTACTAATTCTTGAAGAGAGATGAATTTACTTCAGCTATATCAATAATGAACCTTCTATAGAAGCTCATTGTTGATTGTGGGAACTCTGAGTGGAAAAACAAATTAAAAAAAAAAAAGAAAAAGATTTTTCTAGTGATACAGAAACAACCAAATAAAATAATATCTCCTTTTTTACAAGTATGTTTCCACCTGTAGGCATTCCTACAAGAGGGGGTAATGGCCTAACTTCCCGCAGGGACTAGCCGTGTGTGTGTGTGTGTGTGTCACAAAAAATTATTTGTAGTTCTCTCACCTTCTATCTATTTATTTTTATTAAAATAATCTACAAGTATAACAATAGTTTATGAATTATTAGCTGATGAAAATTGATTTTTCTTTTAATGTGCAAGCTCCTGAAGTGGCATCAGAATGTCATGAAACATCCAGACATATGTGGAATAAAAATAATTTAGCCTATGTTGACAACTTTCAATTGTCCTTCAGCCATATATAGACAATATTGAATCAAAATTGTAAGCTTAATGGCTTGGTAATCTAAAGCTTTCTAGCCAGAGGATGCATCAGTTTAGCCTAGTGCATTAATTTAATACTGGAAAGGAACAATTTGTTTTCTTTTTCTTTTTAGTATTGGTAATGTGCTGAAATTAGCATGAGACAAAAATTAATTTGAATGCAATATATAATAAGCTCTTGTAGCAATTTCATACAATATTTATCATTGGAGAACTTTGATTAATGCTAGGCCATATATTTTTAGGATGTCAAAATTTGATCCAGTTTGTGAAAATTCTTGCATATGTGATCACTACAAATTCAGCCCTGTTTGTGGCCACGATGGAAGAACATACTTTTCAGCATGCCATGCTGGATGCACAAATGCCACTATTGTAGATGGAACTGTTGTGGAGGTATTCCATTTCTATATTATTAAATATTAGCACACTTTCTAACACACATAAACTAACATAAAATGAAAAAGAGATTTTATATAAAACCCATTGACTGGGTTATTTCAGACATAGTTCCTCTTGTCTTTCTTCTCTAGAGATTTAAGTCATTCCATTTTGACCCTGTTATGGCTCTGAAAACTTTCAACCTTTGCTTCATGGGTACTCGTCAACAACCGTATATCAGTAAGGGTTTAATAATGAAGTTATAGACCCTTAGTCTCAAGCCTCGCAAGATTTCCCATACCTTAAGATATATATAATGATGATTGGTTTGCAACACTTATTCCCGTGTCGATTTCATTGAGGTTAATGTACCTTTGTATTATTTGAAGCTTTTTAGTTGTGGGAGGGGTAGGTCACGCATCAATTTTACAAGTTCAGGTTTCCTCTTACTACCGTGTATCTTTCTATTACCGATATGTATAAATATTATTATTCATTAACGTCCACTTTTTGCAACCATGGCTAATTTGGATGGGTTTTCTACAGGTTACCACCCTTTTCTAGTCAGGGTGGGACTAAGGATGTGTATATATATATATATATATATATATATATATATATGTATTCTATTTTTGAGGGTGCATCGTTGGGAAGTATTTTCATTTTGAGAACTTCGGCTATCTGCTCCAGCGGTTTGAATTTTCGGTGTTCTGCAAATTTTCGATGGAAATGCGTCCATCTTCGTTAGGCAATAAATTTAATTTGAATAGCTACTTCAATCATATGTTTTGGATTTTATTTTAATATAGCTTTCCATGTTTCAGAGAGTATGACACTGCCCTCGTGTCTTGTATTAGTTCTCTTGTTAATTTCTAGAACTTCTAGGACCAATCTTTTACAGAGGTGGTCGGTCTTCTCTGTGTAAAACTTTGGCCTCATTGAATTTAATTTGGTGAGAACAAATACCTGTGTGTCTAGCTATGGCGGATGTCTTTGTTCTCTGGTGTTTCAGATAGCCTTGAGTTGGTTGACTCTTGTAGCAGTCTTTTTACCAGTTTGTCCCACATAAACTTTACTGCAATCACATGGTATCATATAAACACTATCTTATAAAATTTGGGTGTCTTTTGAACTTTTTAAATATTCACTGAATATTTTGTGGGGTTTGAATACTGTTCGTAAATTATATTTTCGAAGTATTCTTGCCAGTCATTCTGAAGTCCCCGCTATATAGTGGTGTTTATATGACACCACTTCGGTAAAAGATTGGTCCTAGAAGCTCTAGAAATTAACAAGAGAACAAATACAAGACACGTGGACAGTGTCATACTCTCTGAAACATGGAAAGCTATATTAAAATAAAATCCAAAACATATGATTGAAGTAGCTATTCAAATTATAAATTTATTGCCTGACGAAGATGGCGCATTTTCATCGAAAATTTGCAGAACACCAAAAATTCAAACCGCTGGAGCAGACAGCTGAAGTCCTCAAAATGAAAATAAATATATATATATAAATAATTGTAACCTTGATCTTTATATTGATATTCTTTTTTCTAAAACTTTTCACATTAATTTTTCATTTCATACGAAATTGAATTGACTTTTGTGTCTGTTTGTTTGTCCTCTCTTCATTCCTAAACAACTGAACTAAATTTGATAATACTAAGTATGTGTATTACTGTTACCGGAACTTTATACTAATATTCTTAGAGATGTACTGGAGAGTAAGTTGTAAGGAATGCCTGAAATGATAAACAGGGTATACATTAAAAGTTATAGCTGGAGCCAACTATTTTATGGGGCCATAAATGATGGCTTAATGTTCTGAGTGATTGTTTATGAGTAAGCGTAAAACTCTTCCAGGGAGGATTTCAAATGAGGTTTTATAATTGGAGAAATTATTTTATTCTAATTGGGGAAATTATACCACCAGTAAGGTATTTACCATTGTAGCGTTAGTGTCAGCTGTATTTTTACAGAAATACACAAAGGAATTATTTTTTTTTAAATTATTTGGTAACATCCACTTTTTGCAACTAAGGGTAATTAGGATGGGTTATCTACAAGTTACCACCCTTTTCTAGCCATGGTGGGACTAAGGATTTTATTTAATGAATTCCATCACTAAATAAATTCCTATTGCCCAGGCGAGAATCGAACTCGGCACTCTAGGTTTATCATGTGAGATTAAGGTCAATGCTTTAACTCACATGGCTTACCAAGAAATTGTTTGACTCTTAAAAAATCTGTAAGTACAGTACAGTTACCAGACATATTATAAAAACATATAAATGACATAAAAATATTGTGCATAGTAAAGCCTTGCTAGCAAAACCCTTCATTATTTAGTTTAAAGTTTTCCTGAGCAAAGACATAGCTTTTATATATATATAAACACACATGAAAGTATCAAGTGGTAAAACACACTAATAAGGTTCTAAAAGTTTTTATTGATTTATTATATATTTGTATCTCAAAGAATGTCTTTATTTTCTTTTTCCAGTATTCTGATTGCCTTTGCATGGATGGGCCTTCTCCCACAGCTTCTGTTGGTTATTGTGGTTTGGACTGCGGGAACTTTACTTGGTATATTCTTCTCTTCTCACTGTTTGTTTTCATCCATTCTACCTCTGAAGTGGGCTCAATGCTTCTCATACTTCGATGTGTTGATCCCACTGACAAAGCAATGGCTCTGGGCCTCATACAATTTGCTATAGGCTTGTTTGGTAAGAATACTTCTTTTCTTTCTTATTTTTTAATAAAATCGTATCAACATTTTCTCTTTAACTTTTATTATTATTTCTAATCAATTTAACTAAATTATATAAACTTTCAGGTAATGTGCCATGTCCAATTGTTTACGGTGCAGTAGTAGACTCTGCCTGTTTGATTTGGGAGACAACTTGTGGAAAACAAGGAGCTTGTAAACTATATGATGAAAATTTCTTCAGGATGTTTTACCATGGTATGTTATTTTAGAGTAATAATATTAAATAATATTTCTCTGTTTAAATATTATTTAAAGCATTTTTTATTTATTACTTACATTTTTCCCCATTATGTTAATTGTGTTTTTAATTTGCTGTGCAGGGTGTTGAAATATTTTATTCTATTGGGGCTTTGTTCTTCAATTTGTTTGATTGGCCATTTAATTATTATTTTTAACATAGGCAGTGATTTTCAATTTCCTTAGCTACCAGTTACACTACTTATATATTTGTTATCGAATCCTGAAAAATGCTAGTTCCAAATGAGGCTGTGTACTTCACAGTATTGCTGAAAAAAGGATCATTATATTTAAAGGTTATGTCTTTCTCTGAACGTCCTCTGGCAATGAAGAATGTGAAAGAAGATTGTATTCTTCTATACGCTTTGATAGCCAATAAAATATTATTCATGAAGCTCTTAGGTTAATTCAATATGGATTGCTGCCCATTAAAATGTCCCCTTCAAAGGTAATATGCTTCTAAATACTGAAATAGGCAATGGATAGATAGACACATGCTTTTCAAAGAAGAGTTCTTCTAGACACTGTGCTAGTCATTTGAATTTGGACTTAACTTATTGTGAAGTGCAATGGAATGTTATTAACCTTGAAGTAGTTAAATTTTGTGCCAATCTTTTTAGGGCAGTCATCAATGTTCTTTGATATTGGTTAAATGTAACATCAGTTGTAATGCACGATCGAAACTAGAAGCACTATACTGATCTCTTATAACAAAATGATTGTGTACTCAATCTATATAATAGTTTCAATAGATTTCAATGCTTTTCAGGTGGTTTTAAATTACTATGCAAACAAAGAACTCTTTAACACATATTAATTAGTTTTTCAAAATTGGATTGTTGTGAAAATTGTTGAAATCTTCAGTGGCGTGACAAATTTTTATAAAATACTTTTAAAATGTTAATATTGGTTAAATTAATTATTCAGAGGTGGTTGCTGAATGAACTCAATAAAGATTTTCAATCAAGCTATTAAATTGTGTAATATTTTTCTGATTTAGTATGATGTTAGATATTAATTTGAGTAGCATTTACTATGAATTAAAGTATCGAAAATCTTTTATAACTGGTTCTTTGACATGAGCATAAATGATTTTTTTTTTTTATAAAATTATAATTTATTTCTTATCTATCTACTAATATGTATGTTCCATTGAAATCTGAAATAAACATTGGGTTTTATTTATTCATATTTAAATTTTATTTTATTTTTGTCTGTTTCAGGGACAACTGGAGCAATTCTCCTTTGTGCATTCTTAGTTGATGTCATAGTTTGGTACAAAGCAGGGAGTATTAATTTCGTCGATGAACAGGTTACCATTCAAGAGGAGGAACTTAACCCTTTCACTGCGAGGTCAAGATCAGAGACAAGTGTATGACCAACAATTGTGGAGTTTGAAACTCCACAGAGTCAATGATCTGTTTTGAATATTTCACTTCATTAAGCAGAAAAAGTGAACAGGACATCTAGTGTGTGGTGAAATACGTTAATAGAACGCTAAGTGCTTCATCTTCCTTATGAACGAACAATGTAACCACGGTTTGTTATGCATCTCAAATGTGGTCAGTTCATAAAACTCAGTAATTAATTAATTTATGAATAATATTTCAGATATTTGGCTTGGTAAATGTTATGATTAAAACCAAGTTTTGAAGTTGAAAGGGCAATCTCAAAGGTCGAGACGAAGTAGAAGATTTTGCTGCCCTTAGACTATTATCAAGGCAAATAATAATTTATATTATTTTGTTTATAGAAAAGAGATTTATAAGTTAGTTATACATTGAGATATTCAAGAATTATCTCAGCAAATAGTGTTTTGTTACCTTACTGCGTAAGTTTTAATGAAAGTTGACATAAACATGAGACTGTTTCTGCTATTATTAAATATTTTTAGTAGTTTAATATTTTTCCCAATTTAAGCTCAAATCTAAAACTTTTAAGACTTGGATTGTATAAAAGCCTTGCTACAACTGCTTCTACCTCGGAAGATTGGATAGCATAGTCATAAAGTATATGTTTTATAAATAATAAATATATGTACAGTTAATACATAAAAACTCACACGACACATGAACACACACAGACACATGCACGCGCACACACAGACAAATTATATTTTGAAAATCTGTAGGGCAAAATATTAGGTATGAAAAATAAACTTATATTTTGTAGATCATTTTTAAAATTGTATATATCTACTTACAGTGACAGGTGTGTCCCTTTATGTTTGAAATCTATGTTAAAAAATGTTTTAAATGTGGGCCAAATATTTTTCTCTTAAGTAATCTCCTAAATCTTTAAAAATGAGGAAATGTTTATTTTAGAATATTTGAATGGATATGATTAAATATTTAGTATTATTTTAGATAATTTTTGTATATAAATATCAATGAAAAATTGAAAAGGTAATATCACATTTAGTTGTAATGTGGAGATAATATTTCATATAATGTTTGCGTTAATATTTATATATAACACATTATACGATATATAACGTGGTTTTATTTACTATATAGGAAAGAGTTTTTTTTTTTTTTTAGTACATATTAGAATCTGTCTTCAATTTCTGAAAATATGTTTCTTTAAAATATTCTGAAATGTATTATAAAGTTAGTCAAAAAAAAGAAAAAAAAAAAAATTAGACTGGATCAGATCCATATAGAAAAATGTCTCACGAAACACTTATTATGACAGTTTTACTCTTAAACTATTTTTATCACATAAATAAAAAGCATTTTAAAAATATATACATATATATGTTAAATATATATATATATATATATATATATATATATATATATATATATATATATATATATATATTAAAGGTATGAAGTAAAAAAATAGACACAAATTGCCTGAATGAATGTTTGATTTTGATTCAGGATGAATATAATTCAGAAATAGCTTCTTCTTGTTCCTAACAGCATTATTATTTAATATTTGAGTGCATTAGGCAACTATGGTGCCATCATCAGAGCTCTATTGGGATGCAATAGTTTGCAACCCTATCAGCATACAAGCTCAATAAGGAGCCAGAAAAAAAGTATTTCTAACTTATTTTCACCCAGAAAATACCGCCAGTAAGTATGGCAAATAACATTGTTTTCCCAGATTCGTTTTGTCGCCTTAGGCTTCAGTGGTGCAGTTATAGGTGACCCCCCCCCCCTCCCTCCCACCCCATGGTCCTTATTCTATTATATTTGATGAGACATCAATTTTTTAATATATTCTTAATTATGATTTTATAGCTTCAATGTTTGTTTTCAGAGGGTTAGTAATCAATTTATTGCTATAGTTCCACTAGACACCAGTTGAATTTTTATTTATATAGTTTAGTTTCAGATAGACTTTGCTTCAAATTATATTAATATATAATATTTTTCATAAAATGAGATAATTTGATGACTAACTATAAAATGGAAATATTAAATGCATTAACTGCAACATGCTTTCGATATATATAATAAAGAGGTTCTTCGTGCTGTGCCAATTTCTTTTAGTACCTGATCAAATTTGGTCCCATCATGAAGTTGAAATGGAGTCTTTTTTGAGATGCTCTAGGTATTCGAGAGTAAAGTTGCTAACATATTCTGATCTCACGTAACTCTACACTGATCATTCTAAATTTACTGTTTCAGGCGAATTGTAGTAGGGATAGTACTGAATTAATGGCTGGTGCATTTCATGAGTTTGGCTTACATTGTTGAGAATAATTATTTGGAGTAGTTATTACTGACTGAGTAGTATAGAGATTTAATAATAGCTGATATTACACAGTCCAGGGACTTCCAATAAAGAAATATACAACGAATATTTTTTTTTCCCCTTAGGGCTTTGTCTATTTAGCCATATACTTTTTTGATTACTAAACTAGAACCTTCAGATAAGTGCTTAAGAGGCTACTAAACCACCAAGACACACTTTTAGTGTTTCACAAGTGTTAAAGCTGACCAATTCTTTTACTGAAGATAACTTACGATGATTATTAGCACTTCAGGCTTTCCAAGTGTATTGTGTATTTACATATACATTCATATATATATATATATATATATATATATATATACATATATATATATATATATATATATATATATATATAAAGTTGGCATAAAACCTAATGGGGAAGTTTTCTTTTTAAATTGTAAGGATCCGAGGCTTTTTACATTGGATTGTAAATAATTGATGTGCCAAATACACTGTTATATTACTGTATCATTCCTTGATTGTCTTCTCTGTATTTAAATACTAAAATCTAATACTGCTGAAAAAAGTTAATATCATTATTAAATATTTTAATCTTCCTAGTAAATTTTCAAAATAATTTTGATTTTGTACTAATTAATAGTGCAATTGTTTCTAATCACAAAAAAAAAAGAAAAAAAAAAAGTAAATTAGTCTAATAAGAACATCTTTTTATTCTATTATGAAGTTTTTGGGATTTATTTTTTTTTGCATATTTCCCCCCTATTGCATCCCTATAAGGGGGATATTTTTTTCTGTGAGTGCCATACATGAACAGTATAAAACACGTATTAGCAAAAAATCATTTAAAGCAGGAAAATACATATAAAACTTCATCAAAACAAAATGGTCAATTTGAATCACACAACTAAACTTGTCCAGTTTATCAGTAGTCATATTGCAGTCTTGGAATATAGACTTATAAACTTTCATTTAAAACTAATAATTTTGAATGCATGCTTATTAAGCTTACCTAAAGTGATATTCCAGAATATATTTAAAACTTATGTAATTAATGGTTTTGGAGAATATACAAACTTTTCAATTTCATTTGCAATAACAAAAATAAAGACTATCGAATAACAATAAAACTGCAAATCAGAACTTAAAAGAAATACACACTGAACAAATATCTATATCAGTTATTTATAAAACAAAACAAAAAGAAATTACCCAAAAGGCATTATGAAAGAAATATTCTTTGAATTCACAATTTATTTTCCCAGTATGTTTGGAAACTTCTGTTTTAAAACTAGTAAATGTCTAGCTCATAACTCATAACTAAGAAGTGATTCAACAAGTTTAGGACACTATCCTCTATTTATTTTTTTAAGTTTCAAGGCAATAGCAGTCCATAAATTAATCTGAGAAATTTGGAAGACGAGCTTCTCGTGGTTGACCACCAATCAACCAGTTAAATTGATGATTTTCAGGCTGAAAATCCATTTTCCGGTACTGTAGGAATATCAAAGAAATTAAGTGTTATTCAAATGCAAAAAGAGATTATTGATATCTTACAATGTTTGAAGTAGAAAAAGCCAAATTTACCTGTGCACTCAAAACTTTTCGGCATAACAGGGGGATTACAACAGGGCCTCTTACAGGCCTCCAATGAAAGGATCTTTATTGTGGCCATTTACACAAAGCTCTGTAGCAGGGCTCCAATTGGCACCTTCCATCCAGTGCTAGGTAGAATCACTGCCAAAAATATGCAAGTGCTCAAGGCCATAAACCTTTGTAATGACACTCCGAATAAATATACTAATTGCCTTGCTATCTGGATACTCTTTATATAAATTGAAATGGAGTGAATCATATGGAGTTATTTGTTTATACTTCCTTGTCTCTAGATAAATGTTAATCAAATGGAAATGGTTTAAACCTAACCATCAACAAAAGGAAGTAAAACAACCAAACTTTGAGAAAGAAAGTATTTTTTACTCTAGCAGAGGTAATTGATAATTTAGTTATGTAACCTTATGTTAATATAGTTAGTAGAAATTTGATCGCTGTCATATATAGTATTAAAACAATTGTATATTTAAGCATATGGGCCATTGACTATTTATTTCAAGCTGTAACATTTCTTTTGAAGCTTGTAATAAGTTTTTTTTTTATTGGTTTTGTTGTACTTTATATAGGCTAATGTATATAATAATAATAAATTCAACGAGAGCATAGATTGAGCAGAGGCTATCCTTATATTAATGTTGTTTAATGATTTTAAGACTTGGTTAATAAATAATTTAAGAAACATTATTTAGTATTTCTATTTTGTAACAGCTCTTGCTTCATTTGAGTTCAATTTTTACTTTATTTGAGTCTCCTCATTTATTTTATATTTGATAAGTAGTATATAATTTTTAATAAGTTGAGGTTAAGAACAATGAATCTATATGTAAGATAAGAATTTTTTTTTTCTAACTGTTTTTTTTTTGTTAATGATTTATCAACATTATTTAAGTTTTTATATACTCTAATGAAAGTTCCTGTCTATATGTATTTTTTAAATATGTGCATTTTAAGGTGCCAAACATTAATGGAAGAAAATATGTTTTATCTAAATACATATTTAAATCTTTTGTTTATCATTTTTGTGTTAAGGAAAGGATGAAAATGTGTTTCAAAAGCTATTAAATCATTTAAAATAGGATAGAGTAACTGCAAACAGTCTCCTATCAAAACCTTATAAACAAGGATTTTATCACATTCTTCATTGACTAAAATAAAAGCAAAGTTTTAGATGAGATGCTTACTTAGTATTGATATATTACATTTTAGCATTCTTTTGAGCCCAATAAACACCAATTTTAGAGACAACGCTTCCGAATTGAGCCATTAAATATTTTTGGAATGAAGCAAATGAAGGTTATATTTGGAAACTAGTGAAGTTCTTCATAAGAGTATTTGAGTTTAATATTTTATGAGCTGTGACTCAACATTTGTGTGTAACCCCAGATAAAAGGTGAGATTAGAACCTCCTCAGAAATACTTTTCATACAATTATAAAGAACCCTTGCCTTCTTTCATTATGGTTTTATATATATAATTAAAAATAACATAGATTAAAATTTATGAGTTTGCCATTTTTGGTGCCTAAGCCTAAATCATTTAATTTAAATTGTCTGAATCTCCAAAGCAAAAAAAATGACTTTTTTTGCATTTTGTTAAATGCACTTTGAAGGGAAAGATAATAATTACAGATGATGCAATGACTTTTTTTAACCCTGATTATAGTGAAAACTTATATTTATTGCACTTTGGAACTATAACGCCTTAGAAATCTGGTGAGATAAAGCAGTTCTGATCCCAAATTTGGGTAAAACACGCAAAAAATCAAAGGAAAAGTAGTCTGATTTTAGGTTCTATATTTTATCAAATTTTTACCCTAATATCATATAGTGGTAGTAATAGTGTTTTAAGTAAACCAAAATAATTAACAAAAAATTGCTTTTACTTCCATCACTGTCTATGAATTTTGCAGTTGTATTCTATATTTTTCAAACTTTAAAGACTTGTACATAATTTAACCCCATGAAATGAATTATATTTTTTTATTATATCTCTAGTTTATTACATGGTTGTGCATAAAACAATATCTGTAAAAGTGTTTATCGTTAAATCTATTGTATAAGCGTGTGCTATAAATGTGCCTAACCTTAAATGTATATATTTTGTTGTATATTTTTCTTTTTAAGTTCATATATGTTAAAGGATTATGTATAGTAATTATAGTTGTTTTCAAATTAATAATGTACAAATATATTTGTTTATTACAATGTTTTTAATAATTTTTGAGTATTCCTCAGACAACTGTTTTGAAAGAATAAAAAAAAAAAATTTTTTCAAGTTGGATGGTCTATTCTCAGCTTTCCTCGTGGGAAATTGGTTATTGAAGATGTATTCATGACATAATTTTCTAAACAATTCCTCAAATGTCCTTTAATCTTAACTAGGATAGGACAAAAATGAGGTCTGTTAAAAATTTTATATATATATATATATATATATATATATATATATATATATATTATTTCTGTTACTGCTGTAGCAGTCGTAATTTTAGTTGAATCGTTACTAAACTTTTTATATAAGAGTTTTATGTAAAACTAAAGATCAAGTTCATTAATAGCTGAAATGGTCATTAATAACTGGCATCGGACGAGGATTAGGGGAGGAGGGGTTTATTATTACAAAATCTACTTTCTTATGAGTCAGATCAAAAAAGTTTATAGAACCGTTCTTGTTAAACTATTGATGCTCTACAATTATTGTTTTTTACATTTTTTTGAAGCAAAAATATTAAGGGAGTTATTTGTACTTTCTCATTTTCATTCTTCAGTCCCTTCTTCTACTCATCGGAGTTTTACAAAGAAATAGAAATAGTGAATTGTGTGAATAGTCATACCAAAACATGGGAAATATGCTTACTTTTGAGTTAGAATCTTCATAAAAATTAATTTGTGAGCCTCTACAATGTGGCGGGATTACCCTCCAGTAATGTAATATTGTTACATTTTATTACAAAAACCAGTAATAAGCGTTTTTAATAAGAGTTCTTTTGGATTGCAAATTTAAATACTCGCATGTTTCACAGTTTTTATCACTGCACAATTTATTTCACAATGCACAATACACTTGGTAATTATTCTTAATTACTACTCACAGTATACACTGATAGCGTCACTGTTCTTCAGATTACACAGTCCAATAATTAACTCACGGTCACTGAAATTCACAACAAGACGGCACTGCACTGTCTTAAACACGGCACTAAACTGTTACTTACAGTCACGGCACAACACTGTTCTTATAAAAACACTTTATCGCACTGCACTAAGTCGCACTGTAGCACTGATGTGAACATCAAGACAGGTGAGAATAAAAACTGACTGCTCGCGGCTGGCCAGTTCTTTATATAGGTCGTCGGCATACATCAAAGGGGAATTGTCTGGACCCTTCGACACTGGACTGCACGGGTCTAGTAGGACCTCGATCCTCTGTCGGCTTCTTTGATCTACGTCACACTTCCCAAATACGTGACTCTCACTCTGAAGGATTATTCATGTATTTAATTTTTGCAACAATATAATGTAAGGAGGGTTTGTAATATAATATGGAGCATCTACTATAGTGTGCAGGGCTTTGGATTGGAAAGTGTGGATGCGTCTGATGCTCAAAGGTTTTGCTGTATCCCACACTTCTTTTGCATATTTTTTATGTAGTAACTTGTATGTAGTTAGTTAGTTTTCGGTAGACAAGTGAGATCTTCAATTTAGCAGACCGTAAAGTTGCCCGTAAGTTCCTGTCTTTTAATTATTGTGTGGGATTTCCAAGTAAATCTGGTGTCCAAATGTAGTCCAAGGATGTATACATAATTGGCTGGTGGTAAAGGAATATTGTTGAAATGAACAGGAGGACAGGAACTTCGCCAAAGGGAGAAAGTGATATGGTGAGTCTGTTGAGTATGATGGCTGAAGGCTAAAATTATTTATCATTTATTGTTAATCAACAAATGTATTGGTACGATTTAAAAAAAAAAAAATGTATTTGTACATTAATTTTTATGTAGTGGCATAAATATCACTTTCTTATTTTCATCTGCACCATTAAAAGGTAACATGTTACTTTTTTTTTCTTCTACAGTGTCATCTGGAAGTATTTTGAAGTTCAATAGAAGGTATAGCACAGCTGTTTTTATGACTAATGATCCATATTTTGACCCTGGGAAGAGATATAATACAGTTAGATTCAAATAATTAAACACCCTTAAATTAGTTTTAAATAATTAATTATAGTTATTGTGACAGATTATGAATGACCTGTGAAAAAATGGTCTATTGGGTTAGAAAGTGAGGTCATAACCAACATCTGGTCTCGCTAAGTTCTAAACAAAAAAGAACAAGAATGGGTTGGGATTAAATATTAGCATATTGAACAAGAAGGACTTTGCAATTAGGAGTGGTTCTACTTTGTTTAAGGTTTCTTACTATAAAAATTGAAATGAAGTGAGTCCAATACAAATGTACATTACTTTATTTATTTATTAACGTCCACTTTTTGCAACTTAGGCTAATTGGGACGGGTTATCTACAGGTTATCACCCTTTTCTAGCCAGGGTGGGATTTTAGGATGTTACTTAATGAATTTCGTCACTAAATAATTTCCTTTGCCCAGGCAAGAATCGAACTTGCCACTCTAGGTTTACCATGTGAGATAAAGGTCAATGCTTTAACTCGTACATTACTTTAGAAAAGGCTTCATTGTTTTGACAACAAATGTGAGCCTGCTATTTGGAGGAGAGACTATATTGGTGGTGCATCTTGGACTTCTACAATGAGACATGTGTTTAGCATTTTACTAGTTAATGGCTTTCATATTAAAACACTAAAAAACCTATAGATTACATGCATAGATAAATACCATCAGTTGCTCATAAAATAAATTAAATTAAATTATTTTATTTAAGAGTTAAGCAGTTACATTTCCTTGTTAATTTACCTAAGCACATCCTTGGTCCATCACCAAAAGGTAAAAGAGTTCCCTTCATGAGAGATTCATCTGATGAATATCTTTCAGGGTTGAACTTTTCTGGCTCAGTATAATACTGTGGATCCTTATGAAGTGCAAAGAATGGGAGAGCTATTTTTGTTCCTTTTTCTACCTTTGCACCATTAATTTCAGTTGTTCTTGTGCATGTCCTAAAAGAAACCGGAACTGGCGAATGTAAACGAAGTGATTCTGGAATAAATACAATATAATAAGAAATTGTTGTTCAAATTAGAGATTATTAGTTTTTAATGTTATTTAAGTAGAGGTTAAAAAAAAATGGAGTCTTATAACACCAAATGGTAAAAGTTAAAACATTTGCAATCTTTATATAAAGTTGGATTATGGGAAATTTAAATATGAAAATTATAAATATAATAAAATTAAATTGAAAATAAAATACTATGTGTTATTATGATATATTTATGAAAATCATTATGCAGTGATAATGATGAACATTATACACCATTATTCCCACATTTTCTCTGGATAAATGATTATTTGCCATGTTTGCATTAGTAACATAATTTTTTATATAAAAAATAATAAATACCCTGGCAGTAAAACAAAAATAATAAATGGCTGATGAAAAATATGTAACACCCAAAATAACAATTCCAAGGAAATAAATCCTCTGTGGTAAATGAAAAATAATGATAAATAACTAATAATGAAAGAATGGTTAAAAAAACTAGGCCCTAGTGAGCTCAGGTAAGTGAAGGAAACAGACAAGTACATGATGTAAACACATTTAAACGAAAGAAAAATAGCCTAATAAAATCCTACCTCTGCACCAATTCCACCGAGACAAAAGGTCTATAAGAATAATGAGAGACAAGAGAGATGAGGGAACAGCTTCAGATAGGAATTTGGAATCTCCTGCAATAGACAATTCATTTGTCATCAAAAGGCCCTTTTCTAGCCAGGGTGGGACTAAGGATTTTATTTAATGAATTCTGTTGTTAAATAAATTCCTATTCGACCCAGTGGGAATCGAACCTGCCACTATGTGAGATTAAGGCCAACGTTTTACCTCATATGGCTAACCTGAGACCACGTAAGTGGTTATAGAAAACCCGAATACTGCAGAACATTGATTCATAAATTTAAATAACGCATTAGGACTGAATAAAACATTATTAAACAATGTGTTCTTTACATTTTCCCATTATTTTGACATATAAGTAAATCTCCCTGAAGGCAGTTGTAAAGGGTAAAATGGTGCATGTTAAGAATATTCACTACCTTAATACGTATACAAAAAAAAAATTCTCAATTATGTTGAGATATTTTCAAGGATTACAAATAGATGATTTGGCTCTTGGATGTCGGAAGTCAAAAAATTAGAAATTCATAAATATAAATAACATTTTAGAATCATAATAGTTATTCTAAACAGAATTTGTTCCTTATATTTTCTTGATATAACCACTATTAATGAAGATATTGATGAATATATGCTTCAATGTCGAAGGAAACCCTCCTTCTTGTTGAAAATTCAAATTTCCAAGTAGCCTAAATAAATGAACTCCTATTACCCAGAGGAATGGAACTCGCCACTTTATTATGTGATATTAAAACTAACGGTTTAACATCATGACTGACCATAGAACCAAATTTAATTTGATGAATTTAAATAAAATATATTATTTATCAGTCAAATCCTTGCATTTTATTTATATAGTTTTAAATTGGTCTCTTGGTTTTAGAATTGCCATTTCTTGAAAATCAATGCTCTTAATTACACTAAAAGCTGAAAATTAATTATCTATCTTATATTTATTCCTATTTAGAAAGTAATATACCTATCACCGCCATTTGCAATAATGGTAAAGAGTTAATTTTTTCAAAATCAAAATCTTCCATTTTTTCACCCTGGTTCAAAATTTCTAGTCTTAATTTCTCTTGAAATTCTAGGTTATTTGACAATTCTATGATAAGGAAACACAATCCACTGGAAGTAGTGAAGAATGAATCCAGGTATGCAGTGACACAATGACCAGCTATCTCCAAGTCTGTAAAACCTGAAAAAAAAAAAAAAAAATTAAGGGTAATTTTTCTGAGATAAAAATCTCACGTGCAGGAGCAATGTAATCTAAGCAGATTCCAATTTTGTTAATCTCATGTTTCTCTCTTTGTGAGAAAAAAAAAAACCTTATTTAAACGCATATATTTATTGGACACTTTTGATCCAATGCATGGAATGAAGATATTTATGATATTGAATTTAGGCTTTCTATAAACCTAGAGTGGCGAGTTCAATTCTCATCAGGGCAATAGGAATTTACTTTCTGACGAACTCATTAAATAATAAAATTCCGTCATGCAGGAGCAGTGCAAACTATAATTTGTAGATCCAACACTGAAGAACATATTCGTTTGAGGTTAAAATCAGACCAGTAAGAGTTGGAGGAGGGATTAGGGGGAATTAGGGTAATCTAAATATCTCCAATATCTCTTGTTAAGAGTTTGATAATAAAAAGTCCGTCACGCAGGGGCTACGTAAACTAAGCAGATTTCCCACGTGAAGTTTTACAATAGAGAAATCTGCCTAATAACAACTGTAGTAGTAAGAAACCTCTAAACCTTAAAAACATTATTTAGGGCGTAATAACCCAGTAGTTTCTAGCCCAAAAAACAGTTAACCTAACCTCTAAACCTATTCACGAGGGACGATAGTTATGGAAACGGCCGCCAGAGCTCTCGTCGGAAACTCCGAACATAGCCTATTGGTGACCATACTCAGAATACAAATGCAATTATCTCGGTTAATATTCAAGATAGAGAATTAAAGTATAGAACAATATTTATAGTAAATTTAATTTACAATAAGATTAGTTCTATACAATCTTTTGATCCGACGTATAGTAACGGAGATATTTCGAATTTTCGAAAATCCTCCCCTCTAAACCCCCCCTCCCACTGGTCCGATTTCAGCCGTTAACGAACTTGATCTTTCTTTTTACATAAAACGCTTAAATATGAAGTTTGGTAAGGATCAAACAAAAATTGCGACCGCTAGAGCGGTAACAGACAAATATATATATAGATATATATATACAGTTTTGAACGGACCTCATTTTCGTCATCTACTAGGTAGGATCGATGGACATTTGAAGAAAAATGTCGAAAATTCCGTCATGAGTACAACCTCAATAGCTGATTTCCCTTAAGGGAAATCTGCTAAAATGTTATAGAATCATTCTTGCTAAAAATTTAAGTATCAACAGCCGATGTTCAATAATTGTCATAACTCAAATATTAAGGGAATTCCTTGCATTTTAGCAGATTTCCCTTGAGGGAAATCAGCTATTGAGGTCGTACTCATGACACGATTCTCGAAATTTTTCTTCAATTGTCCTTCAATCCTATCCAGGAGATGATATAATGAGGTCTGTTAAAAACTGTATATATATATATATATATATATATATATATATATATATATATATATATATATATATATATATATTTGTCTGTTACCGCTCTAGCGGTCGCAATTATTGTTTAATCGTTACCAAACTCCATATTTAAATGTTTTATGTAAAAATAAAGATCAAGTTCGTTAACGGCTGAAATCGGACCAGTGGGAAGGGGGGGGGGGTTTAAAGGGGAGGATTTTCGAAAATTCGAAATATCTCCGTTACTGTATGTCAGATCAAATATTTTTATAGAACCAATCTTAATGCAAATTAATATATCTATAAATGTTATTATGTACGTTTTCATTATCTTTAATATTAACCGAGATATTAGCGTTTTTTTAGTTTTCTGCCTTCAGTAAACCCCCAGGCCTACTACTGCCATATCAACACTAAGCTATTATATTATGCAGCACTTTATTTGAAGGCTAAATAACAACTACTGTTCTCATTGAACTTTTATGTCATGAGATAAATGCGAATACGGGACGCAAGTGGGAAATCTGCTCAGTAAAAGCAGCCCCTGCGTGACGGACTTTTCTCGTTCTTACCTGCTGATCGAATTTCTACATTGAGTAACTAAGTCACTCAGCTTACGTTTTAATTCTTGTGTACATTGGCTTCTTACTACAGGTGGAAGAGATGATCAGCTGTCATTCCAACAAGTGCAAAATCTGCTTAGTTTACCCCCCAGAGTATATTATGTTTATATTTAATTTCAGATGTCTTTTTCATGTAATAGAATCATAACAAAAGGGCAACTTATTTTATTGTAAGTTGCATGCTTATTGGATTCGAATTAAGTTCTTTTTACACTTTCCTTTACCTTTCTTTCCTTCATTAATTAGTTTCGTGTTTGCTTTTGCCATATGTTCGAAGATATTAGGCCTGTTGGCAGGGTTTTTAGCTCTAAACTCCATCATCTTTTTAGACATTCGTAAGAAAAAGTCCTCAAATTCTTTGGTAACCGTCCTAAAAAAAGAGACATACTTTTACGTGACTGGAATCAACTGAAATGGGTATGATTCGAAGATATTGTTGGCCAGATCTTACCTGTACTTCAGTAGTTTCGCTAAAAATGGGTATAGAAAGTAGCTGTTCGCAGCCTGTGCAGACGTAGAATCGAATAGGGAGTCACATGCATATTTTATGAATGGGTTTTCGGGGTTGGTGAAAGCTGAAGGCTCGTATGCGTAAGTAAAGCAACACACTGAGTCAATGGCAAATAGATCGCTTAATTCCTTAACCTGTAAAACAATATTATTATTTATTAACGACCAATTTTTTGCAACTCAGGCTAATTAGAACGGGTTATCTACAGGTTACCACCCTTTTCTAGCCAGGGTAGGACTTAGATTGTTATTTAATGAATTTCGTCACTATATAATTTCCTTTGCTCTAGGTTTACCGTGTGAGATTAAGGTCAACGCTTTAACTCACATGGCTAACCTGAGCCCCAAAATAATATTATATAATAAACAAACATTAATTTTTTTTCTTTGGTCGAAACAAATAAAGAGTAATATTATCGACCAAAGCTAATAAATGAATAAATATAGAAATCTTAAAGAAACAATTAATTTTAAATATTAAAGTCATGAATTTGGGAAAAAACATTGAAGCTTGATTGCTCATCGATGAAGGTTTTGACATGTACATAAACGCATAAACCTAATGCTGTGATTGAATTAGAATCTCTTACAAAAATGAGTCAAAAAATATTTTATGATGTTACATTATCTCTTTAAGAAGGGGAAAATTTTCTGATCGTTCATTATTGTTGGCCGATGGCGTATTTTGGAAATTTTAAAGTGTTAAAAAAGATAAAGTAAGAAAAACAAAACCCCCACCCTCCGTGTTAACTTCTTATATTGCAAAAATTTTAAAATCCTTATTTTCCAATTAGAATAGTCTTGGCCATCAAACACGGGTATAACCATATCACAACTTTTGACAAGCGACATTTTCGTTGTTTTTCTTCGTAAAACTAAACATTAAACAAACACTGTATAACCACTCTCTGCTACCATGTTAAGGTGAAAGGAAAACACTCTGATAAAGACTTTAATTAATTGTAATTATTAACTGAACATTCTAACATGAGGCCGACTGCACAACATATAGCGACTCACATCAACATACTGCAACCTGTTGACAAGGAGGTACAACTCTTACATAGAGGACAGAAATATAAATGTACAATATACTTAACATGCCTCCTTACATTTATATTTAACAACAAAACATAATTAATTAATTAAACATAAAATATAATACAAGGACTTACATTTCCAAAGACAACATTTCTCTAAATTTCATAAACTATTTACTCCCAAGAGACTTGGCGAAAATGTCAGCAACATTATCATCAGAATTTACCTTACAAATATCAATAATACCATTTTTTAAATTTTCATGATCAAAATGATAGTGCACCTCGATATGTTTGGAATTCTTAGTGAAATTTCCATATTTAGCTATAACCAAAACTCCAGAATTATCCTCATAGACTTTAATAGGCACACAAATATTAATAAAAACATCATTCAAAATATTACGCATTAAATTTAACTCGGTAACAGCTTCAGACAAAGCAATATATTCAGCATAAGTAGATGCTTTAGTAACACTATTCTGCTTTTTGGATTTCCAATAAACCACATTTCCAAAGAACCTAACAACAAATCTAGAAGTAGACTTTCTGTCTGTGATATCGCCTGCCCAATCAGCATCTACGTAACAATCCAAAACATCAGCCTTAATATTTAGGTAATACTTCAATTTCAGGTCTCTAGTAAAATACAAATATTTTAAAATTCTCAGAGCATACTTAAAATGGGTATCGTCGTAACAGTTTTGGAATCTACTCAAATAATTTACAGAAAAAGATATGTCAGGCCTTGTACCAGAACTTATATATAAAAGAGCACCAATTAGATTTCTATATTTAACATTTTCATTTACACTTGCAAGCTCTAATTTAAGTTAACGTCCATAGGGGTTTTAAACATTTTAGAATTTTCAATCTTATAAAGTTTAGCTAAAGATTCAATGTAAGTTTTCTGACTCAAGGATAAACAGTTGAAGCTTTCATAATCAATGTCAATTCCAATGTAATTTTTAACATTTCCCATATCTTTCATTTTAAACTTGAATGACAATTTATTTTTTATTTTATTAATAACATCCTTATCTTTTGAGCAAATTAAAAGGTCATCTACAAATAATAAAATATAAACAGGTAAACTATTTTCAATCTTTACATACAAACAATAGTCATATTTACATCCATGAAAACCAAGAGTTTCTATAAAATTATTAAAACACTCATACCAAGATCGAGGACTTTCTTTTAGACCATAAAGGGCCTTTTTTAATTTATATACCTTGTCTGAACCATCCTGATAACCGAAAGGTTGTTTAACATAAACTTCAGATAAGATTTTACCATTTAAGAAGGCTGTACATACATCCATCTGATCTATATACAAACTATTTTGGTAACAATAAGATAACAATAATTTTAAAGTTTGCATTCATGCCACTGGGGAATATGTAACTACATTTTCAACATTTTGCTGGAAACCTTTCACTACAATTCTTGCTTTATACACATCACTGCACTTCTTTCTGAACTCCCACTTAACATCTAACACTTTCTTTTCTTGAGGTCGATCAACTATCAACCATGTGTCGTTTTCAGCAAGGCTGCTCTTTTCCTTGTCCATCGCCACCTTCCACATTTCAGCATCTTCAGAGTTCATCGCCTCCTCAAAGGTACTTGGTGTCAAAGCATTGCAAAAATTAGCAGATATGCAATAATATCCAAACTCTTCATCAAAGCGGTTTGGAGGTATAATTATTCTTTTAGATCGTGTGATTGTCTTTTTCATGTCTTCTTCGTTTTCACAGTTTAACTCATGTTGTAATTCATTTTCATTGAGCAAATTCTTGTTTTCTTCTGGCTCTCTGGCATTGTCTTTATTTTGTTCATCCTTGTTTTCTTCATCTTTCATACCAACAATTTTAACATCTTCAATAATATCAAGATGCCTAGTGATGATCACTCGATTGTTTATCAAAACTCTGTATCCAACTTCTGTATATCCAAGTAATATTCCTAATTCAGCTTTCTTTTCCCATTTAGACTTTCTATTTTCTTCAGGAATTCTGACATAGACTTTACTTCCGTACATTCTTAGGTTGTTCGCTGAAGGCTTCCTTTTGAAGAATATTTCATAAGGTGTCTTTTTCTCATAAGTATTAGTCAAAGTCCTATTCTTTAAGTAAGCAGCAGCTTTGATTGCTTCGGGCCAAAAACTTCTATTGACCTTCGCCTCGGTCAATAAACACCTTGCCATGTCCATCAGGGACCGATTATACCTTTCTGCAGTTCCATTTAATTGATGAACATAAGGAGGGCATGGTTTTATAATAATCCCTTTTTCTCTTGCAAATTGATAGATACTATTATTTATGAATTCTTTTCCGTTATCACATCTCAATTCTTTCAATTTCAAATTCAATTTCATTTACAAACTGCACGAAACATTCATATACATCAACTTTGGACTTAATACAGAAAACTTTAACTAATTTGCTATAGTCATCAATAAAAGTTAAAAAATATTTCTCACCACTAAAACCAGGAGTTGAGTGAGGCCCATTCAAATCGGTGTGGACTATTTCTAGTATTTCCTCTGCTCTTCTTCTATTATTATTAAACGGTAGATTGTGCATTTTATTTTCTATGCAAATAGCACACTTCATAAAAATAGGTTCTATTTCTTTAGGTAAACCATCAAGGATTTCATTTCGACACATTATATCTAACTGTTTAAAACTAATATGCCCAAGGGTTCGATGAAGTTTTTCCTTTAACGTTATTGTCTCTTGACTATTATTGATAACATTTACACTTATCTGAGCCTTTGCAATTTTAGTAGAAACTTTATATAGTCAATCTTCTTTCTTGGCAACAGCAACTAGTCTTCTATTTGAATCATAAATTTTAGCCATGTATCCTCTAGAAATAATAGAATGACTGTCCGTAATCTTTGAATAACTTAGTAAATTTGCTTTCATTTCCTTTACATAAAAAACATTTTTTAAAGTGACTATAGAATTACTTTCATAAACGGGAAATAAAAGAGTAATATTACCAACTTTTGAAGCTTCTAAAATTCGTCCATCTCCAATTTTGACTTTAATTGGGTCCTCAAGGGTAATGCACCGATCAAAATATTCATCAGTAATAATAATATGGTCGGTACATCCACTGTCTAGAAACCAATCAATTTGACCACTAATTGCTGAAGTATTTGCACAATAAGAGGAGGTATTATTAGTGATAGTAGTATAAAAACTGCTACCCGACCTATCTGCAGGCTTATTATGAACATTTCCAGTTCCTCGAAAATGGTTAGTACCACGACCACGGTAGGTTGTAAAGCTACGATAATTAAAGTTATTTCGAATTTTTAACTTTGTTTTATCTTTTAATTGATTCCTAAACATGTATATTATACTAGCAATAAATCTTTAAATTATTTTATTCCATTTTTAAATGTTAACTATTATTTTTGTTTGTGTTATTAATATTGTCATTCATTAAAAAATAAAGTCTTAGAAAAATAAAGTTTAAATATTAATTTTATACTTATCTTATATACCCTAAATACAGAAGAAAAAAAAACTTAGTCTCATAGACGGATGTTACTGGGAGAGTGAGTTGGAGAGATGTTACCATTTACAGGTTAATATCGTTTCCGTTTTAGCTATGGCTCAAAGTGAGTGCACAACTAAGTTTTTTACACAATTGGAAGTGCAGGGAAAGCGTGCCGTTATTGAATGGTTGAAGGGTTTGGGAAAATGATTAAACAGATGACTTTGGATAAAAACTTCTATTTGAAAAAAGGCAGCTACAACTCAAGATAACATGTTGTGATAGATTACAAAAATCCCCGCCAGAGTGCTCTCTGTTCCCAGCTGCTTTTCCAGGACCCGGTACATTTGATTGGAAATATTGATCACAAAATAACCAACACTTCCCCTTGAGCGATATTTCCAAAAACAATATAATTTACTTTGTAAAACAATACAATTTACTTTATAAGTCCAAAACACTTGAAAAAATATTCATGTTTTTCCCTACTTAAAGGTTTCGTCAAAATATCAGAGAGCATTTCGTCAGTGGGCATATGCTCCAGCACAATATTTTTATTGTTGACATGTGTTCTCAAAAAATGATGTCTAACATCTATATGTTTAGACCTTTGACTCGTAACTGAATTTCTTGCTAGATGAATTGCACCCATATTATCACAAAAAATCTTTGTTGGAAAGTTGTAACAATTTGGCTCAATTTCATTCATTAAAACTTTTAACCATAAAGCTTCCTGAACCATAAATGACAATGCAATATACTCACTTTCAACAGTTGAAAGTGAGACTGTACTCTGTTTCTTAGTACTCCAAGAAAATAAACCATTCATAAATTTAAAACAACTTCCAGTTATTGAATGTCTGTCGTTAACTTGATTTGCCCAATCCGCATCACTATAACATTCCAATTCTTGGTTTCCATGTTTAGAAAATTCCAATTTACAATTTTGAGTCCCTCTCAAATACCTAAAAATCCTTTTAACTTTAATCCAATGACTCTTTTTAGGTTTTTTACAAAATCTACTCACATGATTGACTGCAAAACATATGTCGGGCCTCGAAATTTGGGAAAGATAAAGTAAACTTCCTACCGCCTCCAGGTATGGCACAGATGCAGAGCAGTCCTCATCATCCTCGGGGTCCTTCTGTCCGTGTTCCATCGGAGTAGACACAGGCTTCGCTTCAGCCATGTTGAAGCGCTGTAGGATTTTCTCAGTATAGGCAGATTGGTCAATCCACAGTTTCCCAGTGGCTTCGTCTCTTGTAAGGTTCATGCCAAGGCAGTTCTTCGCCTCACCCAAGTCAGTCATACCATACTTTGTTTGAAGTTCTCTCTCCAACTTGGTTTTCAATTCCTCTTTATTAGTAAAAATCAACAAATCGTCGACATATACTGCTACAACAATATAGTCGCTATCAACACTCCTGTAGTAGATGCAGGGGACGGCCTCTGACTGTGTGAGTGACAGCTCTGTCAAGGATTGATGAAGAGTTTGATTCCAACACCTTCCACTCTGTTTTAGTCCATACATGGACTTCTTTAGTCGCCAAACACGATTCTTGTGCTGCTCTGCTGCTTCTGGAGGTGTAACATAAATCTCCTCCTCCAAATCACCGTGTAGATATGCGGTTTTAACGTCCATGTGAAAGACCTTCAAATTTTTCTTCACAGCAAGCGCGAACAAATATCTTAGTGATGTGTACTTGAGAACGGGGGAGAAAGTTTCTTCGTAGTCTATGCCAGCACGCTGAGCACACCCCTTCACCACTAATCGAGCTTTGAATTTAGGGTTTTCGCTATCTGGATTTTTCACTTTGAATACCCATTTGGCTTGTAAGGGTTTCTTCCCTGTAGGTAACTTTACCCAGTCATATGTCTTGTTTTTCTTAAACGAATTCAGTTCGTCTTCCATCGCCAATCTCCATTGCTTGGAGTACGGACCTTTGAGCGCCTCATCTGCGGTCAATGGTTCTTCAATGGGGTTCAGTGCAGCTAGATATGTGACGAAATCACTCATATCTTTTGGTTTCGGCACACGACTGGATCGTCAAACCTGAGGTGAGTTCTCCTCCTGGATATCTGGCTCGCTAGAGACAGATCCTGGCACTGAATCATCAGAATCAGTCTGATGGTCGTATCCTGATTCCGTATTCTCATCAGAAACGTCCTCTTGTGAATTGGTTGTATCTTGGAGAGCAGGCGGCTCATCCACATCTAAAAATACTGACTTAGGAGGCAGCTGTCGAGGCTTATGTCTTTCTTGGTTTGAAGTTTCAAGAAAAACAACATCTCGACTCATAGTAACCTTCTTCGTTTCAGGATCAATTAATCGATACCCTTTGATTTCCTCTGAGTATCCGACAAAAATGTATTTTGCCGATTTAAGATCCCATTTTCTTCGGATTTCCTTGGGAACCTGTGCCATAGCCGGACATCCAAAAATCCTCAAGTGAGACATATCAGGCCTCTTACCATACCACGCTTCATATGGAGTCCTCCCGACAACAGCCTTAGTCGGTGCGCGATTGTTGAGGTAAACGGCTGTAGAAACAGCTTCTGCCCAATAGCTTTTGGGCAAACCAGCATCCTGTAACATAGTGCGAGCCTTCTCCACAATGGATCTGTTGGCTCGTTCAGCCACTCCGTTACTCTGTGGCGAGTACCTAACGGTCAGTTGATGCCTGATTCCTGCAGAAATAAGTCCAGCTTTGAACTTTGAGTTGACGAACTCAGTCCCATTGTCAGACCTCACACACTTGATTTTCTTCCCTGTCTGAGTTTCAACCAGAGCCCGAAATTCAGCAAAAATATCACTCACTTTGTTCTTTTCTGAAAGAAAATACACGAATGTGTAACGAGAGAAGTCGTCAATTAAGGTGAAAAAATATTTACTTCCACCTATGGATAAATTTTCCATGGGTCCACATAAATCCATATGTAGAACTTCCAAGATCTCTTTTGCTCGGCTCTTACTGGCTCTGAAGGGTAGTCGAGCATGCTTCCCTAATAAGCAGACTTCACATGGATCATCATTAGGTGTTATTTTATCAATACCTGTACACATGTCTTGAAGTAGGTTCATCCCCTTCCTGGAAAGATGTCCTAAACGTCGATGCATTAGGGAACCTGCATCTTCAGCGAAATAGGTAGGTAATATTCTGTCCTTCATGGTATCAAGCTTGTAGATCCCATTCTTCCTTTTAGCTGTGGCTAATACTTCACCATTAGGGTCAATGACCTTTCCCATTTCTTTGGTGAATATGACCGAATGTCCCTTATCAGTAATTTTGCTGACTGATAATAGGTTAGCACCTATACCTGGCACGTAATGTACATCATGCGCTACAACGCTATCAGCCTGTCCATTAACTATCAGTGAAATGTTGGTTGTACCAACAGCCTGAGCAGATAAATTTACATTATTTATTGTCGAAATTTTTAAATCTGAATCACCAGATACATTGTCTAGTATATCTATGTCATTGACTAGGTGAGAACTGCAACCCGAGTCAATAAAAAAATCTACACTGTTGCTAGTGTCATTAGGTCTAGACATGTAAGCAAAAAATGCTTTACTCTTGGGTTTTCCTTGATTTGAATTTTCAGTAGAATCTTGTTTCTTACGATCTTGGGTCCCCATCTTCTTGGTACGGCACTGTGAAGCATAATGTCCCCTTTTGTGACATGCATAACACTCAATTTTATGTTTTCCTTTGCCTTTGGAACCCTTCCCCTGGGAGAACAATGCAGTCTCACTACTGGGTGTATGTGAATGTGCGGGAGTCTTCACATCCTGGAGAATTTTTACTTTAATCGAGTCTCCTGTGATTTTCAGTCCCGAGCTCTCTAAACCCATGATCATTGGCTTGTATTCATCAGACAAGCCCGCCAATAAAATTGTCCCGAGCCACTCATCATCCACTTTGAAGCCAATATCAGTGAGCCTCTGTGATGTTGACATAATTTTATTGACATATTCTTCAACTGAAGAACAGTTTTCTAGTCTGGTCGTTATCAATGATCTCAAAAGACCTACCTTCCTGGTAAGACCATTGTCCTCGAATGCAGTCTTCAAGTTGTCCCAAGCCTCCTTGGCTGTAGATGCACTTTCTATGTGTGGGAACACAATTGGATCGATAATAAGTACTATTTTTGAAAAAGCTTTCCGATCTTTTACTAAAATGTTCTCTTCTTTCTGCGTCGTAGCAGCGCCTTCTAACTTGGGAACAACGATTGATCCATCGACCACACGCCACAAATCGTCAAGATTCAAATATGCCTTAGCTGCAAATTTCCACGAAGCGTAATTTTGTCTGCCGAGAAGTTTCTCAACCGGTGGAGGGTGGTTTGATGCCATGATGAACGAAATTCAGCGAAATAATCAACTGTTCACAACCTAACCTCACTGCACATGGGGACAACACACGAGATTTACACTTTTCATGAAGTTTTTCGATCGAATCTATACTTTTTCTCGATAGAAAACGATTTAAGCAATCACTGGGCCCATAACCTGAAGGGTTTGGGAAAATGATTAAACAGATGACTTTGGATAAAAACTTCTATTTGAAAAAAGGCAGCTACAACTCAAGATAACATGTTGTGATAGATTACAAAAATCCCCGCCAGAGTGCTCTCTGTTCCCAGCTGTTTTTCCAGGACCCGGTACATTTGATTGGAAATATTGATCACAAAATAACCAACAATGGTGTATAAAAGTGGGATTCATATCTCCTACATACGAAAGTCTATCCTCCGCAGTCTAAGGATCCAACAAATTAGGTGAGTTAACAAAATTTAAGTTAAAATTACCCCCTTGCCCTCCCCCCTGGTTTTAACCGCCGATGGCGTATTTTGGAAATTTTAAAGTGTTAAAAAAGATAAAGTAAGAAAAACAAAACCCCCACCCTCGGTGTTAGAAAAACAAGATGGCCACCGTCATCATCGTGCGCCATCAAGGGGGGGACTAAAATGCACTTTCACCGTTGTTTATTAGTAATAACACTGTAGATAAGGTTAGTCGCCATTAAGTCCTTTTCTTCCCATTCCGATGCTTTATCAGAGTCCTCCTTTTCTCTTTCGACCACTTCTTATATTGCAAAAATTTTAAAATCCTTATTTTCCAATTAGAATAGTCTTGGCCATCAAACACGGGTATAACCATATCACAACTTTTGACAAGCGACATTTTCGGTGTTTTTCTTCGTAAAACTGAACATTAAACAAACACTGTATAACCACTCTCTGCTACCATGTTAAGGTGAAAGGAAAACACTCTGATAAAGACTTTAATTAATTGTAATTATTAACTGAACATTCTAACATGAGGCCGAACTGCACAACATATAGCGACTCACTTCAACATACTGCAACCTGTCGACAAGGAGGTACAACTCTTACATAGAGGACAGAAATATAAATGTACAATATACTTAACAATTATGCATGCCATCCTTTAATAAATTTATGACTAATAACAAACAATGCCAATAAAAACCATCTCTAAGCTTTAGAAGAATCTTCCTAATTTCATCTTATATCTCCAAACTTAGCCTATTTCCCGATCTTTCTTCATTCTGGAGTGTATTTGGGTAACTCAAGAATCACATGGGAAACTCAAGAATCACATGAGAAATACGATTCAGGACATATTGAGGGAATCAGATTTACAAATGATTGAGCCAATAACAAGTGAACGACCGTTATTCTCAACCTGGAAACCATCTAAAATTCAAATTGACTTCAGCCTAGAAATATATTTGTTATCACCAGCTTTAAAGTATTAGTTTTTGGAATTAAAGAAAAAAATTTACAAGCAACTTCTGGGTCTTCACAGATTCCTCCAAAGTTGAGAAGTCACCTCAAGGATGCTCGTGGATTATTGGAAGCAAGGCAACGAAGTGCAGTATAAGCACTGCAAATTCAATTTTTACCGCTGAGTTAATGTCCATATGCCAAGCTATAAACGATATAGAACAAATGCAACAAGAATCATTCGTTATCGCTACGGACTTATACAGCTCACTCTAAAGTTTGCCAACCCGAAGTCACGATGTTACCTCAAAGACCTTGTTCGCAGAAGAATCAAGTCCTGGAAGTGTAAAGCCAGCGCGCGACTTCGACGACGTCATCCTTGCCCTGGACTGGGGGACCTCGCTGCCATCGCATCCAGCCACGAGGGGGACAGACAGAAAAGGGAAATTAGGCGGGAACAACAGGGTCTAGTGCGGCAAGTAAAGGAGAGCTCTCATCATCGTGGTGAAAAAAACCCCTCAAAATGCACGAGTAGGCGAAAAAGGGCCCGTCGGGCGATGAAGCGGAGAAGAACCACGAACAATAAATAAAGTGAGTACTCACATTTATGCAACAACCTCGTCACACATCGAAGCCAACTCGCACAACCCAATAATGGACATTATGCAGCAACCAGCTCCACATTCAGCTCCAACCAACCCACAGCAGCTCACCACTTGGAATTATCGTTGATCATTAAAAGGTCCAGAGTCTTAACAATTTCATCTCATTATTTGTTCTTATTATTAATATTACTTCATTACATCTTATTTATATCCATTCATTCTTTGTAATTTACACCGCCCTCCTTTTACTATGCAGTCCACTCTCTCAAATTCACAAATGAGGCGAAGGGGCATCTCCCTGTACTTCTTTCCAATGGGAACCCACCCCGAAACATATCTCCCTATACATCTCTTTATGGGAAGCCTTAGTATCATGACGGAAGTCGAAAAGGAAATAATAGAACATTTGTATTCGGTATTACCAAATCAGTTAACAGCATTAATGTTAACTTGTAATTTAACAGCATTAGAGGAATTTCGAATCAATTTAATGACAAAAGGTAAATATATAATCGACTCCTTCAAGAAACCTCCCCCACCTCCTCAAAATAACTTCTTTAAAAAACGCGACAATGTACCGCATAATCCCCAATATTCTCAGCCTCATAACCCTCAATATTTTCCAAATTATCCAACTTATCAAAATCAATATTATCAAAACCAACCTTATAATCAACCTTTTAACCAATACCCGCAAAGATATTATCCCTTTGATTATAATACACGACCTAACTCTGGCTGTTTCAGAAGACCCAATTCTGGAAATTTTAAACAAAACCCTAATTTTTTGCACCCAAATAATCCCAATCACCCATTTAATTCCAGACCTCCACCTATGCCCAAACCTAGAGACCCACGATACCCTGAAACTGTTTCAATGAGGACATGGAATCGTCCTAACCCCAAAAATTTAATTTCCCCATATGAACTCACGTATATCCAAGAACCGGAAGAACCCCCTCAAAGCGAGGAAGAAATAAAAAATCTCCCGGCTATAGAAGAAGCCAGTAAATTAGACAAACTTCTGGATAAGTTTGAACAATTAGAAACCAAAACGTCTAAATTAGAGAAGACCCAAGAAACATTTTTAGAGAACGGCAGCGATTCTCGCGTAAGACCACCCCCACATTCGAACTCAACATAGTTCAAAACTCACTTCCCTATTGCATAGATAAAAAAGGATATACTTGGCTCATTGACACCGGATCCTCTCATAATTATATTAATCCCTCAATACTTTCACCCAACATAAAAAAATTTCAGGAAGACTTTATCGTTTCAACTCCCTCAGGAAAAAGTAAGGGCAGTGAATATGTCCTCCTCAAATTACAAAATCGTTTTGGAAAAGTCACCCTTATAAAAATGTATATCTTCCCATTTTCAGAAAAATATAATATCCTCCTTGGACATGAATCCATGAGAGATTTAAACATTTTAATAAATTTCCCCAATAACACCTTTACATTCAATAAGACTATATTGGAGCTACATTATACAATAGATAAGGATAAGAATAAGAATAAAAATAACGATAATCATAATGATAAAGAAATCTATTTAAAAAAAGGTTTAAACATAATTGATTTATATATTGATAATAAAAAGAAATTAAAAGAAGGATTTATAAGTGAAAATATAATGATTATACTATTAAAGAAGGATTATATGCTATTAATAATAATGTAATTACATGCTTGATTGATTCCCAGAAGGAACTCAGGACCATTTGTACCGAGCCAATGGAAATCAATGAAGTATCATTAGAAGATAGTTCTATAGATAATAATCAATATAATAATAATATTATGAAGACATTCCTAAACTTATTCGAACCACACATATGAATGACGAAGAACATGAAAAAATTATAGCCCTACTTTTTGAATTCCCCGATATCATAAAAAGAGACAATGATGAACTTAGCTCAACTAACTTACTTAAACATAAAATCATTACAAAGGACGAAAACCCAGTGTACACAAGAAATTACAGATACCCCTACATTTACAAAAACGACGTAAAACTGGAAGTAGAAAGACTTTTACAAAATAAAATCATACGAACATCCAATTCCCCCTACAACTCTCCTATATGGGTTGTTCCCAAGAAATTAGATGCCTCTGGAAAAAGACAAATTCGGATGGTCATCGACTACAGAAAACTAAATGAAAAAACCATTGACGACAAATTTCCTTTACCTAACATAGAAGACCTTTTTGGCAAAATAGGAAGAGCAACTTACTTCAGCGCTCTTGACCTTGCATCTGGATTCCATCAAATTCAAATGGACCCCGAATCGATCCCAAAAACAGCCTTCAGCACTGAAGATGGCCACTACGAATTTCTCCGTATGCCATTTGGTTTAAAAAATGCCCCACCAACATTTCAATGAATGATGAATGCTATATTCTCAAAAATCCCAAATGTACTAGTCTACATGGATGATCTTATAATCTTCTCGGACAGTTTAGATGAACATCTTAAACATCTTCGAAACGTCTTTCTTCTTTTAAAACAACATTACCTGAAAATAGAACTAGACAAAACTGAGTTTTACAAACCCGAATTACTCTTTCTAGGACACATAATCTCTGAAAAAGGTATTCAACCAAATACAGAAAAAATAAAAGCTATTCAAAATTTTCCCATTCCTTAAACAGCAAAACAAGTAAAACAATTCCTCGGCCTCGCTGGCTATTATTTTCTATAAATAATCAAAAATTACGCAAAAATAGCAAAAGCAATTACCCAAATGCTAAGAAAAGACGCAACAATTGACCCGACTGACTAACGTAGCATATCTGGATACTATCACAACATTAAAAACTATTTTATAAAACAACCCTATTTTACAACTCCCTGACTTTACAAATACGTTTACATTAACTACTGATGCTTCAAACTATGCATTAGGAGCAGTACTATCTCAAAAGACAGAAGGAAAAGATCTCCCTATTTCATTTGCTTCCCGAACTCTTAATGCACATGAAGAAAACCTTAGTGCTATTGAAAAGGAACTACTCGCCATAGTATGGGCCTGCAAACATTTTAGACCTTATCTCTTTGGATGAAAATTTATTATACACACGGACCATAAACCACTGCAATACCTACATAATATGAAAGAACCAAGCGCAAAAATACTCCATTGGAAGTGTCAACTTTCCGACTACAATTTTGAAATAAAACACATAAATGGAAAAACTAATTACGTAGCAGACGCATTATCCCGTAATCCCCCTCAAGAACTTACAGCTCTGGAAGATACTGAATTCAATCCCTCAGAAGCGATTGACAGATTTTTAGACTTCCGTGACAACACTACTCTTGATACTTTTGATAATGACGATATTAAACAGCTCGCAAGAGCCCTCGACATATAAATAGAAAACAACGACCCTACAACACCAGACGATGACGACAGCATAGTAACTCAACATTCTCAACTAAGTTCATCTAGTCAAATAGGAATTGTAGATGACCCTAATAAATGTTTGATTATTGAAAAGAATTAAATAATTATAAAACGAGGAAATCCAAAAAATAATAAATTCATAAAACTGTTCAATTAAAAAAAACGCATGATTTGGCATACTGCATGGCCTTACGTCAATGGTCTAGAAACAGAATGCCTTGAATTTCTTGAACCTGGCAAAACATATGGTATATACTGTTCAGACCCATACTTAGGAAGAGAAATACTTAATGAAATTTCCAATCACTTTACAGACGTTGAACACCATTATCCAACAATTAAAATTCGACGATACAAAAAACTTTTAGAAGACATCGACTCAACATACTTCAAACGTGGAAGTCAGACTGGACGAAAAAACACGACAATCCGAGCGTTGGAACACTGCAAATAGAAAAATCCGAAAAGAGGAGGTCGTTCTTGCCCGTCTCCAATTTGGAAACACAAAATTAAAACATAGTTATTTATTGGAGGGCTTATTCTCTCCAACCTGGGATTGTTGCAATGCCCAGCTTATCGTCTTACATCTTCTCCTGAATTGTAAGAAATACGATTTTCAAAGAAGAACTTTGAACCTTAAACCGAACCTAAAAGAACTCCTGTTAGAGATGATGAAGACGACATAAAAAAGCTATTTGTATTTTTAACTGTAACTTGTTTGTTCCAAGAAATATAGAACCACCTACCGCTAATGACACTAGTTGATGCGGTATACTGTAATAATAAATAAATAAACAATAATGTCAAAAAAGTAAAATTGCATGTTATATATTAGAGTGGTATTAAGATTGTTAACAAAATTAATTTATTATATACAATTATTAAATTGATAGATTTTATAAAATGTATTCATTGAATTTGAGCTAATTATATAAATGCTATTTAATAATGTGTAAAGAAATTAAAAAAGACAATTAAGATAAATAATATTAGTAAGTTTTTTATAGAAAACAAAAATATTTGACGAATCTATAATGTTATGGTAACATTCAACGGAAATAAATACATTTCATTTCATATCCTTCCATCTTGTTTTATGATTAGTACCTATGTGTTATACTATTTCCGTAAAACAAGTTTGCTACGATAATCCTAGTAGTTTGATTGTGTTCATGATTGATCAAGATTATGATAGTAACATTGATGATTGTTGGAAAATCCGAAATGAGATTCATGGGTATTTGGAAGGATTCGCGAATAATCCATTATATGAATTATCACTCACCATCATTGAGTTAATCTATTTTAATTGTTAATTTCTCGACAATTGGATAAACTGGCTTTAAGCTTTTGGCAATCCCTTCTGACTTGCAGCCTGAAGAATACTTTTATAATGCAATTAAAAAAATAAAATACAATCTTCAAAATTAAAATACCTTGATATCACCGTTCTTTTCCTTTATAAAGTTTATCATGCTGCGTCCAACGTTGATAACCAGATCTGGCAAAGCCTTTAACTTAGATTGTGTTAGCATGGAAACATGTAAACCTCTTATTTCTTTCCATCTAAAATTCATAACTAATTAGATAAACTTACCATATTATATAATTAGAAATATATGATCATACTTATATATCTATGCAAAAATGGCGTTAGAGTAAATAACAGTAAACATGTATTGCCAATAATTTAGGACTTTTTATAACCATTGGATACGAAGGAAAAAAAAGTTTCTTTAGAGTGAATGAAAATACCTAAAACAGGCACACAACACACACACACACACACACATGTTTAAATAGACGTACACAGCTAATAAATGGAAATATAAATCAAGGGTTATTAGACACAGACGAAGAAGCAATTAAGGTGGGACGCTGTTTATGTTTTAGAAATGTGGGTTTTGTCTATTGACAAAATGTTTGATATTTTTATTTGCCCTGTATGCTTTTTGACTAGTTTAATTTAAGTTTCTATTATTCTTACAACAGCGTGAGTAAATAATTTTAAGCCTGATAATTTAAGGCTCTTTAAATAAACTTCATCATAGTAAGTTTATTCAACGGCTTAAGAATCGATTTTACATCTCCAAAAAAAAAAAGAAAAGAAATGTATGAAAGTAAACCCTTTTCCACCACTATTATGGTGCCAAGAGATTAAAGAACATTATCTTACCCAAATAAATTACAGAAAATTGAAATAAAAGCAAAATGGATGTAGAAATAATAAAATATCTTTCAAATGCCAAAATAAATAAATAAGTTAAAATTTGATTATTCTATATTATATATCTACTCACAAATAAAACAGTAGTCGCTGTGGCAGTGATGAGCACATTTAAAATAGTTTTCTATGAATGACCAAACCTTCTCTCACGATGATGGAATGCTGCTTTGGAAATACAATAATTAGAATCTTAAGCAGTTGTGTAATCAAATAGTACTTACTTCTCAATGCCATGAGTACTGAAAGGATTTATTCCAAACATTGGATCTATTTTCATATCTACGTCCATTGCGGGACCAGCAAAACTGTTGAAGTCTTTAATCATTACTTGTTTCATGACTTCTGGATCGGTCACCATTAAGTATGGCGTATAGAAGCTATATATTCCAATTATTTTATGCTCTTTGTGCTTCCTAGAGATAAACAAGTTATCATTAGTGCAGAAAGGAAAAGGAAAAAATAAGACTTTTCTAGAACTATGCCATTGTAGAACATATCCTAATACGACAAATCCTGAAAGCAGGAAAACATAGTTTTTACCACAAATGTTTACTTCGGGCATGAAAATACACATCGATTACTAAACAATATTAAAAATATCGGAATATGCCATTTATCAGTAATATTAATAAAAAGAGAAGTTTTGCCGGAATTCAATCTGAAAGAAGTCCGTTTAAGCAGCGGATTTCTCTTGAGTTTGAATGGCACTCAGGTAAGTTTATCTAACATCCAACTAATTCTCTATTTCTCCATTAGTAAATATCTTATGCAAACAAGACTCGATATTAATGCCAGAAATAAAATATTCAGCTATAACATGAAAATCACATGTCAAAAAGTGGGGTTTAATTGAAAGCAACGAAATAATAATAACTCCGTTAATTTTCGAGATACATATGAACGCAACAGCTATTGTAGCATATTTTTTGTTTAACAAGATTAGTGACATGACATTTACCTAATTTCCTAAGTTGGAAGCTACAAAACAAAATAATTATACTCGTACATACGTGACCCTGTTTAATTTAAAAATGAAGTACATGGTGCCGTAAGGTTATGAAGTCAAATGCAAGGTAGCCAAAAATATATATTAAAACAACAATTGTAGAATACTTAAGAAGTTTTTGTATAACATTTTTCGATCCAACTCATAACAAGGGAGTTATTTCTACTTTTTTTCACCACTTCCATAAACCCTTATTCCTTCAAGGCCAAATTCAGCCATGATGGAACTTAGTATTTAGTTTGACTCAATACATACAAGAGTAAACAATCAAAAATTACAGGCACTAAACCAGTATGTATATACAGGGTGTCCCCGAACCAAACGGCCAAACTTTAGGGATCGATAGAGGATCGAAAAACTAAAACAAAAAGTCCTCTGGCATATGCCTCGTTTTCGCTTCGTTTTCGAGAAAATCACAAAAAACTAAAAATAGTTGTGCAAAAACTAGTTAAGGCCAATGGAAGAGCGGATTTTATTCCTTGAATGAATTTTAGCAATAAATGTTATTCCAATACAATTATTGTATTCTAATCTTATACTAACAGAAAGGTAATTGAAAAAAAAATTATTTTTTATTAAGAAAAAATAATAAATACTTTTTTATTCAAATATTCATAGTATAAAAAAAATTACCTATTTAAAGTAGATAACATTATGAACAATAACTGAAGATTAAAACATAAAAAAAGATTAAAAATTTAGAAAATTAATAAAATAATTAAATATTCTTACTTGGAAAACATAAATGTTTCAGTTTTTATATGGGTCTACCTTAGTGAGAAAAAAAACCCTGAAATTTTTGAAGATTTACTTTCTCTAAAATTACATCGTTAATTTCTAAAGCGTCAACGTAAATGTTGTTCGAAGTGCTGGCCTCTCGCTGCAATACACGCATCACATCGCGTACTCACAGATCGCACTGCATCTAAACATTGTTCTGCGATGAGCTGGTTGCAAACCATTCTGATGCGCTCGATGAGGTCATCCCTTGTGCGGACGGGCACTCGGTAGACATTTTCTTTCACGTATCCCCACACGAAGAAATCTAGTGACGTGAGGTCCGGAGACCGGGGAGGCCAAGGCACCGGCCCACCTCGTCCTATCCAGCGACCTGGGTAGTTGATGTCCAACCAGTCTCGTACGGCCCTTCCGTAATGTGCAGGACAACCATCGAGTTGAAACCAGCTCTCAAGCCTTGTTTCCAAAGGGATAGCTTCCAAAAGTGCCCGCAAGTCATTCTCTAGGAATAGATGATAACTTTCAGCGTGAAGTCGAGCAGGTAAAAATACGGGACCTATTATGCGATTATAACAAACACCGACCCACACGTTTACAGAAAACTCATGCTGGTAGTGAAATTCTCTAACAGCGCGGGGATTTTCATGTGCCCAAAGGTGGTAGTTTCTTTGATTGAATATGCCCGCACGTGTAAAAGTCGCTTCGTCCGTCCAGATTACTTTCGAACTTAAGTTTACATCATTTTGCAATTGTTCTTTGTACCAATTACAAAAATTTAATCGGCGGGGATAATCACCGGGTATTAAATTTTGTACCTTTTGTTCATGGTAAGCATGCGGTCAGCCCTTAATGTGCGCCAAATGGTTGTCTTTGGTATGCTTAGAACTGAAGCAGCTCTCCGGACGCTTGTGCCAGGGTTGGTATTGAAGTACCTCAGTATCCTCTCCCTCCGCCTCAGGTCGGCTTCCATCGGAGCCTGCATACGGTTTCCACGACGATTACATGAGAAGGACCCAGTCTCTCGAAGCCTTCTGAAAGTGCTGGTAAAAACAGCTCTGTGTGGGGTTTCTCGGTCAGGAAACCGTCTGCGATATTCCCGAACTGCCTGACGTGCATTGCCATCGCAGAATCCGTAGACATAGACTATGTCCGCGTATTCAGCGTTGGTAAATCTAGCCATATTTGTTGACTTCACTGAACAGTACTAGCAACACCACTAATGTGAGAATGCGAGGCTGGATTCCCCCCAAAAAGGATTAAAATGATAGTAAACATTTTAATCCTTTCTTTTTAAGTTTAAACACTCAACCTAGACGATTTATTGATAAGGAAAGCGTGAGAATATTCATGTTTTCTCAATTTACTCCTCGTAAATTAAAAAATTAAGCTTACTCAAAAAGCCAATAGTTTTTTGTAATTTAAATACATTATTAAAAAAAAATCACTTTTTGCACAACTATTTTCAGTTTTTTGTGATTTTCTCATAAACGAAGCGAAAACGAGGCATATGCCAAAGGACTTTTTTTCTTAGTTTTTCGATCCTCTATTGATCCCTGAAGTTTGGCCGTTTGGTTTGGGGACACCCTGTATATATATATATATATATATATACTAGCTCAGATACCCGGCTTCGCCCGGGAATTCATTTGAGGCTGAATGGTGATGGTATTTTTTTGGCAAGGCTTTACTTTGCACAATATTTTGACATTTACCCGTCCCAGTGTTTAGGGTTAATACCCGTCGTTACTGTAGATTTGTTAATAATAATTTTAACTTTTTATGTTAGACTTCACTGTTCTCCATATTGTCATATTTCCCGTTTCCTGTGCATTATGCATAGATTTGAATTATTAAGGACAAAATATTAACATACATTTGAATTAATTTTTCCAGGTGAGGTATCTGGTTGTTCATATTGAAAAGAATTGTTGAGCGAATTACTCTAAATAACAAAATAAACAACTTTTGTTATGTGCCTATTTGCCGAAACCCCAATAAGAAACCAAATATCACTATTTTTAATTTCAGGCCTCCCTTATAACCCCCACTCCTGCCCGTCCCTAGAAATGTTAGTATGGTTTATTATAAGGAAGGCGTTAGTGATAATGCAATACTGAGTGTTTTATTTAGTTCGGTGAGCCTTTTGTGCCATATAAAATTGTTGACACCCGCTATAATTTTTAGCGTATAACGCCTTTATAGTTCGGTATTCGACGATAGTGTATATAACAAAACTTTCTCTAAATAACAAAATAAACAACTTTTGTTATGTGCATATCTGCCGAAACCCTAATAGGAAACGAAATATCACTATTTTGAATTTCAGGCCTCCCTTATAACCCCCACTCCTGCCCGTCCCTAGGAATTTTAGTATAGCTTATTATAAGGAAGGCGTTAGTGCTAATACACGTACCGAGTTTTATTTAGTTCGGTTGAGTCTTTTGTGCCAAATAAAATTGTTGACTCCCGCTATAATTTTTAGCGGATAACGCCTTTATAGTTCGGTATATGACAAAAGTTACTCCAAATAACAAAATAAACAACTTTTGCCATGTGCATAATTGCCGAAAATGCAATAGGAAACGAAATATCGCTATTTTTAATTTCAGGCCTCCCTTATAACCCCCATTCCTGTTCGTCTCAGAGAATATTAACATAGCCTAAAGTCTAAGTTGGGTTAGTAGTAATATACATACCATGTTTCATAAACTTCGGTTTAGCCGTTTATGCGTGAAAAGGTAACAAACAAACAGACACGAAAGAAACAAAATGCATTTATGCTGCCTAAGACATGTGAAACGAAAAGTTATCGTGAAATATCGCGAAAAAAATCAATGTACAGACAGAGGTTACAATTTTATATATATACTAGCTAAGGTACCCGGCTTCGCTCGGTATATCATTTGAGGCAGAAAGATGCTATTTTTTTGTAATGCTTCTCCTTTTACAACTGCACTTCCCGTCTAAGCTCATTTTTCCCGTAAGGGTCAGTTGGGCGACTTATGGGGGGAAAAAAATAATAGAATTGAAGGATAAATGAAAATAAATCTCTAATCTTTCCCTCTGCACTGTTTGACACACCGTGGATAAGTCAAATCATAATCATGGATAGCATTTATTATAATTAAATATCATCTATAAAGTACTTATTTCGTATATACAATCTTGCTAATGTACCCGGCGATGCCCGGAAAATCATCGTTGACTGACTAATGATGGTATTTTTATATTTTTTATAGAAAACCATTGAAAAATCAATGGGAATCGGAATATCGCAATTTTTCATTTCAGGCCTCCCTCACTCCCGTTTGGGCTTAAAAATTTTAATATATCTTATAATCATGGAAGAATTAATGCTAATTCACATACAGAGTTTTGTTAAGTTCGGTTCAATAGTTAGTGCACAACAAAATTGTTGGCTCCCGCTCTAGTTTTTAGTGTATATCTCATTTATACTTTGTTATACGACAAAAGTGAATATAACAAAAGTTACTCTAAACAACAAAATAAACAACTTTTGCTATGTGCATATATGCAGAAAAACCAATAGAAAACGAAATACTCCTATTTTTAAATTCAAGCCTCCCCTACAACCCTCACTCCTGCCCGTCTCTAGAAATGTTGGTATGGCTTGTTATAATGGAGGTGTTAGTGTTTATACAAATACCGAGTTTTATTTAGTTCGGTTGGTTCTTTTGTGCCAAATAAAATTATTGACTCCCGCTATACTTTTTAGCGAATAACTCATTTATACTTCGGTGTACGACGAAAGTATATTATCAAAAGTTACTCTAAATAACAAAATAAATAACTTTTATTATGTGCATATTTGCCGAAAAACCAATAGGAAACGAAATATCTCTATTTTAAATTTCAGGCCTCCCTTATAACCCCCACTCCTGTTTGTCTTAGAGAATATTAATATAGCCTAAAGTCTACGTTGGGCTAGTAGTAATATACATACCAAGTTTTATAAAATTCGGTTTAGCCGTTTATGCGTGAAAAGGTAACAAACAAGCAGACACGAAAGAACCAAAATGCAGTTATGGTGTCTATGACATGTGAAACGAAAAGTTATCGTGAAATTTCGAGAAAAAAATCAATGTACAGACAGAGGTTACAATTTTATATATATATAAATATGTATGTGTGTGTGTGTGTATATATACGGGGTGTGGCTATTAAATAACGAGACTGACGCTGTAAAACATTTTATTTTTATTTCATACATTTTTACTTATTATCACCTTCAATATACACCCCTCCTTTATCCCTATAACGGTCCATGCGAACCTTCCATTGTTCGAAACAGTGCTGGAAGTCTTTTTCTGTCAGCTCCTTCAGGACGCGTGCCGCTTTCTCTTTCACAGCTTCAACAGACTCAAATCTTGTTCCTTTCAGATTTCACCTTAGGAAACAGATAGAAGTCGCACGGCGCAAGATCCGGCGAATAAGGCGGATGGTCTAACACTGGGATGCTGAATTTGGCTAGAAACCTCTCAACAGACAATGCGGAATGAGCCGGCGCATTGTCTTGGTGGAGAACCCATGACTTGTCCTTCCACAATTCAGGTCGTTTTTTCCTTATTCTTTCGCGGAGTTCAGCAAGAACGTGAAGATAGTAATGTTGATTAATCGTTTGACCTTCAGGAACCCAGTGAAGGTTCACAATCCCATGAATATCGAAAAAAACAATCAACATTGCTTTGAATTTTGTTTTTTGGCTCCCGGTGAAGATGGGCTTTTCCAGTGCATGGATTGGCGCTTTGTTTCAGGAACATACATAAAAAACCATGATTCGTCACATGTTATTGTCCTTTCCAGTAAGTTTGGGTCATTTTCAATGGCATTCAAAGTGTCAGTACAAACATTTTTGCGAGCTTCCAGTTGTTCAAATGTGAGAATTTTAGGCACCATTTTGGCACACACTTTTTCCATGTTAAAATTGTTATGTAATATTTGCCGTACGGATTCTTTATCAATTCGTACAGTTTCAGCAATCGCACGAATACTTAACCGACGGTCAGATCGAATCAGATTACCGATTACCGTTTTCGACGTGGAAGGGCGACCCGGGCGAGAATCATCTTGGACGTCTTTTCGGCCATCTTGAAAACGCTTAAAACACGTGCACGCGATAAACATTCATTGCCATACACTTCTTTCAATAAATTATAAGTTTCAGTAGCGGTTTTTCTAAGTTTCACATGAAATTTCACAACAATTCGCTGCTCTACTGTTACACTTAACATTTTTCCGGCGAAACAAAAAAACAACTCTAATGCGAACGAAGGCTACGGCTGTATTGATTTGTTTACAGAAGCGAGAGGCACTATATTCGAAAGAGGAAGCTTCACGATAACAGCAGTTAGTTGCTGGCGTTTGACGCATGCGCACTTCTGTAGCAGCGTCAGTCTCGTTATTTAATAGCCACACCCCGTATACGCGCACACACACACACACTTATATATGTATAAAATACTCTAGTGCCTGCCATTTTTTTTATTATTAAATATTTACATGTCTTACACAAAAACTAAATATTATATTATTTTTATTGCCCCCCTCCCCCCCCCCCAGTTAGCCATATGAGTTAAAGCATTGGCTTTAATCTCACATGGTAAACCTAGAGTGGCGATTTCGACACCCCCTGGGCAATACGAATTTATTTAGTGACGAACTAATTAAATAAAATACTTAGTCCCACCCTGGATAGATTCTGATATTGGGGTGGAGGTTTCTTTATACGATAAAATAATAACTTTTTCCGTTATTATATGTTAAATTGAAAAAAATCAGATTATTCATCTTGTTGGCAAAGTAATTCACCTCAACTGTTGTAAACATTAACATTTTTGGGTTTTCAGGTAGTCTTAGTGATCTTAAACCCTACTCCTACTTCTTTTATTTTTCATTTAAAAATGTTATATCTTTAAACATCCAATGTTCCTTTTTTTTGTGTGTGTAGGGTCCTTCATATGTGAGACAGAGAAGAGAATCCGAAGTATCCAGTTACGAGTGTGATTATAAAGTTGTAGTTAGCAGAAAATCTGCTAAGTTACGCAGTCCCTAAGTCATGGATGCTTTCTCAGTACTTAGGATCGGTGGAAATGTTAAGTAAGATTTAAAAATTATGGCATAAGTTCAAACTCTACAGCTGATTTGCCTCAAGAGAAATTTAAACGAAGAACTTACTCATAAATTTCCAAAACGAAGGTTTGTAGGTCTTTCTTCATAAAAAGAAGATCTTTTATATTTCCAAATATGAAAGAGCCATCAAGTTGGAAAACGCCTCTCCTCTTCCAGTAGGAGAAAGCCCATCGGTGAAGGCCGTAGCAGATTGCAATTAGCAACAATGAAATCTCTAACCACATTCTAATAACTCCTGAAAAAAAAGATACAACATTTCAAATGGCTAAGGATAAAATAAAAATAAAATGCAGTCTTTAATAATTCATTTATAAGAACAACATTGATGCTTGTCAGTATAAGTTCAGCAAGACCTATAGGTGTGAGCTATAGTGTCTGCCTCTAAATTACAAGGAGTGTAACTGATGGGATTCGGTTTTTTAGCAGATTTCCCTTGAAGTCAGCTATTGAGGTCGTACTCATGACGCGAGTTTCGAAAAATTTCTTCAAATGTCCATCGATCCTACCCAGGAGATGACGAAAATGAGGTCCGTTCAAAACTATATATATATATATATATATATATATATATATATATATATATATATATATATATATTTGTCTGTTAACGCTCTAGCGGTCGATATTTTTTTTATCGTTACCAAACTCGGAATTTAATCGTTTTATGTAAAAATAAAGATCAAGTTCATTAATGGCTGAAATCAGACCATTGCGAGGGAGGGTTTAGAGGGGGGATTTTTGAAAATTCGAAATATCTCCGTTATTATGCGTCGGATCGAAAAATTGTATAGAATCAATCTTATTGAAAATTAAATTTACTATAAATATTGTTCTATACATTTATTCTGTATCTTGAATATTAACCGAGATATTTGCATTTGTATTCTATGTGTGGTCGGCAGGAGCTCTGGCGGCCGTTTTCGTAACTGTTCGTCCCTCGTGAATAAGTTTAGAGATCCCTTACCTACTACACTTGTTATTGGGCAGATTTCTCTACTGTAAAACTTCACTTGGGAAATCTGCTTAGTTTACGCAGCCCCTGCGTGACGGACTATTTTTCAATAATACTAGGCAGACAAATAACTTTAAATGACAATTTTATATAACAAAAAATGCAGATATTGCCAATTTTATTTTAGATTGATGTATTGAGGCTCACATATAATTATTAAATTTCATTTCAGAATTGTTAAAATTTCATTGTAAATTGTTTAATAATTTAAGGAACGATGAGGTAGTGAATGGTTTTGTTCACAATGCGTATTATGCATTATGTATAATGATAGACAATAAAGTTCTCTAATAACGCTCGACCGTGGAAACAAAGTATTGTGGAATTTTTAGGGCTATTTTGAAGCGAGCCCGTCATGTCCTTTACTACCAAGCCCTTGGAATAGTCAAATTGTATTAATTAGAAAATGATATTACAATATGAGGCATTTGGTGCAGAATTATTAAAAAATAATGTTAATGAGTTATCCCGTTTGTGCAGATTAATTTTTTTATTTTCAATTATTGACGTCCGCTTTAAGCTGCTACGGCTAATTGGGTGAGCACAATTATACAACAACTAGAATTGAAAATCATTGTCTACAAACTAGTGGTTAGTCAGTAAAATTTATTAAAATGTTTTGTTGACTCTCCTTATAGTTGTGATATTTCCCTACAGAATGCATACTAAAATGAATAAAATATATCAGTGATATATTATATTCATTTTTGGGCAACGGTTTATAGTGCCTGTTCACCTTTCTTATAGTCAAATGTCTCCCCTCTTCAAATTCTTAAAGACTCCATAATACTCTTGGCATATTTCCCTTGAAGAATATCAACTATTGAGGTTGTGTTCATACTACGATTATTGAAAAGTTTCCTAGACTGTCCATCGATCGAGTAGATGATGAAAATGAGGTCCGCTCAAAATTATTTATATATATATATCATTTTAGGGGGGAGGGGAGGAATTTCGAAAATTCGAAATATCTTTGTTGCTGAAAAAGTGTATAGAACCAATCTTATTGCAAATGTAATTACCTATAAAAATGTTGTTATATAAATATTTTGTCTTATCATGAATATTAACCGAGATAAGTTTTATTTATTTTATAGTTTTCAGACTTGAGTAAACCTCCCCACTCCTGCTCATAATAACCTTTAAATCATGAATCACTTTAGTCTAAACTTAAACACCAAATATTGTTTTCAAGAGATCTTTATTATGTGAGAAACATTAAAGATTATATTTGTTATTGGCTGAAGTCGAATCTGGAATAGTAAGGGGTTTAGAGAGGGGGGGGGATTCGAAAATTCAAAATATTTTCGTTAATATGAGTTGGATTGTAAATTGTTAAAGAACCAATATTGTTTAGCTATTGATGGTCTACAATTGTTTTTAGCAGATTTCCCTTAAGGGAAATCAGCTATTGAGGTTGTACTCATGACGGAATTTTCGAAATTTTTTTTCAAATGTCCATCGATCCTACCTAGTAGATGACGAAAATGAGGACCGTTCAAAACTGTGTGTGTGTATATATATATATATATATATATATTTGTCTGTTACCGCTCTAGCGGTCGCAATTGTTGTTTGATCGTTACCAAACTCGATATTCAGTCGTTTCATATAAAAAGAAAGATCAAGTTCGTTAACGGCTGAAACCGGACCTGCGGGAGGGGGGGGGGAGGTAGAGGGGTGGATTTTCGAAAATTCGAAATATCTCCGTTACTATACGTCGGATCGAAAGATTGTATAGAATCAATCTTATTGAAAATTAAATTTACTATAAATAGTGTTCTATACATTTATTCTGTATCTTGAATATTAAGCGAGATATTTGCATTTGTATTGTGTGTGGTCGGCAGGAGTCGGGTATGTTCGGGACATTCCGCCGAGAGCTAGGGCGGCCGTTTTCGTCACTAATCGTCCATCTTGAATAGGTTTAGAGATTCATTACTACTACTGTTGTTATTAGGCAGATTTCTCTATTGTAAAACTTCACGTGGGAAATCTGATTTGTTACGCAGCCCCTGCGTGACGAACTTTTCTATACATTTGTTTCGTTCTAGTATTCAGTGAGTTATTCGTACTAACTTGTTTTAAACCATAAATAAACACCCCCCCCCCCCACGCTCCCTTCTACTCATTTCTTTTACATAGAAATAGCGAATATGTTGTAATATGAGATTACA
>CM032231.1:39837500-40015000 GCA_019009955.1 Riptortus pedestris
AAAGTTGTTTATTTTGTCATTTAGAGTAACTTTTGTTATATACACTTTCGTCGTATACCCAAGTATAAATGCGTTTTACGCTAAAAATTAGAGCGGGAGTCAACAATTTTATTTGGCACAAAAGACTCAACTGAACTAAACGAAACTCCGTATGTAGGTTGGTATTAACTCATCCTTGATTATAATCTATAGGAACATTTTTTGGAACGAACAGGAAAAGGGGTTGTAATGAAGGCACGAAATGAAAAATTGCAAAATTTTCTTTTTAATGTTTTTTCTGCAAACATGCACATAATAAAAGTTGTTTATTTTGTTATTTAGAGTAACTTTTGTTATATACACTTTTATCCTATAAGGAAGTATAAACGACATACATATACGCTAAAAATTTTAAGTGAGGGCACTCAACTGAACATGACTCAGTATCATCTGACGTTTGCACCAACTACTACTAAATTATAAGCTATATTAACAATAATGCTCATAACAAAAACTGTTCCATTGTTATTTAGAGTAACTTAATATATATCTTGGTCGTATAAAAATATATATGTTGTAGTCTGCAATTCAGTCCAATGTTTGAATATGTTATACCATTCTATGTTTTAATGTAATTTTACCTCACCATGATAAATTACGGCAATAAACAAGAACATTTCAATTGTATGATGCATTTTTAAAACAATTAACTGATTTCATGAGGAACAAAGTATACTACCCCCCCCCCCCTTCTTTCACCGGAACATTAATTATTCGGAAGTAAGTAATTTCTTCCTTCAATGAGTTTAAAAAATCAATTAATTCACAAAAAACGAAAGTATTTAAACATACATAATTAGAATTATAAATAGAATGTGAATTTAAGGTAATGTACGCGGAATTGAGAATTAGAGTTAGAGTCATGTTCTGTTGGTTAACCTGGAGCGTCGTGGAGGGGTGGGGAGATCTTCCTGCAATCTAGAACCTCTCTCACTGCCTCTTTGTTTCGCCAGCTCTCAATCGTGCAACATATTGGCTATTTAAGCTGTATTTCATCAGTTGCACTGCGATTCTAATCCTTCAATTTTTGGATTATATTTACACATATGCTTAAAGCTATACCTTTACTACTGGGAGAAATTAGATTGAAGGCATTTTTTGTTTATTGAGGTTAAATTATAGACCTCCCAGCGTCAAAGGTTTGCGCCAGCCATATTTTTTTGGGAATACAGTAATTATACATTTTGTTATAATTCTGTCGACGTTTATTAGTAATTTAAAGTGAAAGGAGTTAATTTTGGAAATTAAACTAATACGTTGTAGTTATTTTTTATACTGGGCTTCATAAATTATTGTTTTTTTTTCATAATCTTCGTCTTAATTATTATTTTTAAGTCTTATTGAATAATATAAGCAGGAAGTAGGTATATTAGTAATAAGAAAATCAGTAGTAATTATATTAGTTGTGAGTATATTAATAGTAAGTATATTAGTAGTAAGTAAATCAGTAGTAAGTATATTAGTAGTAAGTTAATCAGCAGTTAGTATATTATTAGTGAGTAAATCAGTAGTAAGTATATTAGTAGTAAGTAAATCAGCAGTTAATATATTATTAGTGAGTAAATCAGTAGTAAGTAAATCATTATTAAGTTTATTAGTAGTATATTAGAGCTTTAGTCCCTTTATAATTGCTTATTTGTGTCACGTTAGTATTATTATTTCTTTTTAACAGCCAGTATTTGGTGAAAGAGTATATTATTAATAATTTCTATCACATTTAATTTGTTTTTTCTTAGTAAACGAATTCATATTAATTAAATAAAACAAAATGCCCAGACCTAAGCGTAGTAATTTAAGTAAACAATCTACGCGAGCCAAAAGAATGAAAATATCGAGGCAGAATGAAACTGATAGTTCAAAGGAAGAGCGCCTTTCTGCGCAGAGGGACAGGCAGTCCTGTTCTAGATCAGATGAAACTGCTTCCCAGAGAGAAGAACGCCTCAATTCCCAGAGAGCGAGGCAGTCTGGCTATAGGACGATAGAATCCTTACCAAAGCATGAAGCTCGCCTCAGCTCTCAGAGAGTTAGGCAAGCCTGCTTGAGGGCAGATGAGAGTGGAGAAGAGCATGAAGCTCGCCTCAGCTCTCAGAGAGTTAGGCAAGCCTGCTTGAGGGCAGATGAGAGTGGAGAAGAGCATGAAGCTCGCCTCAGCTCTCAGAGAGTTAGGCAAGCGTGCTTGAGGGCAGATGAGAGTGAACAAGAGCATGAAGCTCGCCTCAGCTCTCAGAGAGTTAGGCAAGCCTGCTTGAGGGCAGATGAGAGTGAACAAGAGCATGAAGCTCGCCTCAGCTCTCAGAGAGTTAGGCAAGCGTGCTTGAGGGCAGATGAGAGTGGAGAAGAGCATGAAGCTCGCCTCAGCTCTCAGAGAGTTAGGCAAGCGTGCTTGAGGGCAGATGAGAGTGAACAAGAGCATGAAGCTCGCCTCAGCTCTCAGAGAGTTAGGCAAGTCTGCTTAAGGGCCGAAGAATCGCTAGAGGAGCGAGAAGCTCGCCTCAACTCTCAGAGGGTTAGGCAAGCCTGCTTAAGGTCTTTAGAAACTGAAGCAGAACATGAGGAGCGGGTCAGAGCACAAAAACATCGACAAGCTTCCTTGCGTGCTGCCGAATCTGATGAACAGCGGGAAGCACGTTTGGAAGCAAATTGCTTTAGACTAGCTGAGATCCGTTCTCTAGAAGACGCTCAAGGCCGAGAAAACCGGCTTGAAGCTCGAAGGATAGAATATTTTTATAATTCTGAAATCCATACAAAAAATTTAGAAAAGGAAAGACAAAGAATCAATAACATTAGAGACTCAGAAAACAGCAATGAGCGTTGTGATCGCCTAGAATCAGACATAGAGAGGCACATTGTAATTAGGGAAACGGAGGATGAAAATGCGCGTAGATCGCGGCTTCTAGCTGATAGGATTAGACATGCAACAGCAAGTCGCCAGTGGGAACATAAAATTAATTCTGGATTTTCATACGAACCTTCGATTGACTATATTAGCCAGTCAAACATTGGTTCTATGAACAAAACATGTTCCCACTGTAACGCTTTAAAATGGAAGAATGAACCAAAAGGGCTTTGCTGCTCTTTTGGCAAAGTAAAACTTTCTCCCATTTTAGCTCCTCCAGAACCACTTAATTCACTAATTATTGGCCAACACCCAGATTCAAAACATTTTCTGAACCATGCGAGACAATACAATAACTTATTTCAGATGACGTCTTTTGGTGCTTCAGAAATTTTTGAATCTAATTATATGCCAACTTTCAAAATACAAGGTCAAGTGTACCATTTAATAGGCTCATTACTGCCAGAAACTAATCATGAACCACAATTTTTACAAATTTATTTTATTTCAGATTATAAAGCTCAAGTAGATAAAAGATTGGAGTACGCAAATAATTTGAAAAGCTCTTTGGTGGATTCATTGCAGAGCATGTTGCATGAATGCAATCCTTATATTCACAGTTTCAAATCTGCTCTGCAATCAATTTCACCAGACAGAATGGACGATTACAAAATAGTAATAAATGCAGACAGACGTCCTTCGTCAGAACATAGAGGTCGCTACAATGCGCCTCATGTTGACGAAGTGGCTGTCTTAATGATCGACGAAGCATGTGGTAAAAGGGATATAGTTCTGAGGACTCACCAAGGAGAGCTTAAAAGAATAGCCGAGACCCACAGGTCTTATGATGCTTTACAGTATCCTCTGATGTTCTGTAGAGGTGAAGATGGTTACAATTTATTGGTTTACCAAAATAACCCATCCACTGATGAGGAGAACTCAGAAAAGAAAGTCTCGGCTCTTCAATTTTACTGTTATAGACTAATGATTAGGCCAGGCCAATTTAATATCATTCATTATTTCAAAAATCTTACTAATCAATTTTTAGTTGACATGTATGCGAAAGTAGAAACGGAAAGACTCCAGTTCATAAGAAATAATCAGACAAAATTACGTGTGGAACAGTACGTACGTTTAATAGATGCTTTGCAGCAAGGAGATGGAAGCACAGAGAATCTAGGTTGGTTGGTGATTCTACCATCTAACTTCACTGGATCTCCTAGCTATATGCACGAACGTACTCGGATGCCTTTTGCTATGTCAGAAAGTATTCTCGGCCTGACCTATTCATTACAATTACAACAAACCCTAAATGGGACGAAATTAAAAATGAACTATTTCCTGGACAAATTCCACAAGATCGGCATGATTTAATTTCAAGAGTTTTTCATCTGAAATTAAAACTGCTGATCGATTTATTGACCCAGGAACAAATATTTGGGAAGACTCGCTGCTACATGTATTCAGTCGAATGGCAGAAAAGAGGCCTACCTCATGCGCACATCCTACTCTGGCTTGAGGATAAAATAAGGCCTAATCAAATTGATCAATGCCTACGAGCGGAATTTCCTAACCCTGAAGAAGACCCTGAACTTCATGAGATTGTCAAGTCTCACATGATTCATGGGCCATGTGGTCTTCTAAACATGCAATCTCCTTGCATGAAGGAAGGAAAGTGCACTAAGAGGTATCCAAGGTCATTCATTCAGGAAACCCTCACAGGAGAAGATGGCTACCCTACTTACAGGCGACGGGGCCCTGATTCTGGAGGCTTTACAACCCAGCTTCAGATGAATAAGCAAACGGTTGTCATCGATAATAGATGGGTAGTTCCATATTCCCCTGTGTTGTTGAGGACATTCAAGACACATATCAATGTTGAATTCTGTAGCAGCGTGAAAAGTATAAAATACATATGCAAATATGTGAATAAAGGAAGTGACCAGGCCTGTTTTGCTGTGCAAAATGAATGCGATGAAGTACTGAAATATCAATCAGGAAGATACATCAGTACTTCTGAGGCCATTTGGAGACTCTTATCGTTTCCTATCCATGAAAGATACCCTCCTGTAATTCATCTTGACGTGCATCTTGAGAACGGGCAAAGGGTGTATTTCAAACCAGAAAATGCCCAAAACAGAGTAGCTAACCCTCGCAGCACTTCTCTAATGGCGTTTTTTCAGCTCTGTCGTGATGACGACTTTGCTAAAACTTTGCTTTACGAGGATGTGCCAAGTTATTACACCTACGATAAGCAGAGGGGTGTCTTTCAAAGAAGGAAACGAGGGTCACCAGTTGAGGGTTATCCTGGTATAAGAAAAGAACATGTAATAGGGCGTGTCTATACCATTCACCCCAATAATAGCGAATGCTATTACCTCAGAATGTTGCTCTATAAAGTAAAAGGACCAACTTCCTTCCAAACATTAAAAACTGTGAATGGTATAGTCCAGCCGGGTTATCAGGCAGCTTGCAGAGCACTAGGTTTGCTGGAGGACGATTCCCATTGGGAAGACACATTGAGAGAGGCTTGCATGTGTCAGAGTCCATCAAGCCTCAGGCAGCTCTTCTCTATCATGCTGGTGTTTTGCAACCTTTCTGATCCTCTTCAATTATGGGCTAAATTCAAAGAACAATTTTCCGAGGATATAATCAGAGACCTAGGTCGAAATTTCCCTGACATTAATATTGAATTTAATAGTGAAATTGAGAACAGGTCTCTGATGTTAATCAATGACATAGTTTCTACTATTGGAGGGTTGTCTTTAGATAATTATGGGCTTCCCAAACCACACAATGCTCGAGGAAGTATGCTAAACCATGATTTTCTAAGAGAAACCTCCTACGATCTCAATGAGTTAAATAATTATGTTAACACATATGAATCTAAACTTATAGAAGAGCAAAGGACTGCGTACAATATCATTCTAAACAGTGTGAACTTAAATGAAGGCAGATTGTTTTTCCTGGATGCACCTGGTGGTACAGGAAAAACATTCTTAATCAATTTGATTTTGTCCAAAATCAGATTTCATGGTAAGATTGCTTTAGCCGTTGCTTCGTCTGGAATTGCTGCTACACTAATCCCAGGTGGTAGAACAGCACATTCTATGTTTAAGATTCCTTTCGAAATCGACCACATAGAAAGTCCTGTTTGTAATATATCAAGGAACAGCAACGTGGCTAAAGTTTTGAAAGAATGTGTACTTATAATATGGGACGAGTGTACCATGGCCAATAAAAAAGCAGTCGAAGCATTAGACAGAACGCTGAGGGACATTAGGAACAACAATAGTGTCATGGGAGGAGTAACTGTGCTGTTCTCCGGAGACTTCCGCCAGACATTGCCTGTTGTTCCTAGGGGAACCCGGGCTGATGAAGTCAATGCTTCGCTGAAAAGGTCTCTTCTTTGGGCTCATGTTCAGAAATTAACTTTAAAAACAAACATGAGGGCGCGCCTAGGAAATGATAAAAACAGTGAGGAATTTTCTAATTTATTATTAAAAATAGGAGATGGTGCGTTAATTGAAGTAGACAATGAAATTACTCTTCCAGAGGATTTATATAAACCAATTGCTAATATGGAAGAGCTAATTTCATCAGTCTATCCAGCTTCCAAAATAGAGGAGATGCCAATATCGTGGCTTTGTGAAAGGGCAATATTGACTCCTAAAAATGATTTAGCAGCTTCAATCAATTCGGCGATCCTAGGCCTTCTCCAGAGTGACGAGGTAGCATACACCTCAGTGGATACTGTAGTCAATCAAGACGATTCAGTACACTATCCTACTGAGTTCTTGAATTCCGTCACTGCTCCTGGGCTGCCCGCTCACAAGCTTTTATTGAAAGTAGGAGCACCAATAATGCTTTTGAGAAATTTAAATGCTCCCAAACTCTGTAATGGTACAAGACTTAGAGTAGTTAGGCTTTATAAGAATTTGATTGAGGCAACCATCATGACAGGGTGTGGAAAAGGAGAAGTAGTCTTAATTCCAAGAATTCCAATCATTCCGTCCAACTACCCGTTCCAATTCAGACGCCTACAATTTCCAGTATCTGTTTGTTTTGCTATGACAATAAACAAATCTCAAGGACAGACACTGAAAATAGCAGGCGTCGATTTGAGGAACAGCTGCTTTTCGCATGGACAACTCTATGTAGCCTGTTCCAGGGTTAGTTACAGAGATAACCTTTTCATTTATGCACCGGACGGAAAAACTAAGAATGTTGTATATAAAGAAGCTTTGCTATGATTATTTAGTTATGGAAACAAAACAGCACATAAAAAGACATGCCACTCTGGTTTGATGGTAGGGTAAGTGATCAACTTGACACTTTCCCTGCCGTATTGTGGAGGCATTAAAGATTACTTCTTTATTTAACGTAACTATATTGAGTGTGTATCACTGGGTATCTTTGAGTAGATAACAGAGTGGAATAACGAGTTTCAAATTTGGACCCTATGGCATTGTATTCCAGTGCTTTACCACAGAACAACAACCACTTCGTTATGTCACTACCTTTTATTCAAAATTTTAAAATTCTCTTACCTAAGCTGACATATTCGGTATGTATGTTAATATTATGCTAGATCATTATTCTGTCATAAGCAATTCCCTGGTTAAAAACAGGCACCTCATTTACCGTGACCTATGTAAATCTCTATAAGTTCGCAATAGTTGCCAGACTCAAGGACTATTATTATACACACTGAAAACTTAATTACCATAGGCCCTACCAAAAAATTATCATCAGTCACCAATGATATCCCGGGCGTAGCCGGGTACCTTAGCTAGTATATATATATATATATATATATATATATATATATATATATATATATATATATATATATTTAACGAAGGGATCACTTTAACATTCTTCGTTAAATAATTAAATAAACGTTTCAAACACATCACTTTTATTTTAGAAAGTTGTAACATAGTTAATGAAACATGTAACTAGAAAATTAATTAAAGCACACACAACTGGGGACAACACATCTATATTGGTCTACGCCATTTACATAACTGTCTTAAATGTTGCACTGGCGGCGTATATAGTTCCTGTTTCCCTACATCACTTCCCGGCAGGTTATCTTATGGTTACCTCTACAGCTATTCAAGACAACCGTTGTTATTATTGTTCCGGCGCACTTCCGCCACAGTACTCCCCCCTAATAACGATGTCGAGGAATCTGACTTTTCTTTTAATCCGTCGGCCATATCGACTGATGGTGAGGGGTAGTGTTGGCGTAGGCAAAGCTTGGAATGTTTCAGCTGAATCTTCAGTGGTTTTCCTTGTTTGGTGCGCGGTGGCATTCGTCTGTTTCGATGGGATCTCCTCTACCAGCAGTAAGGCAGGTTTCACTCTATCCAAAGAGACGTTCACTTCCCTGTTGGCTTGTCTGTACGGCTGACGACCAGAAAAGGACCTGAATATGGTGGGGTTAATGGCTTCTTGACCATATCATCCCTGAGGAATACGTGAGAGCATGTTTCCAAGGCCTAATGTACAAAAGTCCCTTTGTCATTGGTATGGTTGTCTAACTTTGGCTGGGCGGATCCTCTCGACCGCGTCCTGTACTTCCTTGATGAGGGTGCTTGTGTCCTTTGCTGGAGCTACGGGGAGAAGAAGTCTCTAGGGAGTCTGAGGGTTTGGCCATAGAAGGCTTCTGACACACTGTAGTTCGTACCGTCTTTAATTGCTGTACGAAGTCCAAGCACGACCGTCGACAGGTACTTAGTCCAGTGTTCCGAGTCCAGACACATTAATGAGACATTAATGAACTTTTCAGGGATCTGTGCCACCTTTCAACCATTCCATTAGACAGGGGGTGATATGGTGTAGTTCTGATCCTTTCTGTGCCTAGGTATTTTGCCAGGCTCCTGAATAGGTCGCTCTTAAAATTGCCTGCCCTGATCTGTTGTTACCTTGCTGGGGACACCAAATCTGCTGACCCATCCGTTGTAAAAGGCAGCGGCCACTGTATCGGCCGTTATGTCTTCCAGCGGAATTGCCTCAGGCCATCTTGTCTGCGTCGATAAGGGTTGCACAGTATATCATTCCAGCAGATGGTGGGAGAGGTCCTATGACATGTTCCAAGCGTCCAACTTCTGTGAATTTTCCTGGTGGAGAAACGGTGTGTCGGTAAACCTTCGCACACTGACATCCTATACAGCTGCGGACCCATTCCGTAATGTAAAATAATAAATATTTCTTGGAGATCTGCTTCCTTGTGGCTCGTATTCCGGGGTGGCTTAATTCATGTGTGGCCTTGAAGATGGGCTTCCTGCACTCCGGAGGAAGGTAGATCCTTGCTTGGGAGGTGGAGGTCTCACACAGGACTGGTTTAGTCGCTCCTGGAAGGGTGATTAGGCGTAGACTTAAGTTTGGGTTAGTTTTCATTGCCTTAATTTCGGTATCAGCCCTCTGTAGTTCAGCCAACTTTGTCAGGTCGTTTTAGAAACTGATCTCCTCGATCCTTGAGAGTGCATCAGCAACTTGATTTTCTGAACCTACTACATGTTTAATGTTTGTTGTGAACTGACTAATATAATTTAACCATCTTATCCTAATGGGTGTTGCGGAGGATGCTTTCTGGCGCATTGCATATATTAAGGGTTTATGATCTGTAAGTATGGAAAATTCTCTTCCCTCTACAACAGGTCTGAAATGTCTTACGCTCAAGTAGACTGCTAACAATTCGCGATCGTACGCTGAGTACTTCTGCTGTGCTTCAGATAAAGTTTTCGAGAAGAATCCTAAAGGAACCCATTTTCTGTAGAAGAACGGCTCCTACACAGTGATTCGAGGCATCACAAGCTAGCGAAAGTTCAGCGTCAGGTTTAGGATGTGAGAGTAGAGCTGCTTCTTGTAGAAGTAATTTACACTGCTCGAATGCCTGTTCGCTTTTATCGTCCCAAGTGATGATCCTCTTGTCGTTCTTCTTGGAATCGTGCAGGAACAGACTGAGTGGCTTCTGTACAGCTGCTGCCTTGGGTAGGCAAGGCCTATAAAAGTTGAGCATCCCTAGAAATCTCCGAAGGGATTTTACATCTTTAGGTTTCGAGTACTCTGTGATGGCTTGAAGCTTTTCCTTCTGAGGTTCGATACCTTCTGATGAGACGTGATACCCTAAAAACCGAAGTTCTTGTACACCGAATTCGCATTTCTCAGGGTTCAATGTAAGACCATTTTCCTCAAGCCGACGAAATACTTCAGTAAGGTGTTCAATATGCTCCTTCTGGCTTGATGAGGCGATCAGCATGTCGTCCAACAGAATCCAAACAAAGTCAAGGTCGCGGAATATTTCATCCATGAATCTCTGAAATGTTTGAGCAGCATTTCGCAGGCCAAAACACATTCGGGTGAATTCAAATAAACCAAATGGTGTGATAACAGCTGTTTTAGGTATGTCCTCCTTTCGTATTGGTACATATATGGTAGTAAGCTCGTACGAGATCTATCCGAGAAAATATGGTTTTTCCATGGAGGTTATTGCGGAAGTCCATTAAATTGGGTACTCCGTAGCGGTCTGAAACTGTCTGACTGAGAATAAAACTGTCTGGCTGATTAAGTTGCCTGTATTCTCCGCAAGGGCGAATTCCTCCTCCTGGCTTGTCTACCACGTGTAGAGCGCTGGCCCATTGGCTCTTCGAAGCTCTGCAAATTCCCTGTTCTCCCATGAGCCGAAATTCTTCTTTTACCTTCTTGTATTTTTCGGGAGGTAATCTAATTGCCTTCTCAAATACTGGAGGGCCAGTTGTTTCTATGATATGCTCTCTACTATGTGGTGGAGGTTCCTTTGTTGGAGTAGGCCTGGTGATTCCGGGGTATTTTTGAAGTAGGCTGGCAAAAGGGTGATCACGTGGTACAGATGAAATAGCTGAGGACAGCTCTTTTACAACTCTTCCTCTTGAGGTCAGACGAGTTGTCCTGTCAATTAGATGCTTACCCTTCAGGTCCCCCATCAGGTTAAAATGGTAAATGAAGTCAGCGCCGATTATAGATTTAGGCACATCTGCCTGTATAAAATTCCAAGACAGTTCCCTTCTGATTCCCAAGTCTAACTTCAGTTGCTTGTTACCGTATGTGTTTATTTTACTCCCGTTGGCTGCATACAGAGTAAAGACTTCAGGAGAAGGTCTTCTTTTAGCTTCCGGAGGTATAACAGATACTGCAGCCCCGGTGTCTATGAGGAAAGTCTGTCCAGTCCGCTGATATCTGATGAAAAGTCGGCGTTGGGCTACTGCGGATTCGGTTAACGCCACTTCCGATCCGCTCTTTAGTTTTCCTTCGGCTTCGTCATCTTCCTGTCCCAGACGCATGGTTGCTCACACTTCTGGGCCTTGTTTTTAAATTTAAAATGATAAAAACATATTCAATCCGGGTTTTTTGGGTTGCTTTTAGAGCGACTATTTGATCGTCTTCGACAATGATTATTCCCGTGATAATTGCTTCGCTGTCGGGATGTACCTAATTCTGCTACTTGCCGCGATAATTTTTCAATTTTGTCCTCTAAGGTGGCTATTATGCTTACATTCTTGACTAAGCGGGAATCGGGACGGGTTGGTTGACAATGAGCAAAGTTCTCCTGGTTGGGTAACCTCTTGAATTTTATCCGCGATTTCCGCTAATTTATTAACATCATTTTGTTCTGTGCTGACTAAAATAGCCTGTATGTTTTGTGGCAGTGCGCGGAGCCATAGTGTCTTGATAATGCCGTCCGCAACTGCTCCCTCTGCTAACTGTTTCATATGATGTAATAATTGTGAAGGTTTTTCTTTCCCTAGTTGCTTCCCTTCCAACAGCTGTTGGATGCGCTTCGCTTCCGAGTCCGCATAAATACTAATTAATCTGGCCTTTATGTCCTCATATGGCGCGTCACTTGGCCTCTTAACTAACTCCGAGGCTTGCGCGAGTACGTCAAAATCTATTTTAGGAATTATGGTATAAAATTTTGTAAGGCTATTACTTATATTAGCTCTATTAAAAATGGCTTCAATCTGGCAAAACCACAGCTCGGGATATTTCTTCCAAAAGGGTGGTATCTTGTCGACTGTAGAGAAGGCTAATACTGCCTCAGGTTTGCTGTCTCCAGTTCCGCCCATAATGAAATGCTAAATACAATAATAGCGTACTCACAGAAAGTTTCCTTGGTAATCACTCGGTAATCCTTGGTAATCACGTCGGTAATCCTTGGTAATCACGTCGGTAATCCTTGGTAATGATTATTATCACGTCGGAGGGTCACCACTTTAACGAAGGGATCTCTTTAACATTTTTCGTTTAATAATTAAATAAACGTTTCAAACACATCACTTTTATTTTAGAAAGTTGTAACATAGTTAATGAAACATGTAACAAGAAAATTAATTAAAGCATACACAACTGGGGACAACACATCTATATTGGTCTCCGCCATTTACATAACTGACTTAAATGTTGCCCTGGCGGCGTATATAGTTCCTGTTTCCCTACATCACTTCCCGGTAGGTTATCTTATGGTTACCTCTACAGCTATTAAGACATCCGTTATTATTATTGTTCCGGCGCACTTCCGCCCCACACACACACACACACACACACACACACAAATATATATATATATATATATATATATATATATATATACACAGTCACATTCTAGCGGTAGTAATTTTTGTCAGATCGAAACCAAACTCGATATTTAAACGTTTTATGTGTAAAAATGAAGATACATTTTGTTAACTTGGAGGACAAAAACAATATCGGACCTGTGGGAGGGGGGGGATTTCGAAGATTCGAAATATCTCCGTTATTATGCGTCAGTTCGAAAATTTGTATAGAATCAGTCTAATTGCAAATGTAATGTTCAAAAAATGTTGATATGTACGTTTTTTTATTATCTTGATTATTAACCAAGATATATGTATTTTTTAGTTGTTGGCCTTCAGTAAAGCCCATTCCATCTCATGCCGTATTAACAATAAGCTGTTATATAATGAAACACTTTACCTGAAGCCTAAGTACGAAATATTGTTTTCTTTGAGCTTTTACGTTTTGAGATAAAGGCAAATATGTAGATACACGTAGGAAACCTGTTTTGTGAAATGCAGCTTAATATGGAAATCTGCTGCAAATCTACCGGCTAAATGTCTAATGAATTAATTTTTTTAGCAGAATTGTATGGCTTTCATATTAAGCGTAATAATGTGCACTGATTCTGGAGTAGGATTAAAGCCTGGAATTCATATACTCCGCATTTACCAGTGGATTATAAGGCCCAGAAATATGTGAAAATGGCAATTCCTGAAAATAAAAGATTATACATGTACGTTCCATGTTGGGCAATTAGAGAACGAGTTGTCTGAAAATGCTGTGATAGAAGCTCATGTTTGGCGACTAGAGGTAGCAGAGATATCTTCTATATATGGAGCAGTTGGCAAAGATTGGATTTGGCACTGATTACATGATGAGAATATTTTTCCCTGATTACAGAGGGCTAATATTAGAATACGCAATTGCAGAAAAGTTGTAATACCTCCTTTCTACTAATTGCACGTGTTTCGGAAAATTCCCGCAAATGCCCATCTATCCTGCCTATTACATGACAAAAAGTCCGTCACGCAGGGGCTGCGTTAACTAAGCAGATTTCCCACGTGAAGTTTTACAGTCGAGAAATCTGCCTAATAACATCTGTAGTAGTAAGGGATCTCTAAACCTATTCACGAGGGACGAACAGTTTACGTAAACGGCCGCCAGTGCTCTCGGCGGAATGTCCCGAACATAGCCGACTCCTCCCGACCACGCACAGAATGCAAATGTAAATATCTCGGTTAATATTCAAGATACAGAATAAACGTATAGAACAATATTTATAGTAAATTTAATTTGCAATAAGATTGGTTCTATACAATTTTTCGATCCGACGTATAGTAACGGAGATATTTTGAATTTTCAAAAATCCCTCCTCTAAACCCCCCCCCCTCCCACTGGTCCGATTTCAGCCGTTAACGAACTTGATCTTCCTTTTTACATCAAACGATTAAATACCGAGTTTGGTGACGATTAAACAAAAATTGCGACCGCAAGAGTGTTAACAGACAAATATATATATATATATATATATATATATATATATATATATATATATATATATATATATAGTTTTGAACGAACCTCATTTTCGTCATCTCCTGGGTAGGATCGATGGACATTTGAAGAAATTTTTCGAAAATCTCGTCATGAGTACGATCTCAATAGCTGATTTCCCTTGGGGGAAATCTGCTAAAAGTCCGTCGCGCAGAGGCTGCGTAAATTAAGCAGATTTCCCACGTAATGTTATACAATAGAGATAATCTCCATACAAGTGCCGAACTGTTACAGAAAGTATTATTTAATATTTCAGTTTCCATGCATCAGATCAAAATATTCCATAGAACATAATTTATAGATCTTATTTATTTATATAGAATGATAAACAAAAATGGTTTTATGTTACAATGATTTGTTCCTCCAAAAGTTATGGAGAAGTTAGAAATATTTTACTTCCACTTTCTCTAAGCCCTCTTCCCTTTTAGATGATTTTGATCAAAAACATCCAACAATATATATATATATATACAGACAAAACTGTCCAGAAGTTAATCAAATTAATTTTTTTGTTTCAGGCAAGGGAATTCTGATGTTCGTTGGCTGCCCTATGAATGAGTTTGCTGGGCTTCGTCGTGACTTAAGGTAATCAGTTTTGCTTATGTTGTAATCTTTTGTAGTTATTTCAAGAACATTCAGCATATATCGTTCAGATATTTTTTGGTGATCAAGATTGCTAATGGATTATTATTTTTATAATAAGTATTCTTAAATACTCTGAAAAAACTTAAACTTTCAAAAAGTTTACACCTTGATAAAGTGAAAATTAATAGAAATGAATGACATTTTGAATGCATAGCTAGGCCTGAAGATGATTTTCTACTAATTCTTGAAGAGAAATGAATTTACTTTAGCTATATTAATTATGAACCTTCTATAGAAGCTCATTGTTGATTGTGGGAGCTCTGAATGGAAAAACAAATTAAAAAAAAGAAAAAAAAAGATGTTTCTAGTGATACAGAAACTATACTAAAATTTTAATGATAAAGTGTAAAAATAAAATAATATTTCCTTTTTTACAAGTATGTTTCCACCTGTAGCTGTAGGCATTCCTACAAGAGGAGGTAATGGTTTAACTTCCGGCAGGGACTAGCCGTGTGTGTGTGTGTGTGTGTGTTGTGTGTGTGTGTGCGCGCGCGTGCGTGCGTGCGTGTGTGTGTGTGTGTGTGTCACAAAAAATTATTTTTAGTTCTCTCACCTTCTATCTATTTATTTTTATTAACAATAGTTTATGAATTATTAGCTGATGAAAATTGATTTTTCTTTTAATGTGCAAGCTCCTGAAGTGGCATCAGAATGGCATGAAACATCCAGACATATGTGGAATAAAAATAATTTAGCCTATGTTGACAACTTTCAATTGTCCTTCAGCCATATATAGACAAAATTGAATCAAAATTGTAAGCTTAATGGCTTGGTAATCTAAAGCTTTCTAGCCAGAGGATGCCTCAGTTGAGCCTAGTGCATTAATTTAATACTGCAAAGGAACAATTTTTTCTTTTTCTTTTTAGTATTGGTAATGTGCTGAAATTAGCATGAGTTACAAAAATTAATTTGAATGCAATGTATAATAAGCTCTTGTAGCAATTTCATACAATATTTATCATTGGAGAGCTTTGATTAATGCTAGGCCATATATTTTTAGGATGTCAAAATTTGATCCAGTTTGTGAAAATTCTTGCATATGTGATCACTACAAATTCAGCCCTGTTTGTGGCCACGATGGAAGAACATACTTTTCAGCATGCCATGCTGGATGCACAAATGCCACTATTGTAGATGGAACTGTTGTGGAGGTATTCCATTTCTATATTATTAAATATTAGCACACTTTCTAACACACATAAACTAACATAAAATGAAAGAGAGATTTTATATAAATACCCATTGACTGGGTTATTTCAGACATATTTCCTCTTGTCTTTCTTCTCTAGAGATTTAAGTCATTCCATTTTGACCCTGTTATGGCTCTGAAAACTTTCAACCTTTGCTTCATGGGTACTCGTCAACAACCGTATATCAGTAAGGGTTTAATAATGAAGTTATAGACCCTTAGACTCAAGCCTCTCAAGATTTCCCATACCTTAAGATATATATAATGATGATTGGTTTGCAACACTTATTCTCTTGTCGATTTCATTGAGGTTAATGTACCTTTGAATTATTTGAAGCTTTTTACTTTTGGGAAGGGTAGGACACGCATCAATTTTCCAAGTACAGGTTTCCTCTTACTACCATGTATATTTCTATTACCGATATGTATAAATATTATTATTCATTAACGTCCACTTTTTGCAACCATGGCTAATTTGGATGGGTTTTCTACAGGTTACCACCCTTTTCTAGTCAGGATGGGACTAAGGATTGTATATATATATATATATATATATATATATATATATATAAATATATATATGTATTCTATTTTTGAGGGTGCATCGCTGGGAAGTATTTTCATTTTGAGAACTTCGGCTATCTGCTCCAGCGGTTTGAATTTTTGGTGTTCTGCAAATTTTCGATGGAAATGCGTCCATCTTTGTCAGGCAATAAATTTAATTTGAATAGCTACTTCAATCATATGTTTTGGATTTTATTTCAATATAGCTTTCCACGTTTCAGAGAGTATGACACCGTCCTCGTGTCTTGTATTAGTTCTCATGTTAATTTCTAGAACTTCTAGGGCCAATCTTTTACAGAGGTGGTCTTCTCTGTGTAAAACTTTCTTTTGTCTCATTGAATTTAATTTGGTGAGAACAAATACCTGTGTGTCACGCTATGGCGGATGTCTTTGTTCTCTGGTGTTTCAGATCAGCCTTGAGTTGGTTGACTCTTGTAGCAGTCTTTTTACCAGTTTGTCCCACATACACTTTACTGCAATCACAAGGTATCATATAAACACTATCTTATAAAATTTGGGTGTATTTTGAACTTTTTAAATATTCACTGAATATTTTGTGGGGTTTGAATACTGTTTGTATATTATATTTTCGAAGTATTCTTGCCAGTCTTTCTGAAGTCCCCGCTATATAGTGGTGTTTATATCACACCACTTCGGCAAAAGATTGGTTCTAGAAATTAACAAGAGAACTAATACAAGACACGTGGACAGTATGTTTGGCAAATAACATTGTTTTCCCAGATTCGTTTTGTCGCCTTAGGCTTCAGTGGTGCAGTTATAGGTGACCCCCCCCCCCCCCACCCCTTGTTCCTTATTCCATTATATTTGATGAGACATCAATTTTTGAATATATTCCAAATTATGATTTTATAGCTTCAATGTTTGTTTTCAGAGGGTTAGTAATCAATTTATTGCTATAGTTCCACTAGACACCAGTTGAATTTTTATTTATATAGTTTAGTTTCAGATAGACTTTGCTTCAAAACATATTAATATATATTTATTTTATTTATTTATTTATTGGAGCTTCGCAGCTTCGGCGATGTTGCTCTAAATTTTCAACATTATTTTCAGCACAGCGTTTGTTATTTAACATATTTTTATTTTTAAAACTTTTTCATACGTGCCTAGGTCTGTTTTACAGATTTGGCATGTAATTTGCCAAAATGTGATGCAATTATTGATTTTAAAGTCAAAAATCGAAGACAAGTTTTTGCTCCAATTATTGACATAAAAAATTCAATTATCGACAGGGAAATGAACCATTTATTGACACCTTATAAAATCATTTAATACAATTTATTTTATCCACAAAAGAAGCATAAAAAGCTAAGAAATTATTTATATTTTAACCTTATATTATAATTTTAAAGATATACTATAATTCAAGCGTTGTCAAGGGATATGGAAACATTGCTCTATGGCTTTTCTTATTTCTGAAAACAATTGGTTTTGGTAATTTATTTATAATGTTACAGTCCTCAATTATTATTTCATTGTCAAAAATTTGAAAAATGTTTTTCATTCGATTGCAAGCCCTTAAAGGGTTGACCGTCGTCTTTCCATCTAAAGTTTTCAAAACCTGACAAGCTTGCATGATGGCCTTCTTCTTTTTATTAATTATTCTTGCAGTGATGAAGTCACCTTTACTTATTTTATTATCTTCGTTTGTGCCTGTAACTATTGACCCTTCATCCATGTATTTTTTGTATTCATCTTCTTGGAGTAGCTTATGTTTATATTCGTCATCAATATAGTTCTGTCTGGACTCTTCTTCATTGCTCTTGGGTCCGTCTTCTTTCTCTTCAGCCATAGAAAATATTTGAGATGGTGATGCTTCACCTACAGTTTCTTGTATAAGAGAAATAATTTCGTGATGTTCGTCTTCTGGTGCATCAATTTGGGGTAATTCATTGGCAGTTATGTTATGTTGGTCTAGATCATCACTTGAACATACAATAATCAAATTTTGACTTCCTTCTTGCAAAACCATACTATTTGTTAAGTGGTTATGATTTGTATCAACATGTATCACATCGTGGCTTTCTACGATATCATCATAAATTGTTAAACTTGAATGTTCTATCTCCACCCTTCCATCATTAATGTCATATTGTGTTGGAGCATCTTTGTTCTCGTTGGAATGATCATTGGGTTCCCAGATGTCTTCTTTATCACTGGAACTTTCTGGTAATTTCTTATTTCTAGATTTCTTTTTCTTGATTTGTAAAATTTTCTTTTTCTTTTCTCTCTACTATTTTTTCTAATTTAATCTTCTCCTTTTCTGTTTTTTTGTTCTCGCTCTATTGCTCTTGCTTTTTTCTTTTCTTCTTCTTCAGATTTTTTTTCCATCTTCCTTTTCAGGTAATTTTTGTACTCAGTCGAAGCAACTACACTTGGCAAAACTTCTCTGTTACGTTTTTTACAAACTTTCTTACGGTCCTCAGGCCAATTAAGGGATCTTTTGAAGGGGCTTGATAACCCTAAGTTATCGGATTCTTTATGCGATACTGGCGGAAGATGACCTGCAGCTTCAACATTTATCAACTGATCCTGATTATCTTGGGGTTTGAATCCACTAGGTTTGTCTAAATATGTTCTTCGTTTGTTTATAGTTTCTTCAAAACAACAATTCCTCATTCTTTTCCAAATTTCGAAAAGAGACTCGTCTTCTACTTTCCCAGTTCCATTTGTTGAGCTTCGGAACAACTTCACAGTCTCTTTGTCTATAAAACTTTCTAGAATTAACAGCCCCTGTAGGACTTTCTTGTTAGGTAAATTACTCTGAAGGGAGTATGAAGAACTGGAACTCGTGGTGCTCTCTGAGAAAATTTGTACGGCGCTGATGTCCCAGGGCATGAGTCCACACTTCCTAAAACCGTTTGCAACCATAGACGGAGTGATATTCTCAGTTAACACTTCATTCAGTAAGGGAGAAAAATCTTTTTTCTTCAGAGTTACACATGTTTCATTCACATTTTTCACACGCCAATCATGTACTTTTGTTTTCCAGCTTTCTTTAAGTGAACGAAAGACAGAAACGTCCATTGGCTGCAGTATGTGGGTAGTGTTGGGGGGTAAATTAATCAAGATTATCTCTTTCTTTTGGCAAAAGTTGCTTAAGTGGTAAGTCAAGTGAGAAACATGACCATCCACAAAAAAAATTATAGGACGGGTAATTTCATTTATGTCAAGCCAGGGATCAAATATTTTTGTAAAATATTCATAAAAAGTGGCTGCAGTCATCCATCCATTTTCAGATTTACCAATGCCCCAACCATCTGGAATACTTTCCGCTATGGTGTCCGGTATTCTTTCATATTTAAAAACTACCATTGGTGGCGCAATCTCACCACAAGCATTAGCAGTAATTAAAACAGTTAGACATTCTTTTTCATCATTGCTTACAGTGAGGTATACCACTTTTTCACCTCTTGGAGCCAAAACTCTTTTGCCTTTAGGATTAAGGAAAAATGAGGTTTCATCCCCATTAAAAACTCTTCTTGGATCCTGTAATATTTCGAACAAAGAATGTTCTTTTAGATATTCTTCAGTTCTCGTAAACCAAGCAGCTATGTCCTCCTTTGTTACCGATGCTCTGCTCAGTGTTAAATTCTCTGCGATACGGCTGGATATGGAAGGATGTCTATCTTTGAAATATGCTAACCACTTTAACCACTTTCTCCCTGGTCTATCATCTTTGAAAGGTGATTTTCTCTTCAGTCCTTTCTTAATTAGCATCTGAACACTGTTGCGTAGTTGGTCACTGGTAACTGGGCACCCTGCTTTAAACATCCTATTAATCCAATTTACGAGAACTTGCTCTTCCTCTTCGGTTAGTACACTTTCAGGCCCTGGTTTTCTGCTAATAGGGGACTTACCGGTTGCTTTGTACAGTAATGTAACACGGGGGACCCCATATCTCCGGGCTGCCGCAGCAACTGCAACACCACTTTTCACAGCGTTGAGAGCTGCCAACATTTGACTCTCATCGTATTTTTTCCGTTCTAAAACTGGAGTCTTCTTACATTTAACTCTTTTATTGGACAAACCCGTAGGGGCCATTTCAAAATAAATCCTGTAAAATAAATAACAGCTTTACTCTTTCTATTTTAATATTAATTTGTCTAACCTACCCAGCAGTCAAAATAACTGTACCCATCAGGTATTTAACTCTTTGTCATAGCAGCTTTAAAGAAACTATTTAACTAACTAATAAGGATAAATACCCTCAATATTTAAAATTGTTTAATAAATGAGGGGTGTCAATAATTGATTATTGAAGTTGACAATAACTGGTTTACCCAAATCCAATTATTGACACTTCTGTAAACCTATTATTGACACCCCATGTCAACAATTGGATCCTTTTGATATTTAAAAAAAGTAAAAACACCATTCTCTTACATATGGAAAAATAAACTTAATTAACTTATAAACAAAAACTTTATAAAATACCCAATTATTGACAGCATGTGTCAATAATTGGACAATCAGGTTATATTGAAGTTCCAATTATTGACACCACTAATAACTTTTGTCGTAACGTAAATAATCACTTAAAAATGGTATCCATATAATCTATAATTAAAATAAGAATATATGGAAAAGAATTGATGTTCATAAATATAATAGGATTAATAAAATAGACAAAATTGCAACTTACCTTCCTTAGCAAAATCGTCAAGGTTTTCGCGACTGTGAGGAAACAATAACAACTATGCTTTTCCCGCGCATTGTGCCATCCACTGCAGACTTGATCTACTCCGTAATCAAAGACTGAATATATTACTTTTAAATAGGCGCCAAGTTTGAAATCCTCAGAGATTCCAAACTCTTATTTTATTTACTTGAAGTTTGAAGTGTCAATAATTGGTCGCATATCAATAATTGGTGCCTTTACCCTAATATTTTTCATAAAATGAGATAATTTGTTGACTAACTATAAAATAGAAATATTAAATGCATTAACTGCAACATGCTTTCGATATATATAATAAAGAGGCTCTTCGTGCTATGCCAATTTCTTTTAGTACCTGATCAAATTTGGTCCCATCATGAAGTTGAAATGGAGTCTTTTTTGAGATGCTCTAGGTATTCGAGAGTAAAGTTGCTAACATATTCTGATCTCACGTAACTCTACACTGATCATTCTAAATTTACTGTTTCAGGCGAATTGTAGTAGGGATAGTACTGAATTAATGGCTGGTGCATTTCATGAGTTTGGCTTACATTGTTGAGAATAATTATTTGGAGTAGTTATTACTGACATCTGTAGTATAGAGATTTAATAATAGCTGATATTACACAGTCCAGGGACTTCCAATAAAGAAATATACAACGAATTTTTTTCCCCCCCCTTAGGGCTTTGTCTATTTAGCCATATACTTTTTTGATTACTAAACTAGAACCTTCAGATAAGTGCTTAAAAGGCTACTAAACCACCAAGACACACTTTTAGTGTTTCACAAGTTTGCTAATGGGGAAAGTTTTTAAATTGTAAGGATCCGAGGCTTTTTACATTGGATTGTAAATAATTGATGTGCCAAATACACTGTTATATTACTGTACCATTTTTTGATTGTCTTCTCTGTATTAAAATACTAAAACCTAATACAGCTGAAAAAAGTTAATATCATTATTAAATATTTTAATCTTCCACGTAAATTTTCAAAATAATTCTTGATTTTGTACTAATTAATAGTGCAATTGTTTCTAATCACCAAAAAAAAAAAAGAAAAGAAAAGTAAATTAGTCCAATAAGAACATCTTTTTATTCTATTATGGCATTTACTATGGAGTGTCTTATGTTTTTGGGACTTATTTTTTTTGCATATTTCCCCCCTATTGCATCCCTATAAGGGGGGTATTTTTTTCTGTGAGTGCCATACATGAACAGTACAAAACACATATTAGCACAAAATTATTTAAAGCAGGAAAATACATATAAAAGTCCGTCACGCAGGGGCAGCGTAAACTAAGCAGATTTCCCACGTGAAGTTTTAGAATGGAGAAATTTCACGAGAGCCGAGCCAGTCAAGGAAATGGCCGAACTAGTTTTTGGCGGGAAAGTAACTCTCGTCCGTTAGGCGCCCCGATAAAATAAAAATGCAAATATCTCGGTTAATATTCAAGATAGTGAAAAAATGTATATAACTGAAGATGAGCACTAATGATTGAACTGAACTTAGCAAAACTCGGTATGTCAATTAGCATTAATTCTTCCATAATTATAAGCTATATTAAAAATTTTAGGTCCAAAGGGGAGTGGGGATTATAAGAGAGGCTGAAATGCGGGAGCGGAAGATGGCGGGAGCCTTACCAGTTTATTGAGTTTACTTATTTCCCCTCTGGCATTGCTGAAAGTGATTTCCAGTGAAATTCACTATTACAAATATAATCTTACGTGCAAAACTTAGCCTAAACTATTTGAGCTCGGGTTGGCTTTTGAAAGAAAATATGTTCATTATAGATGATATTTAATTGTAATAAATGCTACCCATGATTATGGTTTGAATTATTGAAAAACGGTGAGTCATAAAGTGTAGAAGGATAAATTAGGAACACATTTTCATTTATCCTTCAAAACTAAAATTTCTATTCTATTAATCCCCAAAAGTTACCCTTCAGGGTTGGCTATTTCAGAAAATCATTACGTCGTGGAGGGCAGTGTAATTGTACACATTGAAGTCTTACTATCAAAATACCATCATTAGTCAGTCAACAATAATTTCCCGGGCATCGCCGGGTACCTTAGCTAGTATATATATATATATATATATATATATATATATATATATATATATATATACATATATTTTATGCATATAATTCTACTGTACGTGTGTATGTCACTGAACTCCTCCTAAACGGCTGGACCGATTTGAATGAATTTTTTTGCATGGGTTTGGGTGACGCCCTGGATGGTTTAGATTCACAAATCAGCCTGGCAGATGAAGCAGGAGTGGGGGTTGTAAGGGATGCCTAAAATTAAAAATAGCGATATTTCGTTTCCTATTGTTTTTTTTGGCTAATATCCACAGGGTAAAAGTTGTTTATTTTGTTATTTAGAGTAACTTTTGTTATATTCACTTTTGTCATATAACAAAGTATAAACGAGATATACACTAAAAAATTAAAGTGGGAGCTAACAATTGAATAGAACTTAACGAAACTCTATATGTAAATTAGCATTAATTCTTCCATGATTATAAGCTATATTATTTTTTTTAGTTTCGAACGGGAGTGGGGGTTATAAGGGATGCCTGAATAAAAAATTTGCGATATTTCATTTTCTATTTATTTTTAGCCAAACAAGCACATAACAAAAGTTGTTTTTAGTGTTATGAAAAGTAGCTTTTGTTTTAAACATAATATTATTAAATTTAATATCCTAATTGCTTGAAATATCATGCAGGACACCGTCTGTCGGGTCCGCTAGTATATATATTATTTCTATTACTGTTGCAGCAGTTGGAATTTTAGTTGGATTGTTACTAAACTTTTTATATAAGAGTTTCATTCAAAACTATAAATCAAGTTCATTAACGGCTGAAATGGAGTGGGGGGAAATTAGAAAATTTATTTAATCTCAGTTATTATATGTCAGATCGAAAAATTGTATATAACCAGTCTTTTTGCAAACTTATTTATCTATAAATGTTGGTATATACAGATTTTCTCTACCATGGATATTAACCGAGATAATTGGATTTTTTTTTTTTAGCCTTCAGTATCCCCCACTCCTACATGTCACAAAACAATACTCTGTTATATCATGAAACACTTTATACTAAAATTAAATACCAAATATTGTTTTCAAACCTGACCTTTATTGTGAGAGATACATGGAGATTTGTTATGTGATGAAGTCATCCGTTCTTATATCAAAGTTGTTTATTTAACCTATACCATACTCAATAATTAACCATTTCATTTAACATGCAAGGTCATAGTCATTAATAACTAGCATCGGACGAGGATTAGGGGAGGAGGGGTTTAGAGGGAAGGAGTTTAATATTACAAAATCTACATTCTTGTGAGTCACATCAAAAAAGTTTATAGAACCGTTCTTGTTAAACTATTGATGCTCTACAATTATTGTTCTTTACATTTCTTTGAAGCAAAAATATTAAGGGAGTTATTTTTACTTACTCGTTTTCATTCTTCAGTCCCTACTTCTACTCATCGGAGTTTTACTAAGAAATAGAAACAGTGAATAGTGTGAATAGTCATACCATAACACGGAAAATATGCTTACTTTTGTATTAGAGTTAGTGTGAAATAGCTTGCTGGCACACAATTAATAAAACCAATCCTTTATTTCTTAGTTTCTTTTTTGGTCACTATAGTAATTCATAAATTAAGAATGATATAGTATGATAATTGTAATATCCACATTTACTTGAATATTATATACATAAGTAATAATGTTTTACTATTAGGGTACAGGGTAGGGGCAGGGGGGAATGCCACCACCTTAAGGAACTTTACTTATTTCCACAATAAGAAATGCAATTATGAAGTTGGTAAATATTCTTAATTATTATATGACATCTTAAGTACCTTTACAATGTTTTTTGATATTGTAGCTGTAAAGGGAATCTTCATAAAAATTAATTTGTGAGCCTCTACACTATGGCGGGATTACCATGGGATAATGTAATAGAATGTATGGAGGGTTTGTATTATAATATGGAGCATGTATTATAGTGTGCAGGGCTTTGGATTGGAAAGTCTGGATGCGTCTGATGCTCGAAGGTTTTGCTATATCCCACATTTCTATTGCGTATGTTTAAGTAGTAACTTGTATATAGTTAGTTTGTTTTCGGTAGACAAGTGAGAACTTCAATTTAGCAGACCGTAAAGTTGTCCGTAAGTTTCTGTCTTTTAATTATTGTGTGGGATTTCCAAGTAAATCTGGTGTCCAAATGTAGTCCAAGGATGCGTACATAATCGGCTGGTGGTAAAGGAATATTGTTGAAATGAAAAGGAGGACAGGAACTTCGCCAAAGGGAGAAAGTGATATGGTGAGTCTGTTGAGTATGATGGCTGAAGGCTCAAATTTATCAACAAATGTATTGGCGTGATACATTTGAGAAATGTAGAAATAAGTTATTACTAAATTAAAATAAAATGTATTTGTACATTAACTTTTATGTAGTGGCATAAATATCACTTTCTTATTTTCATCTGCACCATTAAAAGGTAACATGTTACTTTTTTTCTCTTCTACAGTGTCATCTGGAAGTATTTTGAAGTTCAATAGAAGGTATAGCACAGCTGTTTTTATGACTAATGATGCATATTTTGACCCTGTGAAGAGATATAATACTGTTAGATTCAAATAATTAAACACCCTTAAATTAGTTTTAAATAATAATTATAGTTATTGTGACAGATTATGAAAGACCTGTGAAAAAATGGTCTATTGGGTTAGAAAGGGAGGTCATAACCAACATCTGGTCTCGCTAAGTTCTAAACAAAATAAAGTCCGTGCGTTAACTAAGCAGATTTCCCACGTGCCATGTATTTGCATATATCTCAAAACTTAAAAGTCCAATGAGAACAATATTTGGTATTTAAGCTTCAAATAAAGTGTTTCATAACATAATAGAATATTGAAAATATGAGATGAGTAGGAGTGGGGCTTTACTGAAGACCAAAAACTAAAAAATGCAAATATCTCAGTAAATAATCAAGATAGTGAAAAAATGTACATAACAACATTTATAGAACATTACATTTTTAATAAGATTGGTTCTATACAATGTTTCGATCCGACGCATAATAACGAATATATTAAGAATTTTCGAAATTCTCCCCCTCTAACCCCCCCCTCCCCCTGGTCCGATTTCAGCCATTAACGAACTTGATCTTTCTTTTTACATAAAACGATTATATATCAAGTTTGGTAACGATAAGACAAAAATGGCGACCGCTAGATATATATATACATATACATATATATAGATATATAGGTATATATATATATATATATATATATATATATATATATATATATATATATATACAGTTTTGAACGGACCTCATTTTCGTCATCTCCTGGGTAGGATCAATAGACATTTGAAGAAAAATTTTGAAAATCGCGTCATGAGTACAACTACAATAGCTGATTTCCCTTAAGGGAAATCTGCTAAAAGAACAAGAATAGATTGGGATTAAATATTAGCATATTCAACGAGGAGAATTTTGCAATCAGGAATGGTTCTACTTACTTGCTTAAGGTTTCTTATTATAAAAATTGAAATGAAGTGAGTGCAATGCAAATGTGCATTATTTTAAATAAGGTTTCATTAATCTGGCATTAAATGAGAGCCTGCTATTTGGAGGAGAGCCTATATTGATGGTGCATTTTGGACTTCTACAACGAAACATGGGTTTAGCATTTTAGCAGATTTCCCTTAACGGAAATCAGTTATTTATTTTGTGTGTAATATATGCAAATACATTCTGTTGACTCCCCCCCCTTCTTTAGTTCTTGGACTACTAAAATTCGAGTTATTAAAATATAAATTATTTTGATTTACTATAAATTGCAGTACTAGCTATAGTAAATAGTTTGCAATAAAGTTAATATATTATATTCAGATATATTTCAGTAATTGTTTTTCTTTCCGGTGAAAAATATGTCTATCTATCTGTTCAATCTATCTGTTGGGAGCTTATTAAAATTAACTGAAAGATTTCTCATTACCGCTTGTATTTAATTGCAGTGGTCTTAAGTGTTACTAGTGGGCAGATTTCTCTATTGTAAAATTTCACATGGGAAATCTGCTTAGTTTACGCAGCTCCTGTGTGATGGACTTTTAATAGTTAATGGTTTTCCTATTGAAACGTTTACCTAAAAACGCTATAGATTACATGTATAGATACCATCAGTTGCTCATAAATATAATAAATTAGATATTTTATTTAAGAGTTAAGTAGTTTCATTTCCTTGTTAATTTACCTAAGCACATCCTTGGTCCATCGCCAAAAGGTAAAAGAGTTCCCTTCATGAGAGATTCATCTGATGAATATCTTTCAGGGTTGAACTTTTCTGGCTCAGTATAATACTGTGGATCCATATGAAGTGCAAAGAATGGGAGAGCTATTTTTGTTCCTTTTTCTACCTTTGCACCATTAATTTCAGTTGTTCTTATGCATGTCCTAAAAGAAACCGGAACTGGCGAATGTAAACGAAGTGATTCTGGAATAAATACAATATAATAAGAAATTGTTGTTCAAATTAGAGATTATCATTTTTTAAAGTTATTTAGACATTTAAAAAAATGGAGTGTTATAACACCAAATGATTGAAGTTAAAACATTTGCAATCTTTATATAAAGTTGGATTTTGGAAAATTTAAATATGGAAATAATAAATATAATAAAATTAAATTGAAAATAAAATACTATGTATTTTTATGATATATTTATGAGAATACATTATGCAGTGACAATGATGAAAATTATACACCATTATGCTAACATTTTCTCTGGATAAATGATTATTTGCCATGTTTGCATTAGTGAGATAATTTTTATATAAAAAATAATAAATACCCTGGGGGTAAAATAAAAATAATAAATGGCTGATGAAAAATATGTAACACCCCCACAAAAAAAAAAAAAAAATAAATAAAAAAAAATTAAAAAAAATAAATCCTCTGTGGTAAATGAAAAATAATGATAAATAACTAGAAATGAAAGAATGGTTAAAACAACTAGGCTCTAGTGAGCTCAGGTAAACGAAGGAAACAGGCAAGTACATGAAGTAAACACATTTAAACGAAAGAAAAAAAGTCTAATAAAATCCTACCTCTGCACCAATTCCACCGAGACAAAAGGTCTATAAGAATAATGAGAGACAAGAGAGATGAGGGAACAGTTTCAGATAGGAATTTGGAATCTCCTGCAATAGACAATTCCAGCCTGTATCATCAAGAGGTCATTTTCTAGCCAGGGTGGACTAAGGATTTTATTTAATGAATTCTGTTGTTAAATAAATTCCTATTCGCCCCAGCGGGAATCGAACCTGCCACTCAAGATATACCATGAGAGATTAAGGTCAACGTTTTACCTCATATGGCTAACCTGAGACCCCGTAAGTGATTATAGAAAACCCGAATACTGCAGAACATTGATTCATAAATTTAAGTAACGCATTAGGACTGAATAAAACATTATTAAACAATGTGTTCTTTACATTTTGCCACTATTTTGACATATAAGTAAATCTCCCTGAAGGCAGTTGTAAAGGATAAAATGGTGAATGTTAAGAATATTCACTTCCTTAATACTTATACACAAAAAATTCTCAATTATGTATGTATTTTCATGTATTATGAATAGAAGATTTGGCTCTCGGATGTCAGAAGTTAAAAAATTGAAAATTCATAAATATAAGTAATATTTTAGGATCATAATAGTTATTCTAAACAGAATTTGTTCCTTATATTTCCTTGACAAAACCACTATTAATGAAGATATTGATGAGTATACGCTTCAATGCCGAAGGAAATTCTCCTTGTTGAAAATTCAAATTTCCAAGTAGCCTAAATAAATGAACTCCTATTACCTAGAGGAATGGAACTCGATACTTTACTATGTGATATTAAGACTAATGCTTTAACTTACATGACTGACCAAAGAACCAAATTTAATGTGATAAATTTTAAATAGAATATACCTCATCCTTAAATCACACCTTTCCGACAGATATTTTCAAGTTTCATTTGGTTCTTCAGTCTCATCCTTATTCCCACAGCTAGCAGGTGTACCACAGGGGGGTATCCTAAGTCCTTTCTTATTCCTTATCTATTCTGCCGACATCCTACCTCATCCCGAAACTTCCCTTCTCATTATGCAGATGATACTGCAATCTTTACATCCAACTCAGACCCAAATATGACATCCGCATCTTTACAAGAACACCCTCTGCTAGAATCCTGGCTGACTCAATGGAGGATCAAGGTTAACAGCAACAAATCAAGCCATGTAACATTTTCCCTCCGACGTTCCATTTGCCCTCCAGTTAGGCTCAACAGCTCACTAATTCCTCGAAAATCACAAATTAGGTACCTAGGGCTCACATTAGACAAACGACTAACTTGGAAATCTCACATCACATTAAAAAGACAAGAACTGAATCGATGGTACAGACTTCTACTAAGACTACTTGACAACAGATCTATACTATCACTACAGAACAAACGACTGATTTATACGACAGTACTCAGATCAATATGGACTTGAACTTTGGGATTCCACTAAATCTTCAAATTCCTACAAAATCCAAATCCTCCAATCTAGAATACTCTGCAAAGTTACAGATTCTCCATTTTATGTATTCTATTTAACTCTCCATAACGACCTCAACATTCCTTTTGTCCATAGCCTCGCCAAATCCTGATATCAGAAATTCCACTCTCTCCTTCCCGCACATCCTAATCTTTTAGTCAAATCTCATTCTATCCATATTCCAGAAAATCCAAGATGACGTCTGAAGCGTAAGTGACCAAGAGATCTCCTTGAGTAGTGCTCATTATAACCCAATGTAGTAAAAGCCCCCCATATTCCCTCCAATATGGGCATTGTCTATGGACAACTTCCCAGCTCTAGTGAATAATCAAGCCAATTGTTATATCATTTATATCTTTTACTTGTAATATTTATATATGTCATTGCAAATAAACGAATAAATATTTAAAACAATATAGAATATATTATATATTAGTTAAATCCTTGCATTTTATTTATATAGATTTAAATTGGCCTCTTGGTTTTATTATTATTATTTATTAACGTCCACTTTTTGCAACTTGGGCTAATCGGGACGGGTTATCTACAGGTTACCACCTCTTGGTTTTAGAATTACCATAATTGCTATTTCTTGAAAATTAATGCTCTTAATTACATTAAAAGCTGACAATTAATTATTTATCCTTATATTTATTCTATCTTTGTATTTATTCCTATTTAGAAAGTAATATACCTAGCATCGCCATTTGCAATAATGGTAAAGAGTTAATTTTTTCAAAATCAAAGTCTTCCATTTTTTCACCCTGGTTCAAAATTTCTAGTCTTAATTTCTCTTGAAATTCTAGATTATTTGACAATTCTATGATAAGGAAACACAATCCAGCGGAAGTAGTGAAGAAGGAATCCAGGTATGTGTTGACGCTATGACCAGCTATCTCCAAGTCTGTAAAACCTGGAAAAAAAATTAAGGGTAATTTTTATGAGATAAAAATCTCTCGTGCAGGAGTAATGTAATCTAAACAGATTCCAATTTTGTTAATCTCATGTTTTTCTCTTAGTGAGAAAAAAAAAACCTTATTTAAGAGCATATATTTATTGGACATTTTTGATCCAATGCATGGAATGAATATATTTATGATATTGAATTTAGGCTTTCTGTAAACCTAGAGTGGCGAGTTCAGTTCCCATCTGGGCAATAGGAATTTAATTTATGACGAACTCATTAAATAATAAAATTCCGTCACACAGGAGCTGTGCAAACTATAATATTGTTACGTTTTTATTACCAAAACCAGTAATAAACGTTTTTATTAAGAGTTCTTTTGGATTGCAAAATTAAATACTGCAAGTTTCACAGTTTTTATCACTGCACAATTTATTTCACATTGTGCAATACACTTGGTAATTATTCTTAATTACTACTCACAGTATACACTGATAGCGTCATTGTTCTTCAGATTACACAGTCCAGTAATTCACTCACGGTCACTGAAATTCACAGAAAGATGGCACTGCACTGTCTTAAACACGGCACTAAAATGTTACTTAGAGTCACGGCACAACACTGTTCTTCTTATAAAAACACTTTACAGCACTGCACTACGTCGCACTGTAGCACTGATGTGAACATCAAGACAGGTGAGAATAAAACTGACTCGCTCGCGGCTAGCCGATTCTTTATATAGGTCGTCGACATACATTAAAGGGGAATTGTCTGGTCCCTTCGACGCTGTGCTGGGCAGGTCTAGTAGAAGCTAGACCTTCTGTCGGCTTCTTTGATCTACATCACACTTTACAAATACGCGACTCTCTCTCTGAAGGATTATTCATTTATTTAATTTTCGCAACAATATGTAGATCCAACACTGAAGAACCTATACGTTTGAGGTTAAAATCGGACCAGTAAGGGTTGGAGGAGGGATTAGGGGGAATTCAGGTAATCTAAATATCTCCAATATCTCTTGTTAAGAGTTTGATAATAAAATGTTATAGAATCATTCTTGCTAAAAATTTAAGTATCAACAGCCGATGTTCAATAGTTGTCATAACTCAAATATTAAGGGAATTCCTTGCATTTTAGCAGATTTCCCTTGAGGGAAATCAGCTATTCAGGTCGTACTCATGACGCGATTTTCGACATTTTTCTTCAATTGTCCATCAATCCTATCCAGGAGATGACAAAATGAGGTCCGTTCAAAACTGTGTATATATATATATATATATATATATATATATATATATATATATATACATATATTTACCGCCGTCTGTTACCGCTTTAGCGGTCGCAATTATTGTTTAATCGTTACCAAACTCCATATTTAAACGTTTTATGTAAAAATAAGGATCAATTTCGTTAACGGCTGAAATCTGACCAGTGGGGGGGGGGCGGAGGTTTAGAGGAGAGGATTTTCGAAAATTCGAAATATTTCCATTACTGTACGTCATACCGAAAATTTGTACAGAACCAATCTTAATGCAAATTAATAGCTCTATAAATGTTATTATGAACATGCTTTCATTATTTGTAATATTAACCAAGATATTAGCGTTTTTTTTTTAGTTTCGGCCTTCATTAAACCCCCAGGCCTACTACTGCCATATCAACAATAAACTGTTATATTATGAAGCACTTTATTTGAAGCTTAAATAACAACTACTGTTCTCATTGAACTTTTACGTCATGAGATAAATGCGAATACGGGACGCAAGTGGGAAATCTGCTCAGTTAACGCAGCTCCTGCGTGACGGACTTTTCTCGTTCTTGCCTGCTGATCGAATTTTTACATTGAGTAACTAAGTCACTGATCATCCCCAGCTTACATTTTAGCAGATTTCCCTTACGGGAAATCAGCTATTGAGGTTGAACTCATGACGCGATTTTCGAAATTTTTCTTCATATTTATATATATATTTGTCTGTTAGCGCTCTAGCGGCCGCAATTATTGTTTAATCGTTACCAAAATCGATATTTAGACGTTTTATGTTAAAAGAAAGATCAAGTTCGTTAACGGCTGAAATCCGGCCAGGAGGAGGGGGGGTTTAGAGGGGAGGATTTTCGAAAATTCGAAATATCTCCGTTACCATAGGTTGAATCGAAAATATGTATAGAACCAATTTTATTGCAAATTAAATTTACTATAAATATTGTGATATACATTTCTTCACTATCTTGAATATTAACCGAGATATTTGCATTTTTCAGTTTTCAGCCATCAGCCACTTCTACTCATGTTACATACATTAACAATACTCTGCTACATAATAAATCACATTATTCGAAGTTTAAATACCAAAAATTGTATTCAAGAGACCTTTATTATACGAGATACATGCAAATATGTCCTGGTGACCCCCCCCCCCCCGTTTTAAGGTTTTGGACTACTAAAATTTGATTGATGGAGATAACAATTATTCTGACTTATTATTAATTACAGTACTAGATATAGTAAATAGTTCTCAATAAAATTAATATGTTATATTCTGAAATATTTCAGTAATTGTTTTTCTTTCCGGTGTGAGGCGGGCAGACCCGTTTGTTTACATTTCTAACCTTACGCTTCCTGTCGGCAGGTTATTGAAATTGGATGAAACATTTCTTATTACCGTTTATATTTATTCACGGTGGTGTTGTGTTAACAGTATGTAGATTTATCTATTACTAAAATACACGAGGGAAATCTGCTTAGTTTACGCAGCCCCTGCGTGACGGACTTTTAATTCTTGTGTACATTGGCTTCTTACTACAGGTGGTAGAGATGATCAGCGTGTCATTCCAACAAATGCGAAATCTGCTTAGTTTACCCCCCAGATTATATTATGTTTATATTTTCTTTCAGATGTCGTTAGGAGATTTCTCCTAAGGGAAATCAACTATGGAGGTCGTACTCATGACGCGAGTTTTGAAAAATTTCCTCAAATGTCCATCGATCCTACCCAGGGAATGGCGAAAATGAGGTCCGTTCAAAATTATATATATATATATATATATATATTTGTCTGTTAACGCTCTAGCGGTCGCAATATTTGTTTGATCGTTACCAAACTTCATATTTAAGCGTTTTATGTAAAAAGAAATGTCAAGTTCGTTAAGGGCTGAAATCGGACCACTGGGAAGGGGGTTTACAGGGGGGATTTTTGAAAATTCAAATTATCTCCGTTATTATGCGTCGGATCGAATAATTGTATAGAACCAATCTTATTGCAAATTATATTTACTATAAATATTGTTCTATACATTTATTCTGTATCTTGAATATTAACCGATATATTTGCATTTGTATTGTGTGTGGTCGGCAGGAGTCGGCTATGTTCGGGACTCTCCACCGAGAGCTAGTGCGGCCATTTCCGTGACTATTCGTCCTTCGTGAATAGTTTTAGAGATTCCTTACTACTACTGTTATTATTAGGTAGATTTCTCTATTGCAAAACTGCACGTGGGAAATCTGCTTAGTTTACGCAGCCCCTGCGTGACGGACTTTTTCTTTTAATAGAATCACTACAAAAGGGCAACTTATTAGCAGATTTCCCTTAAGGGAAATCAGCTATTGAGGTTGTACTCATGACGGAATTTTCGACATTTTTCTTCAAATGTCCATCGATCCTACTTAGTAGATGACGAAAATGAGGTCGGTTCAAAACTGTATATATATATATATATATATATATATATATATATATATATATATATATATATATTTGTCTGTTACCGCTCTAGCGGTCGCAATTTTTGTTTGATCGTTACGAAACTCGAAATGTAGTCGTTTTATGTAAAAAGAAAGATCAAGTTCGTTAACGGCTGAAATCGGACCAGTGATAGGGGGGGTTTAGAGGGGAGGATTTTCGAAAATTCGAAATATCTCCGTTACTAAACGTCGGATCGAAAAATTGTATAGAATCAATCTTATTGTAAATTACAGTTACTATAAATATTGTTCTATACATATTTTCCGTATAATGAATATTAACCGAGATATTTGTATTTTTTGTAATGAGTTCCGCTTTCAGTAAACCCCCACTCCTACTAGGGACATATTAATAATAAGCTGATATCTCATGAACCACCTCATTATTAGGTTAAATACAAAATATTGTTTTCAACATAGCTTTATTTTACGAGGTACAAACAAATACGTTCTGTTCTGACCCTCCCCCCCCTCCCCTCTTTTTTTTCTAGGACTACAAAAATCTGAGTGATTGAGATAGAAATTATTTTGATTCATTTCAAATTACTCCACTAACTATAGTAAATAGTTTCCAATAAAATTAATATTTTATATTCAGATATATTTCTTTGTTTGTTTTTCCGGTCTATCTATCGATACTGCGCTACAAGGTTGGCTAACCTGTTTGTTTACAATCCAGCCGTTTTACGTTGTAGGGACTATTAACTGATATTGTAAATTCACTGAAAGATTTCTCATTGCCGTTTGTAATTATTCACTAATATTCACGGAAGTGTTACCTTTATGTATATTTATCTATTGTAAACCTTCGCTGGCTAACCTGCTTGTTCCTTAATCATGTGAAAATCTCATAACAATCTGAATCGTATTTTGCACCCCCCTTTCTGTTTTCTTCCCGGATTCCCAAATTTGGAATGGTTGTGATTAAAATTATTCTGGTTTATTATTAATTACAGTACTAGATATAATAAATAATTATGAATAAAATTTATAACTTATATTCAAATATATTTCCGTAATTGCTTTTATTACTTTTATTGCTCGGCTCTCGTGAAATTTCTCTATTGTAAAACTTCACGTGGGAAATCTGCTTAGTTTACGCAGCCCCTGCGTGACGGACTTTTTTATTGTAAGTTGCATGCTTATTGGATTCGATTTAAGTTCTTTCTTCTTTTTACACTTTCCTTTACCTTTTTTTCCTTCATTAATTAGTTTCGTGTTTGCTTTTGCCATATGTTCGAAGAAATTAGGCCTGTTAGCTGGGTTTTTAGCTCTAAACTCCATCATCTTTTGAGACATTCGTAAGAAAAAGTCCTCACATTCTTTGGTAACCGTCCTAAAATAAGAGACAAGCTTTTACGTGACTGGAATCCACTGAAATGGGTATGATTCGAAGATATTGTTGGGCAGATCTTACCTGTACTTCAGTAGTTTCGCTAAAAATGGGTATAGAAAGTAGCTGTTGATAGCCTGTGTAGACGTAGAATCGAATAGGGAGTCACATGCATATTTTATGAATGGGTTTTCGGGGTTGGTGAAAGCTGAAGGCTCGTATGCGTAAGTAAAGCAACACACTGAGTCAATGGCAAATAGATCGCTTAATTCCTTAACCTGTAAAACAATATTATTATTTATTAACGTCCACTTTTTTGAAACTCAGGCTAATTGGAGTGGGTTATCTACAGGTTACCACCATTTTAAAGAGTAATATTATCGACCCAAGCTAATAAATGAATAAATATAGAAATCTTAAAGAAGAAATTAATTTTAAATATTAAAGTCATGAATTTGAGAAAAAAAAATTGAAGCTTGTGACGTCATCGATGAAGGTTTTGACATGTACATAAACGCATAAACCTAATGATGCGATTGAATTAGAATCTCTTACAAAAATGAGTCAAAAAATATTTTGTGATGTTACATTATCTCTTTAAGATGGGGAAAATTTTCTGATCATTCATTATGCATGCCATCCTTTAATAAATTTATGACTAATAACAAACAATGTCAATAAAAAACATCTCTAAGCTGAAGAAGAATCTTCCTAATTTCATCTTCCCGATCTTTCTTCATTCTGGAGTGTATTTAGGACCCAAAGGAGACTCAAGAATCACATGAGAAATACGATTCAGGATATATTGAGGGAATCAGATTTACAAATGATTGAGCCAATAACAAGTGAACGACCGTTATTCTCAACTTGGAACCATCTAAAATTCAAATTGACTTCAGCCTAGAAAAATATTTGTTATCACCAGCTTTAAAGTATTAGTTTTTGGAATTAAAGAAAACATTTACGAGCAACGTCTGGGTGTTCACAGATTCCTCCAAAGTTGAGAAGTCACCTCAAGGATGCTCCTGGATTATTGGAAACAAGGCAACGAAGTGCAGTATAAGCACTGCAAATTCAATTTTTACCGCTGAGTTAATGGCCATAAGCCAAGTTATAAACGATATAGAACAAATGCAACAAAAATCATTCGTAATCGCTAAGGACTCATACAGCTCACTCTAAAGTTTGCCAACCCGAAGTCACGATGTTACCTCACAGACCTTGTTCGCGGAAGAATGAAGTCCGGGAAGTGTAAAGCCAGCGCGCGACTTCAATGACGTCATCTAGCGTCCACTCATCCTTGCCCTGGACTGGGGACCTCGTTGCCATCTCATACAGCCACGTGGGGGACGACAGGAAAAGGAAAGAAGGCGGGAACAACAGGCAACAACAGTGCAGCACGTAAAGGAGAGCTCTCATCATCGAGTTGAAAAAAAACCCTCAAAATGCACGAGTAAGGGCCCGTCGGGCGATGAAGCGGGGAAGAATCAAGAAGGAGAAGAACTGCGAACAATAAACAAAGTGAGTACTCACATTTATGTAACAACTACGTAACACATGGAAGCCAACTCGCACAACCTAATAATGGACATTATGCAGCAACCAGCTCCACATTCAGCTCCAACCAACCCACAGCAGCTCACCACTTGGAATTATCGTTAATCATTAAAAGGTCCAGAGTCCTAACAATTTCATCTCATTATTTGTTCTTATTATTAATATTACATTACGTGCCCATTTTGCAAGAGCAAACATTATTTCTTAAGGTGGCCTGAACTTATTATTATTCTCAGCCGGGAACACATCGCTTTCACAGAGGGGTGGAAGGGTTGCAAGAATTGCTTGAGGGAAGATCATCCAACAACGAAATGCCCCTCAAAGTACAACTGTCGGCGTTGCAACAAAAGACACCACACCCTCATTCATAATGAAGAGGACACACCCATCCGCGCATCCTCTCCTAGACAACCTTCGAAAAAGGCGCAGGATACACCTGAAGGTAGTGGAGTAACATTAACCGCTTACGGCTCAACAACCCAGCACACACCGGAAGGAGAAAATGCGGTTTTATTGGGCACGGTACAGATGATGATAAAGGGATCCAACGATCGTCTGTACAAAGTACAAGCGCTTCTCGATTCCGGAGCCTGCACACATTCATCTCCAAGGCACTCGCTAATAAGATAGACCTCCCTTTTCGGCTCTTCAAGCGCCTCATCGCCGGCTTAGGTAACATTACAATGGCAAGACCAATGGGAATCGTGCCCCTCGAATTGAAGCCGCTCTATATTGACAGAGTCGTCACGACTGATGCCATCATAATCGACTCGATAGCTCCTCGCCTTCCTAACCAAGACCTTGACCCTAACATCCGCAAGTCATTTGCAAACCTTTAACTGGCTGACACCACATTCGGACAGTCTGGAGCAGTTGACCTACTCATAGGTGCGGATCTCTATCACTTAGTAGTTGCCGGAGCTCCCCACGCCTCCGAAGAGCCTAGGCTCTTCCTCATTCCAACTATATTTGGTTTGGTAGGCGTGGGTAGGTCACAACAACACGGGTCTACTGAATCCTCATCTTTCCTCACCACGTCTCCTGCTGACACTGTGGAACAATGGCAGCGCTTTCGGGAAGTTCAGAAACTGGCCCCAGTTAAGCGGACCAATCCAGATGAGGAAGCATGCGAAGACCATTTCGACCGCACTCCCGAAAGGCGTCATATTGCGCGACATCCATTAAGGCTGCACCCGCCCATGTGGGAAACAACAGGAACATGGTGATGAAAAACTCTGCTCCCTCGAATACAAACTTCCCAAAAATCATGACCTCTCGCAACATTACCACGCATTCATCCAAGAATACATGAGGTTAGGCCACAGGGCTACATCTTCGTCTACATTGCCATACCACATATGATGTACCACATCATGGCGTTTGGCAAGAGGCACTATTGAGGGAGCCATACAACTTCAGAAGGAACTGATCGCCTTATTTGCTCTAGGAAGCTTTCAACTGGGCAAATTGGCGTCAACGGTCTCAGCACTTGTCCCGAACACCATGGAGTCCGTCCAGACAGTCAGCATGCTACCTTCAGGCGACAATTATTTTAAGGTCCTGTTACTCAGCTGGGACTCAAAAAACGACACCTTCTGGTACCCATCTCACACGACCAGTGTCATCCCTCACACCATTATTACACCCTGAAGGGAAGGATGCCTAGGGTGAAGAAGAATTTCGACTTTTTATTTTTTTTTTGGAGATACATTTATTTTTTATTTTTTTATCATTCTCTTCGAGATCACAAGGTTCATTGTGTCTTTCCTTCTTGTATTCTTCCTTTCTTGTATTTTTCCAACTTGTAAATATTTTTTTTCTTAGAGGATCTTTATTTTTTCGTGCAATAACACCCCCACGCTCACTCACACAAAAACACAGACGCCACACAAACACACGCCACAAATGGCTCTTTGCTTTAGATCATAAGTTAGTTTTTATTTTTTTTAAATTAGCCCTAGCTAATTCAAGGTGGGCGGTTTGTTCACAGAAGAATCAAGTCCGGGAAGTGTAAAGCCAGCGCGCGACTTCGATGACGTCATCTAGCGTCCACTCATCCTTGCCCTGGACTGGGGACCTCGCTGCCATCGCATACAGCCACGTGGGGGACCGACAGGAAAAGGAAAGAAGGCGGGAACAACAGCCAACAACAGTGCAGCCCGTAAAGGAGAGCTCTCATCATCGAGTTGAAAAAAAAATCCTCAAAATGCACGAGTAAGGGCCCGTCGGGCGATGAAGCGGGGAAGAATCAAGAAGGAGAAGAACTGCGAACAATAAACAAAGTGAGTACTCACATTTATGTAACAACTACGTAACACATGGAAGCCAACTCGCACAACCCAATAATGGACATTATGTAGCAACCAGCTCCACATTCAGCTCCAACCAACCCACAGCAGCTCACCACTTGGAATTATCGTTAATCATTAAAATGTACAGAGTCCTAACAATTTCATCTTATTATTTGTTCTTAATATTAATATTACATCTTATTTATATCCATTCATTCTTTAGAATTTACCCCGCCCTCCTTTTACTATGCAGTCCACTCTTTCAAATTCACAAATGGGGTGAAGGGTCATCTCTCTGTACTTCTTTTCAATGGGAACCCACCCCGAAACATATCTCCCTATAGATGTCTTTATGGGAAGCCTCATCGACCCCGAAACAGACCTAGTAAAAGGTCAAATACAAAACTCAGAAAAAAATATATCACTCGTTTGGGTTCCCTCACATTTCGGTTTGGAGGGTAATAAAATGGCGGATTTGTAAGCTCGCAGTGCTCGAGAAGATTGAACTGCAGTAACCTTCATCTCCCCTGATGATTGATTATATGAATTACCACTCACCATCATTGAGTTAATCTATTTTAATTGTTAATTTCTCGACAATTGGATAAACTGGCTTTAACCTTTTGACAATCCCTTCTGACTTGCAGCCTGAAGAATACTTTTATAATGCAATTAAAGAAATAAAATACAATCTACTAAATTAAAATACCTTGATATCACCGTTCTTTTCCTTTATGAAGTTTATCATGCTGCGTCCAACGTTGATAACCAGATCTGGCAAAGCCTTTAACTTAGATTGTGTTAGCATGGAAATATGTAAACCTCTTATTTCTTTCCATCTAAAATTCATAACTAATTAAATAAAATTACCATATTATATAATTACAAATATATGATTATACTTATATATCTATGCTAAAATGGCGTTAGAGTAAATAACATTAAACACGTATTGCCAATAATTTTGGAGTTTTTATAACCATTGGATACGAAAGAAAAAAACGTTTCTTTAGAGTGAATGAAAATACCTAAAACAGGCACACATACAAACACGAGCGCGCCTGCTCACGCTTACACAGACATGTTTAAATAGACGTGCGCCGCTAATAAATGGAAATATAAATCAAGGGTTATTAGAACAGATGAAGAAGCAATTAAAAAGTTGGGACGCTGTTTATGTTTTAGAAAAGTGGGTTTTGTCTATTGACAAAATGTTTGATATTTTTATTTGCCCTGTATGCTTTTTGACTAGTTTAATTTAAGTTTCTATTATTCTTACAGCGTGAGTAAATAATTTTAAGCCTGATAATTTAAGGCTCTTTAAATAAACTTCATCATAGTAAGTTTATTCAACGGCTTAAGAATCGATTTTACATCTCCAAAAAAAAGAAAAGAAATGTATGAAAGTAAACCCTTTTCCACCACTATTATGGTGCCAAGAGATTAAAGAACATTATCTTACCCAAATAAATTACAGAAAATTGAAATTAAAAGCAAAATGGATGAAGAAATAATAAAATATCTTTCAAAAGCCAAAATATTTAATAAATAAATAAGTACAGTATGTTAAAATTTGATTATTCTATATTATATATCTACTCACAAATAAAACAGTAGTAGCTGTGGCAGTGATGAGCACATTTAAAATAGTTTTCTATGAATGACCAAACCTGGTCTCACGATGATGGAATCCTGCTTTGGAAATACAATAATTAGAATCTTAAGCAGTTGTGTAATCAAATAGTACTTACTTCTCCATGCCATGAATACTGAAAGGATTTATTCCAATAATTGAATCTATTTTCTTATCTACGTCCATTGCGGGACCAGCAAAACTGTTGAAGTCTTTAACCATTACTTGTCTCATGACTTCTGGATCGGTCACCATTAAGTATGGCGTATAGAAGCTATATATTCCAATTAGTTTATGCTCTTTGTGCTTCCTAGACACAAACAAGTTATCATTAGTGCAGAAAGGAAAATAAAAATAAGAATTAGAAACTAAGTAGAGAACTAGAACTATGTAATTGCAGAACACACGTCAAATCCTGAAAGCAGGAAAACGTAGTTTTTACCTTAAATCTTCTCTTCGGACATGAAAATACACTTCGATTACTAATAAATTATTAAAAATATCCGAATATGTCATTTATCAGCAATATTACTAAAAAGAGAAGTTTTGCCCGAATTCAATCAGAAAAGAGTCCGTTTAAGCAGCGGATTTCCCTAGAGTTTGACTGACACTCAGATAACTTTATCTAACATCCAACTTATTCTCCACTAGTAAATATCTTATGCAAACAAGACTCGATATTAACCCATTTACGGCCAAGGCTAGAATTAGTTGAAAGTTCTAATTTTTTTCCAAAGAAATATTTTTAGGGTCTAATTAAAAGAAAAATAAAAAAAAATTTTTTTTTTTGTTCAGGCATAATGACGGTAGAAAATGTTGCGTGAGTGCAGCATTGGCCTGAATATAGGTTTTTTTTTTTGGTTTTTTTGTTTTTTTTTCAGAGATACTGGGTGATACATTTAAAAATGCCGCAAGACTATTGTTTTATGAAAACTTTTGTTAAATTGTTTTGAACTACAAACTTCTTCAAAGAATTAAAAAATTTCAATTTTAACACTATTTTCACACAAAAATTACAATTTTAATTTTTTTATTTGTGTTAAGCCTTAAAGCAATCTGTGTGTAATTTAACATTATATCTCTCACACCTATAAATTGTCTGGCTTTTACATACTCTACACCTTTGCCTTGTCTCATCCATGACGATCAAATGTCCGATTTTGTCCTTTCTCACTTCTAACACCGAGTTTGCAGTAGGTCTTCCTCTTCTTGGTTGTTCATTGATAGATCTAGGAATCAGCTCTATACTCTCAGATTGCAACAAGTTCCTTGCAATATAGGATTTGAAATCAAGCAGTGGTATCTTGATGTCATTTGCTATATTATAAATTTTCCAGGCCTTTATTGCAGTACTGTCAATCATATTTATAAAAAGAGGCCACAACCATTTTTTTCCACGGATTTTTATTCTGTAGTTTGCAACTCCATTATCATGCAAGTCCACTCCTCCCATGAATTTGTTATACTGATAGATTATATAAGGTTGGGGTATAATCTCTTTGTAGCGTTTTGCTTTCTTTATTGGCTCTGGACCGAAATTATTACTTGCTACAGTGACTACGGAGTTGTCGTTCCATCTAACTATACAAATTGCATTGATTTCATCAAATGCATAATCATATGTCCCTCTAGCCTGCTTAGCGATATGTTTTACATCTTCAATTGGGCACTTTGCAGTTCTATTTTCCCTTATAGTTCCTGTTGCAAAGCAACCAATTTTTTTAATTTCGTGCAGCAGTGAATGAGATGAAAAAAAAATTGTCAAAAAACATGAGATGCTTCTTTAGGTCAGGTATCAGATTCACAAAGTCCAAAACAATCTGAGCTCCAAGACCTAAGGGACGTGTTTTTTTCAGTTTTTCCTCCACATGGTTGAAATTGAAACAGATACCCGTCACTAGAGCACATGCACCTTATTATAAATCCAAAGCGTACTGGTTTTCCTTTTATGAACGTTTTTGCAGAGTGCCTTCCAAAATATGGTACCATTTGCTCATCTATTGCATCATAGTAATGCCCAATGATGCGTTATCGCAACATTAAAGTAAAACGACTATTCTAAAAAGAATATTAGAATTGAATACAGCAATTTTGTCCCAACAATGAAAAAAAACAATGTTTTAAACGAGGAATCTGATAATTTAATTGTAGCAGCATTTATTTGGCTGAATAAATCATTTAAATCTTAGTGCTAATTATCATTGAAAAATAACCAACTGTACTAATATTTTTCAGTGGATTAAAAAAACACAAAATTTATTTAAAAATTATTTTTAATAATTAGAAACCTTAAATAATAAGCCAATGTAATAAAATAAAAAAAATATTTGAGCTTACAAAAATGAAAAAAATTGCTAAATTAATGTTGCATATACGCATCAGTAAACGTAAATGGGTTAATGCCTGAAATAAAATATTCAGCTATAACATGAAAATCACATGAGAAAAAGTGGGGTTAAATATTGTCTGAAAGCAACGAAATAATATTAACTCCGTTAATTTTCGAGATACAGATGAACGCTACAACAATTGTAGCATATTTCTTATAGTAGCATATAAGAATATTAGTGATATGACATTCACCGAACTTCCTAAGTTGGAAGCGACAAAACAAAATAATTATATATGCGTGAGCCATTTTAATTTACAAATGAAACACATGCTGCCGTAAAGTCATGAAGTCAAACGCAAGGTAGCCAAAAAAATATATATTAAAACAATAATTTTAGAATGCTTATTAAGTTTGTTGTATAACATTTATCGATTCAGCTCATAACAAGGGAGTTCAATACGAATTTATTTGTGACCAACTAATTAAATAAAATCCTTAGTCTCAACCTCGCTAGAAAAGGGTGGTGACTTGTAGATAACACGTCCCAACTAGCTGTAATAGCTATGTTATGTTTATAACTAATAATAATAATATTTGCTCGAAATATATATATATATATATATATATATATATATATATATATATATATATATATATAATTATTATTATTTATTAACGTCCACTTTTTGCAACTTAGGCTAATTGGGACGGGTTATCTACAGGTTACCACCCTTTTCTAGCCAGGGTGGGATTTTAGGATGTTATTTAATGAATTTCGTCACTAAATAATTTCCATTACCCAGGCATGAATCGAACTCGCCACTCTAGGTTTACCATGTGAGATAAAGGTCAACGCTTTAACTTGCATGAGCTCCTTTTTATATATATATATATATATATATATATATATTAATTTGGAACGGATATCATTTTCGTCATCCTCTAGGTAGGAGGAATGGATATTTGAAAATGGGAGGGTATAGATTCTGATATTGGGTTGGAGGTTTCTTTATATGATAAAATAATAACTCTTTCTGTTATTATACGATAAATTGAATAAATCCAATTATTCATCATGTTGACAAAGTAATTTACCACAACTGTTGTTAACATTAAAAATTTTGGGGTTTCAGATAGTCTTAGTGATCTTAAACCCTACTCCTACTTTTTTTATTTTTCATTTAAAAATGTTATATCTTTAAATATCCAATGTTTGCACAAATTTTAGGTGTTTTTTTTTTGTTTGTGTAGGGTCCTTCATATGTCGAAGAGAATCCGAAGTATCCTGTTACGAGTGTGATTATATAGTTGTAGTTAGCAGAACATCTGCTAAGTTACGCAGCCCCTAAGTCATGCATGCTTGTTCAGTACTTACGATCGGTGAAAATGTTAAGGAAGATTTAAAAATTATGGCATAAGTTCAAACTCTATAGCTGATTTGTCTCAAGAGAAATTTAAAACAAGAACTTACTCATAAATTTCCATAGCGAAGGTTTGTAGGTCTTTCTTCATAAAAAGAACATCTTTTATATTTCCAAATATGAAAGAGCCATCAAGTTGGAAAACGCCTCTCCTCTTCCAGTAGGAGATAGCCCATCGGTGAAGGCCGTAGCAGATTGCAATTAGCAACAATGAAATCTCTAACCACATTCTAATAACTCCTGAAAAAAATGATACAACATTTCAAATGGCTAAGAATAAAATAAAAATAAAATGCAGTCTTTAATAATTAATTTATTAGAACAACATTGTTGCTTGTCAGTATAAGTTCTGCAAGACCTATAGGTGTGAGCTATAGTGTCTGCCTTTAAATTACAAGGAGTGAAACTGATGGCATCCAGATTTTTTTTCGTTTACACTAGGTGGAAAAGTAACTTTTAATGATGATTTTATATAACAAAAGTCCGTCACGCAGGGGCTGCGTAAACTAAGCAGATTTCCCACATGAAGTTATACATTGTGTAGCCAACCGAAATGTAGCAACAATGCAGGAGGCACCTAGCCTTTACAGCCTTAATCCAACCTACACCTATCCAACACCTCTCTGGAACTGAGGAGTCGCCAAGATGGAATAGAGATCCTATGGAAGGGACAAATACTGCTAACCAGCTCCCACACGGACACATGTACGAGTTTCCTGGCCTGTCGTCTTCGTGCTTTGAACACACGACCACTACGTCTCTGACCGGCAGATGGAGGCAAGCCTCCACTCCGGACACCACCCAGCCCGTAGTACCATATTTGAGTAAGCCGCAAGCGACTTACACCCTAAGGCCGGAATGGTCGGAGGCCCGGAACAGCAAAGCCGGCTAAGGACCTACGGTTCCCCTTCCCAAGGCTACACAGCGGGGGCTTACTGCTGCCCTTGGGGAGGGCGGGCGCCGTCCCCGGTCGTGAAGTTATACAGTAGAGAAATCTGCCCAATAACAACTGTAGTAGTAAGGTATCTCTAAACCTATTCAAGAGGGACGAATAGTTACGGAAACGGCCGCCAGAGCTCTCGGCGGAAAGTCCCGAACATAGCGGACCACACACAGAATACAAGTGCAAATATCTCTGTTAATATTCAAGATACATAATAAATGTATGGAACAATATTTATAGTAAATTTAATTTGCAATAAGATCGATTCAATACAATTTTTTGATCCGACGCATAATAACAGAGATATTTCGATTTTTCAAAAGACCCCCCCTCTAAACCCCCCCCCCTCCCACTGGTCCGATTTCAGCCATTAACGAACTTGATCTTCCTTTTTACATAAAACGATTAAATTCCGAGTTTGTTAACGATCAAACAAAAATTGCGAACGCTAGAGCGTTAACAGACAAATATATATATATATATATATATATATATATATATATATATAGATATATATAATTTTGAAAGGACCTCATTTTCGTCATCTCCTGGGTAGGATCGATGGACATTTGAAGAAATTTTTCGAAACTCGCGTCATGAGTACGACCTCAATAGCTGATTTTCCTTAAGGGAAATCTGCTAAATAAAATAATGTTAATGAGTTATGCCGTTTGTGCAGATTAATTTATTTATTTTCATTTATTGACGTCCGCTTTAAGCTGCTACGGCTAATTGGGTGAGCAGAATTATACAATAACTAGAATTGAAAATCATTGTCTACAAACTAGTGGTTAGTCAGTAAAATTTAGTATAATGTTTTTATTGACTCTCCTTATAGTTGTGATATTTCCCTACAGTAAATATCACTGATATATGATATTCATTTTTGGGTAACGGTTTATAGTGCCTGCTCACCTATTAGCCTTTCTTATAGACAAATTTTTACCCTCTTTTCAAATTCTCAAAGGCGCCTTATTACATTTATCAGATTTTCCTTAAGGAATATCAACTATTGAGTTTGTACTCATGACGTTATTTTTGAACAATTTTCTCGAACGTCCATGGATCGAGTAGATAACGAAAATGATGTCCGCTCAAAATATATGTATATATGTATTTAAAATTTTAGGTGGGAGGGGGAGTTCGCTCTAGAGCGGACGAATTTCGAAAATTCGAAATATCTTTGTTACTAAAAAATTGTATAGAACCAATATTATTGAAAATGCAATTGCCTATTAATGTTGTTATATACATATTTTCTCTTTCATGGATATTAACCGAGTCTTTTGGATTTTATTAGTTTTCAGCCTTCAGTAAACCCCCACTCCTGCTCACAATAACCGTTAAATCATGAATCACTTTATTCTAAACTTAAACACCAAATATTGTTTTCAAGAGGCCTTTATTATGTGAGAATCACTAAAGATCATATTTGTTTTATTGGCTAAAGTCGAATCTGGATAATAGGGGTTTAAGGGGAAATCCAAAATATTTTCGTTAATATGAGTTGGATTGTAAATTGCTAAAGAACCAATCTTGTATGGCTATTGATGTTCTACACATTTCTTTCGTTCTAGTATTCAGTGAGTTATTCGTACTAACTTGTTTTAAACCATAAGTAACCTCTCCCCCCCCCCAACGCTCCCTTCTCCTAATTTTTTTACATAGAAATAGGGAATATGTTGTAATATGAGATTACAAGTTTGTTATATCAGTACCTGTGAAATCTGCTTAGTTTACACACAGACCCCGAATGACGGACGTTTTATTATATTTAACCTTCTCAAGATATCCTTGAAAAGGGAAGTTGATTTGATCTAGGTAGTCCCATGTTGTCATTCCCGGAATCTTCCTCACATTGATTCCATGCTGCCCTTATTCAGGAGTTTCTTTGTGAATTTGACTGGGAAGGAAACATTTCACGGGGAGAAGATATGCCCGCGACACACCTTGTTAGTTAGGATTGTAATTGGAGAGAAATTAGTTTTAGTTTACATACATATATTAGTTGGAGACGGGATTGTATGGCGGACCTGACATTACAACCTTTCATTGTGCAATCAAAAGGGGCGACTGGGAAGTGATGAAAGATTGCCCTTGAACAGCGGTTCGCAAGCTTTTTTGATGACGGAACCCTTTTGGAAAGAGAAATATTTGACGGAACCCTAAAATAAAACAAAAAGTCCGTCACGCAGGGGCTGCGTAAACTAAGCAGATTTCCCACGTGAAGTTATACAATAGAGAAATCTCCATACGAGAGCCGAACAGTTACGGAAAGGGCCGAACTAGATATTGGCGGGAAACTCACTCGTCCGTTATCCGCCCACATTTAATAAAAATGCAAATATCTTGGTTAATATTCAAGATAGAGAATAAATGTACAGAACAATATTTGTAGTAAATTTAATTTGCAATAAGATTGGTTCTATACAATCTTTTGATCCGGAGATATTTTGAATTTTCGAAAAATCCCCCCCCCCTCCCACTGGTCTGATTTCAGCCATTAACAAACTTGATCTACCTTTTTGCATAAAACGTTTAAATGTCGAGTTTGGTAACGATCAAACAAAATTTGTGACCACTAGAGCGTTAACATACATACACACACACACACACACACACACACACACACACACACACACACATATATATATATATATATATATATATATATATATATATATATATATATATATATATATATATATATATATATATATATATATATATAATTTGAACGGACCTCTTTTTCGTCATCTCGGTAAGGTTTTTATACTTGAAAATAAATATTTTATGCGTTATTGTTGAGTTTATTAATTTTAAACCTTGCGGCCTAAGCCACGATTTTAATATTTATTAATAAAATGGTTAATATTATAGTGGCCCAACCCACATTTTATTAATAAATTAATAAATGTTCATGAAATTGGGTGTTACATTTAAAAAGCCCCCCCCCCAATCCTAGTTAGATTACCGTCATTAACGAATATGAACTTTAGTGTTTAATGCTACCTATCATTAGTCAGATAATGCATCTTAGTGGGAGATGAGTAACTACAGCTTCCAGTGATCTTGTTCTCCACTCTTTTTGATTATTGTTAGAAAGTGTCACGCAGAAGACACCGGGAAACCATTGCATCTCCTAGTGACCCTTTTTCTTCTGATGCTTGTTCTCTGGGGATTTAGCCTACAGATGGCACCGACTCCGCTGATAATACTAATGCTTGGAATTATTATTGCAGGAAATCAACAATCCCTGGCAGTTTAAGTATTCATGAGAGTGTTTGAGTAAGAACTAGAAATAGATTCATTGATACTTTTATCGCAAGATAAAACTAATTAATATTGTTATTATGGATCCGGTATTCAAATCTTTTATTTATTAAATTTTAAAATAGAAATTATCGTAGATTCTGAAGGTTATTTTTTTATTTTTAGGTTTGGTAATTGAAGATTATGTTCTCTTGTGATTATTTCATTATATACTCCAGTTTGACGATTCCTATCTACCATTCTGAATAATTTTGTTACTTTTGCTCCGAAAATACTCATCCAACGAGTTTTTGATATTTATTTGAATGTAGATTAACTGTGCGAAATAAGACTAGTCGCTTAACTACAAGCTAACACTATTTTCTAGTAAGGGTGGAGTATAGAGTATATTATTTTAAGAAGTTCTCCACCAAATTCACTTTCTCGCTCGCACAGAACTTCTAGCCCAGACTCAAAACTATCTTAAAGTATATAGACTTGTAAGTCAATGTACATGACTAACCTAACCCCACATGATTTTTATAATTGAGTTTCATCTACATAATTCTGTTGTTCATAGATTTTCGGTTTGAAAATTTGCCTGTGCCACACATTCGTAGCAATTGGCTGTTAAATTATTCAAAATTTTAAATGCAAAATGAAATTACATATATAAAGTGATATTTTGGTCGAATGTCACATTTTGTCACTTACGAGTTGTAAAAAGTTGTTGTTGTGACTGGCGGAGTAAGGGGCTGCCGGCACACTGAGTGAATGATGAATTCAAATAAGTTTGTATCAACAGCGGTGATAAGAGGGGGGGGACATGGCCTTGGCTAGATTCTTATCACCTACAAACATTACTGACGTTAAAAGCTTGGAATAACGATTCTTTTCCAAAGGAATATAAAAATTATGGTGTACAAATAACTGGCACATTGGAAATTTTAGCAGATTTCCCTTAAGGGAAATCAGCTATTGAGCTCGTACTCATGACGCAAATTGAGGAGATGACGGAAATGAGGTCCGTTCAGTACTGTGTGTGTGTGTGTGTGTGTGTGTGTGTGTGTTTGTATACGTATGTACGTGTGTTCTATACACACACACACACACACACACACACACACACATATATATATATACTAGCTCAGATACCCGGCTTCGCCCGGGAATTGATTTGAGTCTGAATGGTGATGGTATTTTTTTGGCAAGGCTTTACTTTACACAATATTTTAACATTTAACCGTCCCAGTGTTTAGAGTTAATACCCGTCGTTTCTGTGGATTTGTTAATAATAAAATTTGTAAATTCAGGCCTCCCTTATAACCACCACACCTGCCCATTCCTAGAAATGTTAGTATGGCTTACAGGAAGGTGTTAGTGCTAATGCACATACCGAGTGTTTTATTTAGTTCGGTTCGGAGTCTTTTATGCCAAATAAAATCGTTGGCTCCCGCAATAATTTTTAGCGTATAACGTCTTTATATTTCGGTATACGACGATATTGTATATAACAAAAGTTTCTCTAAATAAAAAAGTAAACAACTATTGTTAGGTACATATTTGCCGAAACCCTAATAGGAAACGAAATATCGCTATTTTTAATTTCTGGCATCTCTTATAACCCCCACTCCTGCCCGTCCCTAGAAATGTTGGTATGGATTGTTATAATGAAAGCGTTAGTGCTAATACATATACCGAGTTTTATTTATATCAGTTGGGTCTTTTGTCCCAAATAAAATTTTTCACTTCCGCTACAGGTTTTAGCGAATATCTCGTTTATAATTCGGTATACGAAAAAAGTGTTAACAAAAGTTACTCTAAATAACAAAATAAACAAATTTTGTTATGTGCATAATTGCCGAAAAACCAATAGGAAACGAAATATCGCTATTTTTAATTTCAGCCCTCCCTCATAACCCCCACTCCTGTTCGTCTCAGAGAATATTAACATAGCCTAAAGTCTAAGTTGGGGTAGTAATATACATACCAAGTTTCATAAAATTCGGTTCAGCCGTTTATGCGTGAAAAGGTAACAAACAAAAAAATAAACAAACAGACACGAAAGAAACAAAATGCAGTTATGGTGTCTATGGCATGTGAAACGAAAAGTTATCGTGAAATTTCGCGAAAAAATCAATGTACAGACAGAGGTTACAATTTTATATATATATATATATATATATATATATATATATATATATATATATATATATATATATTGTTACGAAAAATTAATACGTGGAAGATTGCCTGAAGGAGAGGGAGCCGTGCGTTTGATCTAATTAGTTTAGAAGAAGCTTCTAAAAGTAACAGCGAGAAAATCTTAGCGGAAGTTAGAGAAGTATTCCAGGATGCTTCTAGAGCTAATTACGAGAGATTGGAAGAAGCTACCAGAACTAATTGTGAGAGACTCGATGAAAAATTTCAGGAAGCTTCCAGAACGAGAAACCTTAAACTCCACGAATTATCAGAGGTATTGGGCAAACGAGTGGAAGCCATTGAGCAGAGAGTAATGTTGAAGAGAAAGTGTCCAATCTAGGAAAGAAGGTAGACGTTGAAATAAGTGAACTACAATTCCAAATGGATAATCTACAAGTTCGAGAGGGCCCAGTAAGACACATTTCAGAACATACCAGTAAGATAAAGACCCCAACTTTTGATGGTAGCGTACCATTTAGTGTTTTTAAATTCCAATTTGAGACGGTGGCCAGTAGAAACGGATGTGTTGTTACGTTTTTATTACAAAACCAGTAATAAACGTTGTTAATAAGAGTTCTTTTTGGAATGCAAAATTACACACACACAAGTTTCACAGTTTAACACTGCACGATGTATTTCACAATGCACAATATTCTTGGTTAATTATTACTACTCACAGAATTACACTGATAGTGTCACTGTTCTTCAGGTTACATACCCGTAGTCCAATAATTCACTCACGATCACTGTCCTTTACTTCGCGGCACTGCACTGTCTTAAACACGGCACTAAACTGTTGCTTACAGTCAGGCACAACACTTTTCTTCACGGCACAACACTTTACCGCACTCCACTAAGTCGCGCTGAACATCCCTCGAAGACCGTCGAGCATCAACTGAACTGAGGTACTGGCAGGGTCTCTTATAAGTGCCTGGAGAAGAGACTAGGGAGGAAGGTCTACACTACAAGTTCCAGAACTTCCTGGAAGGCCCTAATTAGATTCTGCCGGTGGCCCTATTTAGATCGGCCCTAATTAGATCAAACGCACGGCTCCCTCTCCTTCAGGCAATCTTCCACGTATTAATTTTTCGCAACAACATATATTAGTCTGTTAGCATTCTAGCGGTAGTAATGTTTGTCAGATCGATACCAAACTCGATCTTTCAACGGTTTATGTGTAAAAATGAAGATCAATTTCGGACCAGTGGGAGGGGGGGGGATTTCGAAAATTTGTATAGAATCAATCTAATTTCAAATGTAATGTGCAATAAATGTTCTTATGTACGTTTTTTTTTTATTATATTGATTATTAAGCAAGGTATGTGTATTTTTCAGTTTTTGGCCTTCGGTAAAGCCCATTCATTCAAACTCATGTCATATTAACAATAAACTGTTATGTAATGAAGTGCTTTATTTGATGGCTATGTACCAAATATTGTTCTCAATGAACTTTTACATTTTCGGATAAATGCAAATCCGCGATGCACATGGGAAATATGCTTTGTTAACGCCGCCTCTGCCTGACGGACGTTTTTAATTTAACCCAAAATCCCCTCCCCTAGAAATTTCAAAATATCGAAACATTGTATTGAACCAATCGTATTGCAAATTAAATGATCTATAAATATTGTCCAATACATATTTTCTGTATCATGAATATTAATCGAAATATTTTGATTTTATAGATTTCGGCTTTCACTAAATAAGAAATATGAACCACTTAATTCCATTCACTATTCTTTATTCGTTGCTTTCACTTTCAGAGCATACGCTCCATCATCAGTGCCCTGCAGGCAAACAAATACCATAAAAAGTTGTACAATATGTCATTTAATTGAGAAATTTAGAAAATATATGTACATGTCGATGGTCGAAAGTTAAAAACAAACAACTTTAAATTACAACCTAAAAATTAGTGTCCCAGTGAATATTTACAGAAATTAGAAAAAATATTTTCACAGATTAAAATTAAAAATTAAAAACTTGTTAGTAGAATATATACATAATTTTAATAAATAATTAAAAAAAATAAATTAATATTTACAGTTAAAAAGTCTAAAATAGAATAAATAGTAAAAAACGAATAGTCCAATTAAAATTAAAAACCAAAAATGAAAAAATGAAGGAACAACCACCGGAGGAGCTACAGAAAACAATACATACAAAAAACGTAAAAGAAGAAAAATAGAGAAGCGAGACAATGACCAACGGCACATTCAACAGCCTGTCTACGAGGAAAATCAGGCCTGACATCTTGTATTGGGGGTGGTGGAAAGAATCCGCCGGTATTATCAGGTCTGTCGATGACCTCTTCCTAAAAATACTAAAAGAATGTCCACTACCTCGCTTCTCTATCTCCAAATCTAGGTAGCACAGCTTATTATGCTGCTCTACTTCCAGGGTGTACTTTATTGTCTCATGGCAACTATTCAGGTACGAGTGCAACCCAAGCATGGTACCTTTAAAAACGATAAGAATATCATCAACATAGCGACCCCAGAATTCAATGAACTTGAAGTAGGGGTTGCGTGGGGACAATATATACCTTTCTTCCATGTAGTTCATAAACATATCGGCAGCTAGAGGGCTGATCCCCGATCCCATAATTACGAAACGAAATATCGCTATTTTTAATTTTAGGCCTCTCTTACAACCCCACTCCTGCTCTATCTGCCGGGCTGATTTGTGAATTTAAACCATCCAGAGCGTCACACAAATGCATCCAAAAAAAATCATTCAAATTTCCAAATTGGTCGAGCCGTTTAGGAGTTCAGTGGCATACACACGTACAGTAGAATTATATATATATATATATATATATATATATATATATATATATATAAAGATATTTATAAAGATACTTTTCTGTTACCGCTGCAGGGGTCGCAAATTTTGTTTGATCGTTACCAAACTCAATATTTAATTCTTTTATTTGAAAAGATAGATCAGGTTTGTTAATAGCAGAAATCGGACCAGTGAGGGGGGGGGTAGAGTGGACAAATTTCAAAAATTGAAGATATCTCCATTAGTATTAGTCGTTTCGAAAAAATGTTTATAATCAATTTTATTGCAAATTAAATTACCTATAAATGTTGTCATATACATATTTCCTCTACGGTTTTTTACGGCCTTAAGTAAACCCCCACTCTGACTAGTGGCATATTAACAATAAGCTGTTATACCACAAAAAACTTTATTCAAAGCTTTTATACCAAATATTGTTTACCTTTATTATGCGAAATACATCCATTTATTATGTGATATACAAGTATGCTATACCTGCACGTGGAAATCTGCTTAGCTTACGCAGCCCCTGCGAGACAGGTTTTTTTTCTAGCGCTATAGTTATGGTCCATATTTTTTTAGAAGAACGCCAAGCGATTAATCCCACCAGAGAAATCTTAAGATCTTAACAATAGTTTTTTTTGCCTACCCACATTTAATTAAAACTGATTCCTTGTACACCGTTATTTACACCCAAATCCACCAAAATTCCGGAAACACTAATATCATGAACCATCACCTTCTCTGATTGGCAATGCAAAGTAAGGTAACACACATCAGTATTGTCATTACTTATTACTACATCAGTATTATATATTACATTCCTGTTGTTCTAAAATGGCGACGTTCGGCATGAAAATAGAATCAGCAGTTAATTCAATAAATAGTAAATTAATTCAAAAAGATTTTATTTACACACTAATGTTGACATAATGGGCTAAATAACAGTTTCTTGCTTTCCTCGGGAGCATGAAATGGAAATAGGTTTTCTGTTTCATCTACTTCATCTGTATTCTCTTCTCCGCTAATTACGAAGTTCAATAGAAGGTATATCACACCTGTTTTTATTAATAATGAAGCATACCTGAACCCTGAAAACAAAGCATAATTAAATTTTTATTTAGAATTTGCTAATGTTTCCTCGTGGTTATATGCGTATACAAAACGAGTATGCCCAGGAGGAATTGTTAACGTGGCAAATCTTACTTAATATACTTGTGTTCACTAACTAATGAAACGTATTACTACAGTATTACTTGCAAGGGGGTGCACGGACTTCCCCAACCGATTTGAACGAAAATGCTTTAGTGTGTAGTATCTAATGAAACACAAATTCTGTTAAAGCGAGAGAACGCACTTCTCAGGCGTTCGTCTAAAAATAATATTAAAGATTTGACAGAACGTCTAGAAGTGTTGCCAAGACGCTTATTTCAAAGTCTCCGTTGCTCAGTTGATAGCATTCTCTTCTTGGAATCGCAAGATCTCGAGATCGAATCTCGCCGGGAGTAACTATTTTTTTCTGGATTTTTTAAATTCTTTTTTGTTTCTAGGGTGTTAATTTAATATTAACAAATAAATAAAAGGTTTTTTTTTAATTTATTGGCATTTAATTATTAACGGCTTTCATATATTAACAAAAAAATTCGAATGCTTTCGGTCAAAAACAAGGGCCTCACGAGTTGGCTGTGCGAGTTAAGGGGATGGTCTTAATCTCGCTTGGTAGACCTAGAGTGGTGGGTTCGATTCCCGCCCTGGGCAGTGGAAATTTATTTAGTGACGGAGTCATTGAATAAACTCCTTAGGCCCACCCTGGCTAGAAAATGGTGGTAACCTGTAGAAAAGCCGTCCCGATTAGCTCTAGTAGCATAAAGTGGACGTAAATAATAATAATGTCAAAAACAAGGAAATACTTAATATTATACAAGTAATAGATTGCTATTAATTGAATGCATAAGTACAACAATTATCAGTAATAATAAAATGGTTTTATTTAGCTTTACCCGTTTATTTGTTATTATTTTACAATTAACAAAGATGTTTAAAATTTTCTAGCTCCAGACATAAAAATATTCTTTTACAGTTTTATACGTTAGAGCTATTTTTCATTATGCTTGGCCTTGGATCACTGACGATATCCTCATTCAAATCGGTGGGGGGGGGGGGGGAAGGCCGGCCACTCCACTCCTCTTATCCGTAACTAACTTAAATATCAATCTAAATGATTGGCATATTTACACATTTTTAAGTAATTTACTCTCCTGAATGAATGAGAGAATTTTATATATATAGTTTTCATCTAATTGCTACACTCTTTTAGAGTACAATTTGCTCATTAAAAAAATCAACTAGTTTACCAACCAAACATCTTGGTTTGTAGGCGCCATACCATCGCCTACCATCGCCTAAGCGATCTAGGAATATCTAAGAATAGCTGGTGTCAGTATGCTTATTATTCCTTCAAAAGTAAATTTTAATGAAGTCGACAGGGTGCTTCATTAAACGAGTGTTTTCCCCCATTTTATGAAAAGCCTGCCACAGCAATGACATAATACTATGGAAGTGATTGCAGGGCTAGTTAAATTCCTGTTATTTGATGTGTTCATTTAAATAATAATTGATAAAGAAATTTTTTTTTTCTATTGATGACATGAGTTAGTTTTTATTCTAGCAGAACTACATTTAGAGTAATAATATTTTTAATATATTTTCAGAGGACAGATTTTGGTCCACTCACTTAAATATTGTTTTAATCATATTTTTTATAATTAATCTTATAATATATTTTCATTACACTGACTAGAAAACATGTGTTTTCTATGCATGATCTGCGTACGGAAACTAAGAGTTTCCGTACTAGGACGGTAAAATTTGACGGGAATCAAACACATTTATTTGTAATATTCCTAATTTTTTCATTTAACTCTTCGTAACCTGTGTTACTAAACATTGACTAAATAATTGTTATAGTTTGTTTATAATTTGGTAATCAACAAGCCGTACATACCCCCTAATGGGTTTAACATTAGCGGCAATAATAATTGCACAATTAATATCAATATAAAGATGTAATTTGTAACCTTGTTCTGACATATGTTTCATAACTACTATAAAAATAAACCTGTGTGACTTAATTAGTTTCAGTAATTTCTTGAGGTTGTTGTACAGTGTAATGAAAAGTAATTTAAGGAAACTGTCTTTTCGGTACTCCGTCTGTGTCTCGGCTTCGCCTCGCTCGTAAAAATAGACCTCGTATCGAAACACTCAGTTTCCGTACTTGTGATGAAAATAACTATTACATTCTTACCTAAACACATTCTTGGTCCGTCACCAAAAGGTAGAAGTGTGCCCTTTACAAGAGTTTCTTCGTCTAAATATCGTTCGGGCATATATTTCTTCGGTTCTGGATAATATTGGGGATCTAGGTGAAATGCAAAATAAGGCAGTAAAACTCTTGTTCCCTCTTTTATAATTGCACCTTCCAGCTCTGTGGTCTTCGTGCAAGTCCTAAGTGATACGGGTACTGGTGAATGAATGCGTAGTGATTCTGAAACGAATAATAAGACAAATATTTTAATGTTTTCCGCTCCTTTTAGAGTGAGAATTGCCCCCTGGACAATCCTTTAGATGCCAAAAAGTGTAAGAAGATAATTGTTCCACTGCTTATTAAAACAAGAAGAGGCGAAGTCTTACTTATAAGGTTACGAATTGGACATGCTCTACTAAAACACTCATACTTGATGAACAAACAAGACAAACCGATTTTTAGATGTTGTAATTTACCTATGAAAGTTAAACATTTACTTACTGACTGCAAACAACGCAATTACTGATACCACACAATTTACACGAACTACTGACAAAGGGGAGTCAATTTAATTTACGTTTTACATTTTTATTTTTTCAAACTTTTTGGATGCAAGCTTTCTTTTAAGTTTACACATACACATTTTTATAATTCGTATTCGTTATATTTTTTTTTATATTGTTGTATTACATCTACTTATTTTTACCTTTTTTAATAACACTATTAATGGTGGGCATTGGCCGGTATGAGACATTATTCCTTCTCCTTGTTCGTTAACAAACAAGTCAGGACTTCCTGTTTCGGAAGGGAAATTTATTTATTGGGTATATCCTAAAGCCTCATCGAAAACGACGAACCTTCAGGGAAATCAGCCATTGAGATCGTACTCATGACGCGATTTTCGAAAAAAAATGTCCTCAAATGTCCATCGATGCTACCCAGGAGATGACGTAAATGAGGTCCGTTAAAAATGATAAAAATGTTTAGTCAGACGTCTTGATGAAACCGGTTTTAGTTGTGGAGTGCCCATCGAATGAATGAGTGTATGTTTACTGAGTGTGTAAAGTCAAACACTTACCATAAACAATCAAAATAAGCATACATTTATGATCCAGACCGAGTGCCACAATCTTAAATTTTATAGAACAAACAAAAAAAAATTATAACCTCGTTAATTTTGAGAAAATATATATATATCTAATCTAACACATTAATTGCTGAATATACACACTTAAGAATTTCCTATGTTCAAAAATAGGAGGTAGTTTTTTTAATTCTGGACTATATCCTATTTAGCATTGAAAAGCTTTTAAAATAATATTTCAACAACAAGGTATTTATTAATCAATGTACAATAATATGTGAAGTTTATCAAATTTGGAAAGGTGAGAGTAAGTTCGTTTTGCAAGTAATCGTGTGTAATCTGTAAGCATTTTTCATTTACTATTCCATTAAAGTTGTTTCAATAATCTTAATAAAGTGTTTAGTTATTCATTTATGTTTGTGTTAATTATCATTTCAGGTTGGCCGTGCGAGTTAAGGCGTCTGTCTTAATCTAGTGAGGTAGACCTAGAGTGGCGGGTTCAATTCCCGCCCTGGGCAGTAGAAATCTATTTAGTGACGAATTCATTAAATAAACTCCTTAAGCCTACCCTGGCTAGAAAAGGGTGGCAACCTGTAGGTAGCCCGTCCTGATTAGCCATAGTAGCATAAAGTGGACGTAAATATAATAATAAATGTGCACGGAACGCGAAAATTTAGTAAGTTGGATCTGAGCAGGGCTTACGTTCATATCCCCATAGCCGACGAGGAAGTGGAAAAGACAGCCGTAATCACTCCTTGTGGCCTGATAGAGTTCCTTTAAATGTGCTTTGGACTACGTCACGCGGCGCAAACATTCCAGCGCTTCCAAGATAATGACCTACGGGGACTCCTTCATTTCCTGGACGACGTCTGCATCGGCTCCGAAAATGAGGAACAGAACAAGGCACACCATGAGGAAGATCTCAAGCGGCTACAGGACCATGGGCTCACCCAACATGGATAAGTGCGTATTCGCAGAAGAAGATGTCGAATTCCTGCAGAACTGCTTCCGTGTCTGCCTCAGGGACGATACTATCTACCGACCTTTGACCCCGCCTTTTACTCGTCCACATGAGGTCCGGCGTTCCTGACCTGCTGCAGGACCCAGTTCCAGTCGACAATTCATAACACCACATCCTACGTCGACTGCGCCAAATTCTAATAGCCGCCGAAGAGCATTTATTCTACAGGGGCGTGACGAACCCGTCTGGGCCGAATGATTCGTCCTTCTGTTCGCTTCCGTGATTGGTGATCTAGCGGTGACTCTACTATGTGAGTCATTCTATAAAGTAGCCACAGATAATCTCGCCTAGGAAAAATACCGCATGTTTTGAATATGTATAAATAAAGATTTTTACAATTGCAAGTAATAAAGTTTTATCTTGTTTGCCGTGGCTGTTTTATGTTTGTTAATGTGGGCTGTTGAAACGTCTCTCAGTTGTTACATGTAAGTATTTCCTCACCACGAAGAAATTATTGTTTTTAAAATACAATGTGTTTCAAGTGAACAGTACTATTTATTTTTCCCCAGTAAACAAAAATCACACTGCAAAGTACAAAATTGGCGCCATGTTCAAGAAGTGAGCTGTGAATTAAGGTATCTAAAAGTTAAAATATGTTTATCCATAACTAACAATACCCTACTCTTGCTTAATGCCTCTTAAATAAGCCCATTCAAAACTATATGTGTTTGGGGATCGAAGAGGCTTCCCATTAAAGGATATAGGGAGATGCCCCTTGCGCCCCTTATTTTTTGTTGAAGTATGTTGAGAGTGGAACTGGATTTTTGGGCAAATTTACAAGGCATGTTTAATTAACAATGTTGTAATTTACAATGTTTGTGGTAAATATGATAAATAAATGTTAACAAAATTTTGACTCTCTTACAAGTGGGGATGGGTGAGTCTGCTCTAGGGTGAACTGAACTTTTGTTGAAGTATGTTGCACGGTGGAGGCCCCATGATGTGGTTGTACTGCCTGTTGGCTTTCGGGGTGCAGGTGTATGTAAATGAAGTGATTACTCACTATTTTTCATTTAATGTTCTTGTGTTCTCCCCCTCCTTGTTCCAGGGCTTCATCGCGTCCGACGGGCCCTTTTTGGAGTCCTACTCCTCATTTTGAGGGGTTTTTTCAGTGGCGATGACGACGACTCCCTTTCACTGCACCGTACTCGGCTGCCATCGTCTCTCGTGTCCTCTTGTCCTTTCCTGTCTCGTCCCCCCCTCGTGGCCCTGGATGCGCGGTCAGCGAGGTCCCAGTCCAGAGGCAAGTTGGAGTGGCGGTGGATGACGTCATCAGGGTCACTCCCCTTTTCACTATTCGCGGAGTTGATTCTTCCGCGGAACAAACCGCCCGACCTTGAATTAAGCTAGGGCTAGTTAAAAACTAAAAAGCTAACTTAGGTCTAAAGCACAGAGAACCATTTGTGGTGTGTGTTCGTGTGGAGTCTGTGTTTTTGTGTGAATGAGTGGGGTGGCTGTTATTGAATAAAAAAAAAAAAATAAAGACCCTCTAAGGAATAAAAAGTGTTTTACAAGTTGAGAATAGATAAAGAAAAGAATAATGAAACTTGTGATCCTCGAAGAGAATGATGAGTGAAAGTAAATGATACTATCAACTACAAATAAGAAAAGACGTAATTCTTCTTCACCCTTTGGAATCCTTCGTCTCAGGACGAAATGATGGTGTGCCGGATTGGCAGTGGATGGCAGCTAAAGGAGTCGGTTTGCGCCTCCACCTACAGAGTAACAGGACCTCAACAAAAATATAAAATTAAAAAAGTGGTTGTCAGGAGGGTGGCATGCTGACTGCCAATACGGATCTCCATGGAGGATACGGGATGAGTGCTGAAACTCGACCGATATTGCCTCCTATGAGCAAAAAAGTCGAACAGTTGCGACGATGGTGGACGTAGTGATGGCTTCCTCAATAGAGCCCTATTGCCAAACGCCAGGAATATTGGTATATCCTATGTGGTATGGCGATGAGGTGGAAGATGTAGTCCCTGTGGCCCAACCTGATGACACTCACTTAAATGAATGCGTGGTAGTTTTGCCCGAGAGTCCAATGGTCTAATGCGAAGTTATTTACTCGAGGGTGCAGAATTTTTCATCAGCATGTGCCATGTTGTTTCCCACATGGCGGTTGCAAGCCTTAAATGGATGTCGCGCAATGTGACGCCTTTCGGGAGTGCGGGCATAATTGCGGTAGAAATGTTTCTTTGCATGCTTCCTCACCTGGATCGTTCCGCTTATCTGGGGCAGGTATTTCTGAACTTCCCGAAAGCGCTGCCTGGTGTTCCACAGTATCAGCAGGAGACCGTGGTGAAGAAAGATGAGGATTCAGTAGAATTGCGGCGTTGTGACATACCCATAGCTGTACGAAACCAAATATGGTTGGGATGTGGAAGAACCCAGGCAGTTCGGAGGCGTAGGGAGCTCCGGTTACTACTATGGGATAGAGATCCGCTACTATGAGTAAGTCAACTGCTCCAGACTGTCCGAATGTGGTGACAGCCAGTATAAGGTTTGCAAATGATTGGCTGATGTTAGGGTCAAGGTCTTGGTTGGGAAGGCGGGGAGCTATCGAGTCGATTATGATAGCGTCAGTCGTGAGAACTTTGTCAATATCGAGCGGCTTCAATTCGATGGCCACGATTCCCATTGGTCTTGCCGTTGTGGTGTTACCTAAGCCGGCGATGCGGCGCTTGAAGTGCCGAACAGGGAGGTCTATCTTATGAGCGAGTACCTTGGATATAAATGTGTGCTGGCTCCCGCAATCAAGACGGCGCACGTACCTTGTACAGAACGATCGTTGGATCCCTTTATCATCATCTGTACCGTCCCCAAGAGAACCGCATTTGTTCCTTCCGGTGTGTGGCTGAGTTGTTGAGCCGTAAGCGGTGAAATGTCACTCCACTACCTTCAAGGTGTATCCTGCTCCCTTTTCGAAGGTTGTCTCGGAGAGGATGCGCGGATGGGTGTGTTCTCTTCATTATGAATGAGGGTGTGGTGCCTTTTGTGTTTGCAACGCCGGACTAGTTGTACTGTTGAGGGGCATTTCGCTGCTTGGATGATCCTTCCCCTCAGAAGCAATTCTTGCCGAGCCCTGCGACTTCCGCTCAGAGAATGCGACTGCAGATGTCCCGGCTGGGAATATTAATAACAATTCCAGGGCAAACCTTAGGAGATAATGTTTTCCCTTGCAAACTGGGCATTTAGGTAGGATGGGGTTGGAGTAGGTGCCCGAGTGTGCGGACGTTGAAACCGGGCAGCCGATGCTCCTGTTCGAGCTTCTGGTGATCTTGAGGTTGAGTGAAGGTTGACGGTGGAGTACCTCTGAGAGAAGCGATTGGGTGGAGTCCTCACGGGATCTTGTGTTGTAGGGACTCTGGCGTCGTGGTTTCGCAGGAGCTTCGGATTGAAAACAAAATTGGTTTGAAAACTTGATGGCCCCTAGACGCTGTCTGACGAACTCTATTACATCGTCGGCTGTCGGTGACCTCGTGCTGTCCTTGAGGCTTAACTCAAAACCTCTTCGCGTTTCCGGGTCCAAGTCTCGAAGCGCAAGAATCGCCAATGCGAATTCTCCCTTGTCTTCAAGATCGAGAGAACGAAAGCCGTCAAGGCTGTCGCAGATATTAGCAAGATAAGCTTCATATCTCTTTGTTGGTGTTGGGAGAGATCTGGTGTTGGACTCCAGCATTCTTTGGATGTACAATGAGCCAAGCACGCGAGGGTTGTTCGTATTGTTTTACGAGCTTTTCCCAAGCAAGGATGTATGATCGGTCGTCCACCTGAAACCTTGATACCAAAGCAGCTGCCTCACCCTTCAATGCACTGAGGAGGTAGTGGAACTTCTCAACATTTGTGATGGATGGTTCGTCATGGACCAAGGACTTGAAGGTGTCTTTTGAAGTGGTTCCATTTTGTAAGTCGCCATGGAATTTGGGAATTTCAATGATAGGGAGGTGCGTCCTGGGGGTTGACACCTGTGTTGTGTTTAAGAATTGTTTGTCGATTTGTGGAATCGAATCCGATTTGATGTTGGGCTGCATTAATGGTTTTCTTGGTTGAAACGCTCTTGGATGCGCGTGTGAGTGGTCTCAGCATCTATCATGACGCGTCTGGTGGCGTCGTACAGTGTCGACCATACGTCAGAGAAGTTGATTTCTCTACCATCTAACAGTAGGAATTCATCCCTTTCATTCCATACTTCTCGGAACTCTGTCCATTCGGTTTGGGCAGTTTTGTAGACAGATTTGAAGTGTCGAATCGCATTGTCATCTTCGAGGCTGAATTTGGAGGCTTCAGTGACGCTGTTGATGTCACGATTCAGCCTTTTTAATCGCCGTTCTAGGCGAGCGATGGAATGAGCATAGTCTGGAATTGACTCGGGCATTTTGATCAAAGATCAAAGACAGATGTCTTGATTATAATCAATAATGAGTTTCAATCCAGTCGAGCGACAGCTGGAAACAAGGGAATACAAGAAAGGAGGAGAACAAGAAGAAGTCATATTCAAAGAAGAAAATATAAACAAAGGGAGCCCCATGATTAATATAATGATAATCGTGGTAACTATAAGTCGAAGAAGGGATGTAGACTATAACAAAAGAGTGCGTTTGGACGTCACAGGCCAGTGAGGTAGTCTATGCAGGTAATACATGTAATTGCCCATTTTAAATAGGTGCAGTGAGCTCCCGCTTATGTTAAGTAGGGAGTGGAGCTGTAACCATGTTGAAACCTCATTTATGAGATAAGGGACGATCTCACCTGTTTTGAAGATATGAATAATGTTAATAATGTTTGAAATTTAGTGATCTCTTGGATTAAACTGTTAGATGTACTTTGATATGATGTATTTTGATAATGTTTACTGTAGTATAATAAATGTAAACTTTGTTTGAATAGTATTGTTGTACAAATTCCTTTCTGGTCACAGGTAAACACTAAAGCTAGAATATATAGATTAAAATTTGAAATAACCATATTGCTACTTAAATTGCTTAAATAAATACACATTGTGTAGTGATAAAGAAATTATGAGTAGAAAAACTGAGCTAAATAAGAATAAATATATTAATGCATGAGAGCATTGGTTAGGTATTTGTGCTTTATGAAAATAAAATAAATATTCACTTGTGAATGACTGTGCTACTCATGTTACAGTTAAAAAAATTTAAAAAAAAATGCAAATTGATTTTGAAAATGAATAAAAAAAAAAGGAATTAAAAAAAAAAAACTGAGTTAAATGATAATGTATATATTAATACATGAGAACATTGATTGGATATATGCTTTATGAAAAATAAAATAAATATTCTCTAGTGAATAACTGTTCTACTCACATTACATTTACTAAATGCAATTTGAATGCTAGATTCAGATAAGATTTAAATTAAAATTAAATTTTTTGGAAATGAATTAAGATGAACAAATGCATAAAACACACTGGTAAATCATAGTAAATTGATTAAATAAAATCTATGAGTAAAGTAACTAAGTTAAATAATAATGTATATGTTAATACATGAGAACATTGATTGGTATGCTTTAAAAAAAACTACTCACATTACAGTTACTGAATGCAATTTGAATGCTAGATTCAGGTAAGATTTAAATTAAAATTGAGTAATGCTTGAATGAGCATCGACAGTGCTAATAATAATGTAAATTGATTTTGAAAATGAATAAAGACAAATAAATGCATAAAGCACACTGGTAAAGCATGGTAAATTGTTGGAATAGGTTATACTCTAATGTAACTATAAAATAATGTAAAATAAGTTAAATTTTAGATTAATACAGTAGATAATTTAATTCTGTCTTTGCTAAATTTCACACAAGATCAAAAGGGGAGTTGATTTATGTTAATTAAAGCAGCTGTTTGTTTATGAATTATTATCAATTACTGTTATGCACTTGGCATTATATACAGTATGGTCATTATTATTCAATGTATATGAGCTTGATGGCAGTGAATGTGGTATGATTTTTATTATTGAAACATTTTGCATCAAGCTTTATCAATCAGGTCTTACTGGACCATATTTGGAGGTCAATTGGTTGGTGACCATGATTGGGGGGTCAATTGGTTGGTGTGACCATTGTTTGTGGGTCGAATCCGGCCCGTCTGGACCATTGTTTGTTGGATCCGGCCCTGTTAGACCATGTTTGTGGGTCATATCCGGCCCGGAGGACCATGTTTGGGGATCGAAAAGGCTTCCCATTAAAGGATATAGAGAGATGCCCCTTCGCCCCTTATTTTGTTAGTTTGAGAGAGTGGACTGTATTGTTTGGGGCAAATTACAAGGCATGTTTAATTTACAATGTTGTAATTTACAATGTTTGTGGTAAATAGTATAAATAAATGTTAACAAAATTTTGATTCTCTTACAAGTGGGGATGGGTGAGCTGCTCTGGGTTGAACTGAACTTTTGTTGAAGTATGTTGCTCGGTGGGGCCCATGATGTGGTTGATGCCTGTTGGCTTCGGGGTGCGGTGTATGTAAATAAGTGAGTACTCACTATTTTTTCTTTAATGTCTTGTGTTCTCCCCCTCCTTGTTCCAGGGCTTCATCGCCCGACGGGCCCTTTTGAGTCTACTCCAGCATTTTGAGGGGTTTTTTCAGTGCGATGACGATGACTCCCTTTATTAGCCGCACACTAGGCTGCCATCTTCTCCTGTCCTCTTGTCCTTTCCTGCCGGTCCCCCCTCGTGGCTGGATGCGCCGGCAGCGAGGTCCCAGTCCAGGGCAAGGTTGAGTGGCGGTGGATGACGTCATCAGGTCACGCGCCTTTTCACTATTCGCGGAGTTGATTCTTCCGCGAACAATATATACATATATATATATAAATATATATATATATATATATATATATATATATAAATAACTACTAGCTCAGATACCCGGCTTCGCCCGGGAATTGATTTGAGACTGAATGGTGATGGTATTTTTTTGGCAACGCTTTACTTTGCACAATATTTTGACATTTACCCGTCCCAGTGTTTAGGGTTAAAACCCGTTGTTGGCATTTGTTAATATGTAATAAAATTAATTTTTTAAGTAAGTCTTCATTGTCCTATTTCCCATTCTCAAATTGTCATATTTCCCGTCTCCTGTGCATTATGCATAGATTTCAGTTATTAAGGACAAAATACTAACATAGATTTGAATTAACTTTTCCAGGTGAGGTACCTCATAGTTCAAATTGGAATGAATTGTTGACCATATCAATATTTCTACGCAAATTACTTGCTCCACACATTGTTCCTGGAGAAATGTATAAAACAAAAGTTAATCTAAATAACGAAGTAAACAACTTTTGTTATGTGCATGTTTGTCGAAAAACAAATAGACAATGAAATATAGCGAATTTTTATTTCAGGCCTCCCTTATAACCCCCACTCTCGTTCTAAGCTAAAAATTTTAATATAGCTTATAATCATGGAAGAATTGACACACCGAGTTGTGTTAAATTCGATTTAATTGTTAGCGCCCAATGAAATAGTTGACTCCCGCTATAGGTTTTAGCGTATATCTCGTTTATAATTCAGTATACGAAAAAAGTGTATATAACAAAAGTTACTCTAAATAACAAAATAAACAACTTTTGTTATATGCACATTTCCCCGTATATATATATATATATATATATATATATATATATATATATATATATATATATATATATATAATTGTAACCTCTGTCTGTACATTGATTTTTTTCGCGAATTGTCACGATAACTTTTCGTTTCACATGCCATAGACACCATAACTGCATTTTGTTTCTTTCATGTGTGTTTGTTTGTTACCTCTTCACGCATAAACAGCTGAACCGAATTTTATGAAACTTGGTATGTATATTACTACGAACGCAACTTAGACTTTAGGCTATATTAATATCCTCTGAGATGAACAGGTTGTATATATGTGTGTGTGTAACGCTCTAGCGGTCACAATTTTTGTTTACCAAACTCGATACTTAAGTGTTTTGTGGAAAAATAAAGATCTTGTTCATTATTAGCAGAAATTATACCAGTGGGAGACCTCTTTAAAACATAAAAATTCGTTGAGGGATGACGTCATCAATTATAATATTACGTTATAATTCGAAAATGTTCATTTGATCTCTACCATACTCGATATTTAACCTTTTCTGTCAACACTATACAACAAATTTGTTATTGGCTAAAGTCGAGCATGGAAAACTGGGGATTTAGAGGGGGGAGGGATTCAAAAATTTAAAATATTATCTTAATTTTGAAGTCGGGTTCGGTGAAATGTTATATGAATTCAGATCATAAACTTTTGATGATCTACCGAATTTGTCAGCTCTATGAAAGCCCTCAATCTCCACATTCTATGAATCACTATTTTCCATATGTTTTAGGAGATTTCCCTTAAGGGAAAGTCAAGCTTATTGAGGTCGTACTCATGACCGCGAGTTTCGAAATAAAAAATTTCCTTCAATATGTGCCATTCGATCCTACCCAGGAGATGACGAAAATGAGGGTCCGTTCAAAATTATATATATATATATATTATATATATATATAAATATATAGTATATATATATATATATAAATATGTCTGTCCTGTAAACCACTTCTAGCGGTCGCAATTTTTCGTTTGAATCGTTACCAAACTCCGATATTTATAACCTTTTTATGTAAAAAGACAGATCAAGGTTCGTTTAATGGCTGAAATCGGGGACCAGTGGAGGGGCGGGGGGGGTTTAGAGGTGTGGGATTTTTTTTTTTTTCAGATTGATATATATTTATATATATATATATATTATACAAATATATATATAAAATATATATATAAATATATATAGTTTTGGACGGACCTCATTTTCGTCATCTCCTAGGTAGGATCCATGGACATTTGAAGAAAAAATTCGAAAATTCCGTCATGAGTACAACCTCAATAGCTGATTTCCCTTGGGGGAAATCCGCTAAAACAAAATATAAAGATAATAACTGTAATTTAAACCATATCTAATAAACATCTTTGATGTTTTTTAAAAGTTTTCAACAGAAAAATTTTACTGTCGTTTCAAACGCATATCCAATGTAAGTAGTCTTTGTATTATTATGAATGTTATTGAAAATAAGAATGTATAATTAATAATTTAAGTGAATCCCAGACTCTTTTAGTAATTTCAGTTATTCAGAAATTATTTACCGTTCATCGCCATATGCAGCAATGGCAAAGAATTAATTTTCTCATAATCAAAATCTTCCATATTTTTTCCGCAATTCAAAATTTCTGATCGTAATTTCTCCTGAAGATCTGGGTTTTTTGATAGTTCTATCAGCAGATAACTAAATCCACTGGAGGTTGTAAAGAATGAATCAAAGTAAATCGTCATGCAGTGTCCAGCAATTTCCAAATCAGTGAAACCTAAAAAATGTTTTCTGTTACTTTAAATATATTTGCAAGAAATAATAATAGTGATGTTTAAAACAAAATACAATAGAAAATAAAAGTTATAGAAGTCTTAAGAGTACTGTTATTATTCTAATTATTGAATATACTAGCTGCCTTCAACTAACTACTCAGTCAATGGTGAAACTTATTTACTTTTATTAGATTAAAATAGCAATAAAAATATAAAGTCCACCACGTAGGGGCTACGTAAACTAACCAAATTTCCCACTCGAAATTCACTCCCCTAACCCCCCCCCCCTACGCTGGCCCGATTTCTGCCATTAAGAAGGTTTAAATATCAAGTTTGGTAACGATAAAAGAAAATTTCCGACCTGTATTGCATTAACAGGCAAATATATATATATATATATATATATATATATATATATATATATATATATATAAAATATTGAACGGACCTCACTCCTGGGTAGGATTGATGGACAATTGGAGAAATATTTCGAAAATCTCATTTTCCCAGAACTGCAATGTTGAGATTTATAGAAATCCATCCTCTCCCCTTACGCCCACTTTATGCTACTATGGCCAATTGGTCGTGTTATCTACAGGTTACCAGCCTTTTTAGCAAGGGTGGGACTAAGGAATCTATCTAATGAGTCCGTCACCAAATAAACTCCCAATGCCCAGGGCGGGAATCGAACTCGCCATTCAAGGATTACCATATAAAAGAGAATTTATTTATTTACGCCCACTTTATGCTACTATGGCCAATTGGTCGTGTTGTCTACAGGTTACCAGCCTTTTTAGCAAGGATGGGACTAAGGAATCTATCTAATGAGTTCGTCACCAAATAAACTCCCAATGCCCAGGGCGGGAATCGAACTCGCCATTCAAGGATTACCATATAAAAGAGAATTTATTTATTTACGCCCACTTTAAGCTACATGGCCAATTGGTCGTGTTATCTACAGGTTTACCAGCCTTTTTAGCAAGGTGGACTAGGAATCCCCCCCCCCCAACCTTAATCTAATGAAGTCCTCACCAAATAACTCCAATGCCCAGTGGCGGGAATCGAACTCGCCATTCAAGGATTACCATATAAAAGAGAATTTATTTATTTACGCCCACTATTAATGCTACTATGGCCAATTGGTCGTGTTATCTACAGGTTACCAGCCTTTTTAGCAAGGATGGGACTAAGGAATCTATCTAATGAGTTCGTCACCAAATAAACTCCCAATGCCCAGGGCGGGAATCGAACTCGCCATTCAAGGATTACCATATAAAAGAGAATTTATTTATTTACGCCCACTTTAAGCTACTATGGCCAATTGGTCGTGTTATCTACAGGTTACCAGCCTTTTTAGGAAGGGTGGGACTAAGGAATCTATCTAATGAGTCCGTCACCAAATAAACTCCCAATGCCCAGGGCGGGAATCGAACTCGCCATTCAAGGATTACCACATAAAAGAGAATTCTTTATTATAACTCACATCATTTAGGATTCAAAAAGAAACCTCTTCAGTTGTTGGATACGAGCAATTTCTGCTAAATGGAGTTTATCAATCATGTTTATCTTTACTAACAGTATACGTTTTTAACAATAATTGTATATAATAATACTAGATCTCTACAACTCCCTTACGCGCTCTCTACTGCTCTCTTATGCTACTATTATGAACATGTAATTTTTGAAATGTGAGTTGACATCACAGAATGCCTCTGAAAATTATCTGGTTCTCTGGTGCCTGTTTATAATAATAGCGTTTATAATGAAGAGTTCATTTGATTCCAATGCTTTTACCCATAGCCTTATTTCTTACACTTAAATCCGTCACCTAGGGGCTCCGAAGAACTAAGATTTCCCACGTGCGGGTATAACTCTCTATTGATCACATCTCACCATATATTTCTAAGTAAAAATCTGATGGGGGCAAATGGGGGTTTTCTGGAATCTAAAAACAAGAAAGTACAAATATATTTGAGTTACGAGAAAGTCTATAGAACAATTGTAGGACATTAATAGTTTAATAAGATTAGTAAAATATTTCGATTCGACTCATAATAATGGAGATATTTTGATTTTTTTGCCTTCCCCCCTTTAAACTCCCCTTGTACCTTTTAGCTATTAACAAATATGTCTATTAGAGTTGAAAGAAACGGTTGAATATTGAATGTAGTATAGATGAAATACTACATTTTGAGCAGTACTCTGCTTTGACATTTATTTCAGTCCTTTAGATTTCCGTTTAAACTCGTTAAAAACTATTTTTTCTAACTTTTTATGTGACACTCATTAGAAAATCTCTTAAATGGTCTTCTTTAACAGTTTATTCTTTTTTCCTAGCCAAAAATTATATATATTGGAGTTCTACCTAAAAAGCTCTCTTAAACGATTGCAGCAACTGAATTTTCCCATTACTCCCATTCGTTATTATGAGTTAATTTAAAGTTATACTGCACTCATACTGACTCTGTTATTATTAAAGAACTAATGACAGATTTTTAAGGATTCGCTTTCATCCGTCAATGAAGGTTCTGCTCAAGAAATGACAGTGGGACGATTTGCAAAGAACAGAGTTTATGTTTTGGTGATGACTAGTTCTACTTTATACCCAACGTATTTTAGCTTTATTGAGATGAGACGTGACGTCATATAGGTATGTCTTCTTCTATTGACTTCTTATAACTTTGGTCCATCCCGTTAACTCAAGTTAACCGATTCCCTGCCTGTGTTCGGCAAATCTGAAAGGCTTCCATACACTGACTTACCTTTCTTCCCATCAAGTATTAGTTTCGTGTTTGCTTTTGCCATATGCTCAAAGAAATCTGGCCTGTTAGATGGGTTCTTCATCCTAAACTCCATCATTTTTCTACACATAGCCACGAAGAAATCCTGGCAAACTTTGGTTACTACCCTAAAAAAGTCACTATTAGTTAGGTCATCTTATATATAATTTAAAAAAGTCCGTCACGCAGGGGCTGCGTAAACTAAGCAGATTTCCCACGTGAAGCTTTACAATAGAGAAATCCACCTAATAATAGCTGTAGTAGGAAGGGATCTCTAAACCTATTCACGAGGGACGAATAGTTCTGGAAACGGCCACCAGAGCTCTCGGCGGAGAGTCCGGAACATGGCGGGGTTCCGTCGACCACACACACAATACAAATGCAAATATCTCGGTTAATATTCAAGATACAGAATAAATGTATAGAACAATATTTCTAGTAAATGTAATTTACAATAAGGTTGATTCTATACAATTTTTCGATCCGATGCATAATAACGGAGATATTTTGAATTTTCAAAAATCCCCCCTCCAAACCCCTCCCTCCCACTGGTCCGATTTCAGCCATTAACGAACTTGATCTTTCTTTTTACGTAAAACGCTTAAATATGAAGTTTGGTAACGATCAAACAAAAATTGCGACCGCTAGAGCGTTAACAGACAAATATATATATATATATATATATATATATATATATATATATATATATATATAATTTTGAACGGACCTCATTTTCGTCATCTCCTGGGTAGGATCGATGGACATTTGAGGAAATTTTTCAAAACTCGCGCCATGAGTACGACCTCAATAGCTGATTTCCCTTAAGGGAAATCTGCTAAAAAAAAAACTATTCAACCAAATTCCATGGTAAATACAGAGGCCATCATCTAACTTCTAAAAGGCTATTTTTCATTACATGATTAACTTTTTAACTCGGATTATCTTTTTTGTTTAATTTTGTTGGGTTATACATACATATATAGGGTGGCCACGGGAAACGGACGGTTTTAAAATAGTAATTACTTTGTTAGTTTTGAACACAGACACACTTTATTTACACAAAAATAAAGCTGAATTTATGCCATTTTTTAAAAATACATTACTTTACTTTTTAAAAATAACATCACTTAAATGGCGGCCATTTTCACAAACACACATTTTAAGTCTTTCTTGAAAATTGACGTCCACTCTTCTTAATAGCTCGTCATTAATTAGAGCGATTTGGTTTCGTATTGTCGTCTTCAGTGCTTCCAGAGTGCGTGCCGACCGAGCAGGGACAGGTGGCTTTGTTTTCATAACAGAACCTGTGGATCTAAATGAATTTACCCACCTTAGAATGGTATTCCTACTCGGTATTTCACCATGGCGTCCGATATGAAAATAACGCCTGAAACATCGTTGAGTTTCAACTACTGATTCACCACTTTTTATAAATGTGCCGTATGCGAACACGCTGTGATCTTTCGTCGACAGCGGCATAATGGCGACTGAATGGCAGGCGGTGGGGAGTCGAGTGACCTTGACGGTGCGTTTCCCCCTCCACCAGCAGCCAAGTACTGCGCGATTCAAAACCGTCCGTTTCCCGCGGACCCCCCTGTATACGAGTATACACACGATAATATCTGATTATACAAACTAGTGCTTTTGACTTATAATCTGCATTTGAATTTAGGTTTATAATTACGTCTGCATAGGGCTTACCTGTATCTGAATAGATTAGTTATGAACGGATATAAAAAACCACCATTAATAGCTTGAGCAGAATCGGAATCGAAAAGAGTATCGCCTGCATGTTTTCTAAATGAATTTTCCGGATCCGTGAAAGAAGAGGGCTCGCATCCGTAGCTAAAACAGCACACGGAATCTATAGCGAAAAGATCTGCTAATTCTTTAACCTGTAAAATAAAACAACTATTAATTTAGGATATGGTTAATGAGAGTGAGGGGTTTGTAAACAAATAAAGTTTTAATAAGTATTCAAACTAATCTATGCAAGGCTATTACTCCTCGAGGTAAGCAGATTTCAGCACAGAAGTTACGTCATTTCGTAATTTTTAATTTTTATTTCATATTATACTTTTGCTATGTAAAACACCCCTGAATATGTCGTCTTTTAATAGCTTAAATCCAATAAGTTAGAATTATTTTATGAAACAGGTTGGTAATGTAAATTTTCGTAGGAAATAATAATCAGAAAGTTAATACCTTGATTTCACCATTATTTTTTTTTATATAGTTTATCATGTTACGTCCAACGTTGATAATGAGATCTGGCATTGCCTTCAATTTTGATGGTGATAACAAGGAAGCATGCAAACCTCTCCTTTCTTTCCAACTAAAATTTAAAATACAAGAATACTGAATATTGGAAGAAATCAAAAAGAAATGACTAAGATTTAGACTATTTTCTGAAAAGCAGGTCTCACAGCGGCGTTAGATTTTTTTCATAAATTTTTAATACATGCTCTACTCAGAAACCTACCCGAGAATATGATCGATTTCATCGCAATAACATTTGCTGATTAAACTTTAGTTATAAAGACAAACTTTTGTAAATAAATATGATGACTTTCTTGTAGTATTTTTTGCTCTTGATTCCTATTTTGATAAGTCCGTTACTCAGGACGATAATGTTGCCAAAAGTGGTAGAAAACGATTTCATTTTACGTATCTGTACTTGTTCTTAAGCACAAAAAAAGGTTTAGAATCTTTAATTAGTATGCATCTCTTTATTATTCAACTCATGTCTGCAGAAAAAAAACTGTCTACAAAACCAGTGGCGGCTCGTAGCTAAAATTAGTGGGGGTGCTGCTCCAGAAAATCCAGCACGGATCCCTTGGAGGCTCGTCTGGAGCTTCCTGTGTGCGCATGCGCAGAACGGTCAAACACCTCGCCTCTGGAACTGTGAAGCACACAGTTCCATACAAAAAGATTTTTGAATCTTTTTTCATAAACTGGGGTGTGGTTACTGGATTAAGCTTAAGGATTATACTTTACACAAGTATAAAGAAAAAAGCCTCATTATATTAAATGTTATAGATAATATCAAGTGGAAATTGGGGGTGCTGCAGTTTCACAGTGATACGCGAGCCGCCACTGTACAAAACATAAGTATGTTTCTACACCTAACCTGTATCATACAATTCCAAAGAGATATAAATATAACAGAGATATATAAATCTTTCATTATATTATTCACTCCCTAACAGTACTCCTTTTAAATGTCTGAAAATCTAAATATTTAATCTTTATTAAAAACAGTTTTAGAAGACTCATTGATGAAACTATTTCTCACAGTCACTGAAAGAAGAATCTGTTCGTTTTGATATTTATTTTTATTTTTTTATTTTTCAGATTTGTCTACTAATGATACATTTTAAAGAGTCAACCAGCATATTACTAATCCTCAATTTATTCCATAATTGTTTTATAGGCTTCATTAAAATGGGGTTTCTGAAAATCTTATAAAGCGTGACGAATAATTTAGTTCATACACTTTTATGCTGTTACATTTTAGTTCCAACTTTGTATTTTGTTTCCTCAATTAAGGGGCCGACATTATGGTAGCTTCTTTGTGATTCTTCTTTAGTTTGTGTTACATCAATTAATATTGTATTTGATAGAATAAATTACTAGGACGACAAATACATAACGCTAGGAGGAGCTCCACAATATATAAACAGTACAAACCATTCATTAATATATTTAATAAAGTTTTCAAATCTAAAAATATGAAAAATAAATCATAAGGCACCTATCGATTAGATTGATTGATGTACTTACGTCTCAATGCCATGCGTACAGAAAGGGTTTATTCCAAACATTGGATCTACATTTTCATATACGTCCATTGGTGGACCAGCAAAACTGTTGAAGTCTTTAACCATTACTTGTCTCATGACTTCTGGATCGGTCACCATCAACATTGGCGTATAGAAGCTATATATTCCAATTATTTTATGCTGTTTGTGTTTCCTAAAGACAAACTTCATACAAGTAATGCGGTAATGATTAGTAAAGGAATGAATGCATTGAAGGTAAAGAAAAAAATTTTTTTAAAAAAGTAGCAAGCATTCCTTTTAACCATATATACTATAATAATTTAAATAGCGCTAATCTATGAAACGCATTTAATTACCAACATATAGAATATACTCTCAGACTAATAACAATTCATGATAACCTCTCAGACATGATAAACCCTGCAAAGATTGACGGAATTCCAAAAATATATGAGCCTAATATTTCCTTTAGAACCACATTGTTTAGAAGAAGACAAGAACTATAAAAAATAAATGGACAATCATACATGTAGATGTCTAAAATAAAACTGTTCATTGATTTCTTCATGAAAAGAACGTCTTTTATATTTCCAAATATGAAGGAGCCATCAAGTTGGAAAACGCCTCTCCTTTTCCAGTAGCTGAATCCCCACAGATGACAGCCGTAGCAGATTGCAATAAGCAACAATAGACCTTCTAACCACATTGTAATAATTCCTGAAAAATAATACATAAATATTAGTTATAAATTCCCTGGTTATAGAATGTTCAATTTTATAGTTTTAGCTTATTTTCCTTAAGAGAAATCATGTATTGAGGTCGCACTCATTAAGCGATTTTCCAAAAATTTCTTTAAATGTCCATTGATCTTACGGAGGAAATGACGAAAGTGAGATCAGTTCAAAATTATATACATTGTTACGTTTACTACAAAAACAATAAACATTGTTTATAAGATTTCGTTTGGATTGCAAAATTAAACCCACAAGCGTTATCTCTGCACAATTTATTTCTAAATGCGCTACACACTTGATAAATTATTCTTAACTATTATTCTCAGTATGAACTGATAATTTCACTTATTATTGCACAGAACAATAACTCACGGTCACTGAAGTCCATAAAAAATAACACGGAACTTACTGATCTTCACAAAGAACACGGCACTGCACTGTTCTTTACTTAAACAAGGCACTACAATGTTCTTTACATAAAACACTGTACCGAAACTAAAAACACTGTTCACTAACGTTGCACTGACCGCACTGTTATTCACTTGAAGAGAACTGAGAAAAAACCAAACTAACTGATGAGCGAGCTGTACCTCATTCATAGACGGGCAGCAAGATCAAAGGGGATAGGGTCAGACTGGTCTAGGTAGTGACTAGTGCTGTCTAGATCATAACAGGGGCCATCGGTCCTGCCACTTTCATCGGCCGGGTCCTTTCATCTACTTCGTACTTGTTGATTAACTCTGTATACCTTTTCATGCAGTTTTCGCAACCATATATATTTATCTATTAACGCTCTAGCGGTTGCAATTGCTGTTTGATCGTCAGCAAACGCAATGTAAGATCAAATTCGTTAATGGCTAAAATCGGACCAGTGGGAGGGGGGGGGGAGTTAGAGGAAGGAAATAGGGGTAATAGCATAGTAGCAAAAATTGGAGTTTAATAAATAATAAGAAATGAAAATAACATTTACATTTTCCTCCTTACATTGTCCTTTACATTTTTTCGATAAAACCTATGCTATCGAAGTTATTCATGAATATACATTTTCACGTTGAATTAACCCCCCCCCCCTTCCCCTCATAGGTAACAATTCGGATTCTCATATTGCCTATGTTTAACCTTGGGATAATTTACACAAAAATATAATAATCTTCTAAACCGTTTTTGAGCGATTGTTTACCAAATGAACGGACAGATAGAGAAAGAAAAGATTTTTATTTTGATCCTGTTGTTCTTAGAGTAGTACGAAAAGGAAAAATCCCGTCACGCTGGGGCGGAGTAAACTAAGCAGATTTCCCACGTGAAGTTTTACAATAGAGAAATCTGCCTAATAACTGTAGTAGTAAGAAACCTCTAAACCTAAAACATTATTTAGGGCGTAATAACCCAGTAGTTTCTACCCCCAAAAAACAGTTGACCTAACCTCTAAACCTATTCACGTATGTACGAGTTGTACCTCCTTGTCGACAGGTTGCAGTATGTTGATGTGAGTCGCTTTATGTTGGGCAGTTCGGCCTCATGTTAGAGTGTTCAGTTAATAATTACAATTAATTAAAGTCTTTATCAGAGTGTTTTCCTTTCACCTTAACAGTAACGATAAAACAATAATTCCAACCGCTAGAGCAGTAACACACACACACACACACACACACACACATATACGTTTTTATTGGACCCCATTTTTGTTAACTCCTGGGTGGGATCATGTGTATGTCCTGGGTGAAAATTTGAGTAAGTTTTTTGGTAATCGTCTTTTGGAAATTGAATACTGACATTAATAGCTGATTTCCTTCAAAGGAAATCTGCTGAAATCCTCGCCGAATTTAAATTGAAAATCAGACAAACCCAACATTTTTATTTACATAGATAAACAAAATATCAATTATAACATATTAAGTAATATATCTAAACCTATTTTAATGATTGTAACAATAATAAATGTATCATAATAAAATGGTGATGGACTTTTGTCATTTTTCTATAATTCCCAAGAGGTTGTATGTAAATGGCTTTCATAAGTGACTTAATAACTTAAATACTCAGGAATAATTTTTGACAGTAAACTAACATGGAACGCCCACATTCAACATCTTGAAACAAAACTCCTGAAACATATAAATCTACTTTCAATAGAGACAAAACTGACTTGGGGACTACAAACAGACACATTACGGACTATATACTCTGCAGCAATACAACCTGCAATATCTTACGTCATCACTGTCTGGCATGAAGGTTTACAGCGGCAATATAATTTAAGGAAAATGGAGAGAGTTCAGATACTGATAAAGGGATTTAGAACAATTTCATATGAAGCTGCCTGTGTTCTGGCGAGAATTACACCCACCTACTTACTTGCTAATCAACATAGAACACAGTATTTATTACTACATGAAAACACAAATATACAAAACATTAACTCTTTCGGTATTGAAAAACCCCTACATTTCTCAAAATGGACGCATCCTGCTCTACACCCACACGTAGAACTGACTCCAACACACACAACAGAATTTCAAATCTACAATGACGGAAGTAAAGACAGAGAATATGTAGGGTGTGCTCATATCGTTTTTCATAAGAATATACTCACTGACGTTCTTAAATACGGACTAGGACCCACATGTAAAAACAACCAAGCTGAAGCGCTTGCATTAATGAAGGCACTCGAATACGTAAAACAAAATAATAAACAAATTACAGAAGTAACTATAAACAGAGACAGCAAGATAACAATACAAAACTATTGAACACAGATATACATGACTCATTGACAAAACAAAGAAGGCCACTGATTATAGACATTCAAAACAACAACACAAAAATATATTTTACTTGGCTCAAAGGACATGCCGGACTTTACGAAAATGAATTAGTTCATAAAATTGCAAAAAATACATCCAAGGACCAGAATACTCCCATAACATACTCCGACATAACAAAACAAAGTCTACAATACACGTTACGTACGGACACAATAAAACAGTGGCAGAAACGATGGGACAAAATAGAGAAAAGAAAGCATTTAAAAACATTCATCCCAAATCTTGAGGAATACCTCAACACCTGCACTGCTACTGACTACTACCCGACACAAGTACTCACTGGACACGGAACTACTAAATCTTATTTACAAAGGTTCAAAATACTAAATGACAAAAATTTCCCCTGTGACAGAACGAGTGAACAGACTATAGAACACCTCATCTACAATTGCACACTGACTACACAGTTAAGAAACACACTCCAGCAAACACTTCTCAAAAACAGAGACCAAGATCTAAAGAGTTTGTTTAAAAAATATCCATTTTTATTTAGGCATTTTTCTAAAAGCGAAATAGAAACAGCAGACGTTTTAAAGAATTTACTTAAAGAATAATATTTTAAGTCTCCCCTTCCATTTTTTTTAATCTACATCAAGAATAATGCAATAGAATGAGTGGCATAACTTTATTAATGAAGTCGAATTAATATGATATAGGGTTGTCTCGGTTTATCCTTATTAGGCGTTTTAATTTTTCACCACTTTGATTGTTTGTTCTCTCTTTAAGTATAATTTTTTTGTTTCCTTTTTTCATTTCTTTTTCTTTTTAATTTTAACAACAAACTTGTGAAATACATTTCTTGTATACAAAATCATGATGTATTATGAACATACTTGTTATATACTATAGTAGTATGGTACATGTAGTAAATAAACGCTCTTTGTGCATGGATAATGTGAAAAGTAAAAAAAAAAAAAGTGACTTAATACTTATTTAATTTCATATGAGATTTCTGGGCACTGAATCACACATCCAATTGACATAACTAAATTTTAGTTAGCAATATCTTCATTTCTATTACAAATAAACGTTCAAAAACTAAATGGATACATTTTCATAAATGCGAAATTAATAAATTTCCACGTTAACTCTAATAGGCATTTAGTCGGAATTGATAAAACACCACTTTTTATAAATTATGAGACATATATTTTATATATATATATATATATATATATATATATATATATATATTTATATATAAATATAGATATATAATTCATGTTTTATTTCAAAAAGAGTAAAATTACACAAATTAATAAAAACGTAAGTAGTAATAAGGAAAATAGACCTGAATATTTAGATTATGAAATCGCTAATTGCTAATGAGCTATTTGAATACGTCTAATGAAGTTTCAAAAGCAAAAAATATACTATTTTCCAAACATTTAAGAAATAGACTTTTTGAATAATCAATTCTAAAAAAGTGAAAGCAATGATTGTAAAAAGCGAACAAAAAACAAATAAAATTTTAAAATAGATAACTTACGTTGTTGGCGTTACGTTTTGATTTTGTGTTGTTACAACTCGGTGTTTCAACTATAGACAGAGTAATACTTCAATAATTGGCTTGAACGACCTGCCCGGAGTGGGAGAAAGACCTTGGCGTGTACACAAAGAAAATATTACGCCCTATAAAGACAACTATTATGTAATCTCCATATAATGTAAGTTTGGGTTAATGGTTTATGGAAAAAAAATTGTAATTGGACAATAAAGTAATTTGCTTCTAAAGAGACTACATTACGGTAGTCTATCCTAACGCATATATATATAACGATATGACACAGCTATTAACTGACAGCAGCCAGTATATTACAAATACTAACATACCTAAAACACACCAACATTTACAAAAACATATAATACAAAATAGAAAGATTTAAAGATTTACCTAAAAAGATTTAAAAGGGTTAACTTTTATTATATTCTTTAGACAAAGCACGGATATGAGAAACAATCAGATATTAGAGAAATATTTTCCATAATATGAAAGTACAAAAGTCCGTCACGCAGGGGCTGCGTAAACTAAGCAGATTTCCCAATAGAGAAATTTCACGAGAGCCAAGCAGTTAATGAAACGGCCGAACTAGCTTTTGGCGGGAAAGACACTTAGTCCGTTAGCCGCCCAGGATTTAATAAAAATGCAAATACATCCGTTAATATTCAAGATAGAGAAAAAGTCCGTCACGCAGGGGCTGCTTAAACTAAGCAGATTTCCCACGTGAAGCTATACAATAGAGAAATCTCTATTCGAGAGCCGAACAGTTAGGGCCGAACTAGCTTTTGCCAGAAACGTTCGTTATCGGCCCACATTTAATAAAAACGCAAATATCTCGGTTAATATTGAGTATAGAGAATAAATGTTTTGCAATAAGATTGGTTCTATACAATTTTTTGATCCGACCTATGGTAACGGAGATATTTCGAAATTTCAAAAAACCTCCCCTCTAAACCCCCCCTCCCACTGGTCCGATTTCAGCCGTTAACGAACATGATCTTTCTTTTTACATAAACCTACTAAATATCGAGTTTGGTAACGATTAAATAATAATTGCGACCGCTAGAGCGGTAACAGACAAATATATATATAGACATATATATATATATATATATATATATATATATATATATATATATATATATATATATATATATATATATATATATATATACAGTTTTGAACGGACCTCATTTTCGTCATCTCCTGGGTAGGATCGATGGATATTTGAAGAAAAATGTCGAAAATCGCGTCATGAGTACAACCTCAATAGCTGATTTCCCTTAGGGGAAATCTGCTAAAAATGTATATAACAATATTTATAGTAAATTTAATTTGTAATAAGATTGATTCTGTACAATGTTTCGATCCGACGAATAGTAACGGAGATAACCTAACGTAGTATAATAATAATAGTAACGGAAACCCCCCCTCTGAACCCCCCACCTCGTGGTCCGATTTCAGTCGTTAACGAACTTGATCTTTCTTTTTACATAAAACGACTAAATATCGAGTTTGGTAACGATCAAATAAAAATTGCTACCGCTAGAGCGGTAACAAACAAATATATATTATACTAGCAAAGATACCCGGCTTCGCCCGGGAATTCATTTGAGGCTGAATGAAGATGGTATATTTTTGGCAAGGCTTTACTTTCCACAATATTTTTTTTATTTCCCTGTCCCAGTGTTTAGAATTTATACCCGTCGTTACTGTGGATTTGTTAATAATAAAATTATTTGTTATTTAAGACTTCACTGTCCTCAATATTTTTATATTTCCAGTCCTCTGTGTATGTCGTTTTTTTTTTATAAACTGATGGACCATATAATTCATAATCCTAGAATGTATTCTATCTTCCAAACCATGTATGAATAAGTTTCTTTCCCTTCATGCGGTACAATGTCCAATGGTGACTGTTTTAGGTACGTCATAGCCTCTATTAAAACACTCTTTCATAAGTCTCGATTGTAAACTGTGTATTCATATTGGTTTTTAGTAAAGTATATCATAATACATTAACGAAGCAGAGTTAATAAATACCAGAAATACCTGAGTGCACCTCCCTAGCGTTTATTCTAGTAAATTATTTATTTATGATAATTAAAGAAATTCACATTCCTGAGAATAATAATACATTGCTATAAGCATCAATTAACAGGTAAACATAGACCAATATGAGGTCGGAAGGGAAGCGGCAGAACTGATAGGACAAAGGAAGTAGCTCGATACTTACATAGCCTCAGTGCTGCCAACCTGCAATGCATTTTGGATAGCTATCCTCTAATACATTCAAATATATTAAAAAATCATATTACATTATCTTCACAATTCTAAAACTGTTTCAAATGTTTTTCACGTTTTAATTAAATAATGTATTAAATACACTTAGAGAAGGGTGGGGGCAGTATACCTTATTTAGTGCAAACTGTTACTGGCGTTAAAAAATAACATACTTTTGAATTATTAAGGATAAAATTCTAACATGGTTTTGAATTAACTTATCCAGGTGAGATACCTGGGTAGTTCATATTGGAATGTATTGTTGAGCATATCAATATTTCTAAGCAAATTACTTGCTTCATACCTTATTTTACAACAAAAAAAAATTATAAAACAAAATTTACACTAATTAAAAAAGTAAACAACTTATGTGCACGATTGCCAAAAACCAAATAGACGATGAAATATCACGACTTTTTATTTCAGGCCTCCCGCATAACCCCCATTCCCCTTGGAACCTAAAACTTTTAGTATAGCTTATAATCATGGAAGAATTAATGCTAATTTACATACCGAGTGTTGTTAATTTCGGTTCTACCGCTAGTCCCAATAAAATAGTTGCCCCCGCTTTAGTTTTTAGCGTATATCTCGTTTATACTTTGTTATAAAAGAAAAGTGTATATAACAAAAGTTACTCTAAATAACAAAATAAACAACTTTTGTTATGTTCATATTTGCCAAGAAACCAATACGAAACGAAATATCGCTATTTTTAATTTCTGGCATCCCTCATAACCCCCACTCTTGCCCGTCCCTAGAAATGTTGGTATGGCTTGTTATAATGAAAGCGTTAGTGCTATTACATATGCCGAGTTTTATTTATTTCGGTTGGATCTTTTGTCCCAAATAAAATTGTTCACTTCCGCTATAGGTTTTAGCGTATATCTCGTTTATAATTCGGTATACGAAAAAAGTGTATATAAAAAAAGTTACTCTAAATAACAAAATAAACAACTTTTGTTATGTTGATATTTGCCGAAAAACTAATAGGAAACGAAATATCGCTATTTTTAATTTCTGGCTTCCCTTATAACCCCCACTCCTGTTCGTCTCAGAAAATTTTAATATAGCCTAAAGTCTAAGTTGGGTTAGTAGTAATATACATACCAAGTTTCATAAAATTCGGTTCAGCCGTTTATGCGTGAAAAGGTAACAAACAAACAAACAAATAAACAAACAGACACCAAAGAAACAAAATGCAGTTATGGTGTCTATGACATGTGAAACGAAAAGTTATCGTGAAATTTCGGGAAAAAAATCAATGTACAGACAGAGGTTACAATTTTATATATATATATATATATATATATATATATATAGATATATATATATATATATATCTATATATATATAAAATTGTAACCTCTGTCTGTACATTGATTTTTTTCGCGAAATTTCACGATAACTTTTCGTTTCACATGTCATAGACACCATAACTGCATTTTGTTTCTTTCGTGTATGTTTGTTTGTTTGTTTGTTTGTTTGTTTGTTTGTTTGTTTGTTTGTTTGTTACCTTTTCACGCATAAACGGCTGAACCGAATTTTATGAAACTTGGTATGTATATTACTACTAACCCAACTTAGACTTTAGGCTATATTAATTTTCTCTGAGACGAACAGGAGTGGGAGTTATAAGGGAAGCCAGAAATTAAAAATAGCGATATTTCGTTTCCTATTGGTTTTTCGGCAAATATGCACATAACAAAAGTTATTTATTTTGTTATTTAGAGTAACTTTTGTATATACACTTTCGTCGTATACCGAAGTATAAATGAGTTATAAGCTAAAAATTATAGCGGGAGTCAACAATTTTATTTGGCACAAAACACTCAACCGAACTAAGTAAAACTCGGTATATCTATTAGCACTAACGGTTTCATTATAACAAGCCATACCATCATTTCTAGGGACGGGCAGGAGTGGGGGTTATAAGGGAAGCCAGAAATTAAAAATAGCGATATTTCGTTTCCTATTGGTTTTTCGGTAAATATGAACATAACAAAAGTTGTTTACTTTGTTATTTAGAGTAACATTTGTTATATACACTTTTTTCGTATACCGAATAATAAACGAGATATATATGCTAAAATCTATAGCGGAAGTGAACATTTTTATTTGGGACAATAGACCCAACCGAAATAAATAAAACTCGGTATGTCGATTAGCACTAACGCTTTCATTATAACAAACCATATCAACATTTCTAGGCACGGGCAGGAGTGGGGGTTATAAGGGAAGCCTGAAATTAAATATAGCGATATTTCGTTTCCTATTGGGTTTTCTGCTAAAATACACATAATAAAAGTTGTTTATTTTGTTATTTAGAGTAACTTTTGATATATAAACTTTTTTCGTATACCGATTTATAAATGAGATATACGCTAAAACCTATAGCGGAAGTGAACAGTTTAATTTGACACAAAAGACTCAACCAAACTAAATAAAACTCGGTATGTGTATTATCATTAACGCTTTCATTATAATAAGCCATACCAACATTTCTAGGGACGGGCAGGAGTGGGGGTTGTAAGGGAGGCCTGAATTTAAAATAGCGGTATTTCGTTTGGTTTATCGACAAATATGAACATAACAAAAGTTATTTATTTTGATATTTAGAGTAACTTTTGTGATATTCATTTTTGTCTTTTAACAGTTTTTAGACGGGATATACACTATAAACTAAAGCGTGAATCAACTATTTTATTGTTCGCTAACGATTGAACTGAACTTAACAAAACTCGGTATGTCAATTAGCATTAATTCTTCCATGATTATAAGCTATATTAAAATGTTTAGGTTAGAACGGGAGTGGGGGTTATAAGGGATGCCTAAAATAAAAATTCACGATATTTCATTGCCTATTTGTTTTTCGACAAACATGCACATAACAAAAGTTTTTTACTTTGATATTTAGATTAACTTTTATTTTATACACATCTCCAGGAACAATGTGTAGAGCAAGTAATTTCGTAGAAGTATTGATACGCTCAACAATTCATTCCAACTTAAACTATGAGGTACCTCACCTCGAAAAAATCTATGTAAATCTATGTTAATATTTTGTCCTTAATAACTGAAATCTATGTATAATACACAGGAGACAGGAAATATGGCAATTTGGAGGGCAGTGAAGACTTACATAAGAAATTAATTTTATTATTAACAAATGCCAACAACGAGTATTAACCCTAAACACTGGGATGGGTAAATGTCAAAATATTGTGCAAAGTAAAGCCTTGCCAAAAAAAATACCATCACCATTCAGCCTCAAATCAATCCCCGGGCGAAGCCGGGTATCTGAGCTAGTATATATATAAAATTGTAACCTCTGTCTGTACATTGATTTTTTTCGCGAAATTTCACGATAACTTTTCGTTTCACATGTCATAGACACCATAACTGCATTTTGTTTCTTTCGTGTCTGTTTGTTTGTTTATTTGTTTGTTTGTTTGTTACCTTTTCACGCATAAACGGCTGAACCGAATTTTATGAAACTTGGTATGTATATTACTACTAGCCCAACTTAGACTTTAGGCTATATGAATATTCTCTAAGACAAACAGGAGTGGGGGTTATAAGGGAGGCCTGAAATTAAAAATAGCGATATTTCGTTTCCTATTGCCTTTTCAGCAAATATGAACATAACAAAAGTTGTTTATTTTGATATGTAGAGTAACTTTTGTTATACACACTTTTGTCGTTTACCAAAGTATTAATGAGTTATAAACTAAAAACTATAGCGGGAGTCATTAATTTTATTGGGCTCAAAAGACTCAACCGAACTATATAAAACTCGGTATGTTTATTAGTGTTGACGCCTTGATTTTCATAAGCCATACCAACATTCCTAGGAACGAGCACGAGTGGGGATTGTAAGGGAGGCCTGAAATTAACAGTAGTGATATTTCGTTTCCTATTGGTTTTTCGACAAACATGCACATGACAAAAGTTGTTTATTTTGTTATTTTAAGTATCTTTTGTTATATTCACTTTTGTCGTATAGAAAAGTATAAACGAGATATACACAAAAATCTAAAGCGGGAGCCAACAATTTTGTTGGACACTAACGATTGAACCGAACTTAGCAAAACTCCGTTTGTGAATTAGCATTAATTCTTCCATGATTACAAGCTATATTAAAAATTTTAGGTTCAAAGGGGAGTGGGGATTATAAGAGAGGCTGAAATGAAAAACTCGCTTTTTATATTTTCTATTTGTTTTTCGGCAAATATTCTATTTGTTATATTTCCAATAGAAATATAAACTATAAGAGCATTTCCATTATTTAATTTGTATAATGTACCTCGATGTTATTGAAATAAATATGTAATATAATAACAATTAAACGTTAATGGCAATGTCATCTTGACAAAAAACAATATGCGTTTAAACTCGATATGATATTTTCAGGGTACCACTATTATTTAATTCCATCCAAAAGATAATTTATAAAATAATGTTTTGCATCAATAATATAAGTAGAAGAATGTTGAGAAGTCTCATGCGGGAGCGAAGATGACGGGAGCCTTACCAGTTAATTGAGTTTACTTATTTCCCGTCTGGCATTACTGGAAGCAATTTCCAGTGAGATTCACTATTACAAATATAATCTTACGTGCACAACTTTGCCTATACTATGTGAGCTCGGATTGGCTTTTGAAAGGATATATTTTCATTATAGTTGATATTTAATTGTAATAAATGCTACCCATGATTATGGTTAGAACTATTGAAAAACGGTGAGTCAAAAAGTGTAGAGGGATAGATTAGGAACACATTTTAATTTATCCTTCAAAAATAAAATTTCTATTCTATTAATCCCCAAAAGTTACCCTTCAGTGATGGCGATTTCGGAAAATCATTACGTCGTGGAGGGAAGTGTAATTGTACACATTGAAGTCTTACTATCAAAATACCAGTTGAGAATGATTTCCCGGGCATCGCCGGGTACCTTAGCTTTTGTGATATTCATTTTTGTCTTTTAACAATGTATACACTATATGTATGAGATATACACTATAAACTAAAGCGGGAGTCAACTATTTTATTGGGCGCTAACGATTGAACCGAACTTAACAAAACTCGGTATGTCAATTAGCATTAATACTTCCATGATTATAAGCTATATTAAAATGTTTAGGTTAGAACGGGAGTGGGGGTTATAAGGGAGGCCTGAAATAAAAATTCGTGATATTTCGTTGTCTATTTATTTTCGTCAAACGTGCACATAACAAAAGTTGTTTACTTTGTTATTTAGAGTAACTTATGTTTTATACATTTTTTCGGGAACAATGTATGAAGCAAATAATTTGCGTATAATATTGATATGCTCATCAATTCATTCCAATTTGAACTACCTCACCTGGAAAAATTAATTCAAATCTATGTTAATATTTTGTCCTTAATAACTGAAATCTATGCATAATGCACAGGAGACGGGAAATATGACAATATGGACGACAGTGAAGTCTTACATAAAAAATTAATTTTATTATTAACAAATGCCAACAACAGGTATAAACCCTAAATACTGGGAAGGGTAAATGTCAAAATATTGCGCAAAGTAATGCCTTGCCAAAAAAATACCATCACCATTCAGCCTCAAATCAATTCCCGGGCGAAGCCGGGTATCTGAGCTAGTATATATATATTCAGTTTTGAACGGACCTCATTTTCGTCATCTACTAGGTAGGATCGATGGACATTTGAAGAAAAATTTCGAAAGTTCCGTCATGAGTACAACCTCAATAGCTGATTTCCCTTAAGGGAAATCTGCTAAAAAAAAAGGTAAGCACATGAAGGCGTAAATATATCATCCTAATAATGACAATCACCATCGCTATGGGGCACAAAACGTAATATATAAAATAAATAAAAAATAATAATATAAATGTACTAGTATATAGGAATAACATCATTTTGTTATTAAAACCATTTTAAATTGTTGTCTTTATTACTAGTCTAATATCTATTTATGTTTGTTTATGATTGTTTATCTAATGTTTATTTTTTGTCTTATGTTTGTTAATTGTCTTTATTACTAGAATTTATTGATTATTTGTTGTATTTGATTTTTTATTTATTTCTTGATTTTTGTTATTTTTCTATAATTTTATTTTCATTGTACATTGTGAAACTTTGAGCCAAATCACCAAGATGCGGGTGCTCCTGTATAAATAAATAAATAAAAAATATCCTAACGCATTTCAAACTCGAAACTCAGTCCGCTGTAGTTTGTTTTTAGCAGATTCCCCATAAAGGAAATCAGCTATTGAGGTTGTACTTATGACGGAATTTTCGAATTTTTCTTCAAATGTCCATCGATCCTACCTAGCAGATGACGAAAATGAGGTCCGTTCAAAACTGTATATATATATATATATATATATATATATATATATATATATATATATATATATATATATATTTGTCTGTTACTGCTCTAGCGGTCTAGCAATTATTGTTTGATCGTTACGAAACTCGATATTTAACCGTTTCATGTAAAAAGACAGATCAATTCGTTAATGGCTGAAATCTGACAAGAGGGAGGGGGAGGTTTAGAGGGAGGATTTTCGAAAATTCGAATTATCTCTGATATTATACATCGGATCGAAAAATTGTATAGAACTAATCTTATTGCAAATTAAATTTACTATAAATATTGTTATATACATTTATTCTGTATCTTGAATATTAACCGAGATATTTGCATTTTTATGAAGTCCGTGGGACGCGCGGTCGGTTATAGTTCGGATTAGTTCGGCCATTTCTGTAACTCATCGGCTCAGGTGGAAGCTTCTTCTAACCTTACCTGTCGTTTCTAACCTTACCTTACATTCGTTACTTTGTGAGAGTTATGCAAATATGTTCTGTTCATCCGCAACCCCCCCCCCCCTTCTTTAGTTCTTGGACTACTAAAATTTGAGTTATTAAAATATAAATTATTCTTACAATTCAGAAGCCGTTTCAGTTGGGAATTTATTTTAATTAACTGAAAGATTTCTCATTACCGTTTGTATTTAATCACTGTAGCGTTGTGTTACCAGTATGGAGATTTCTCTATTGTAAAACTTCACATGGGAAATCTGCTTAGTTTACGCAGTCCCTGCGTTACGGACTTTATATTTTTTGAAGTTATGGTGACACCTGTTCCTTATGGGAGAATGTTTTATTTAAAAAAAAAAAAACCCCAATTGTCTACAAATATTTGAATTAAATATTGATTGAAAATCAAATTCATTTTTAGTGCTTTTGCCAACACAAAACACCATGGTTGCCTCATATTTCTTTCATAATATAGAAATGAAAAGTTAAAACGGAAATAAAAATGGAAATGGATATTTAATAATTGAAAGTTTTCATGACCAAATAAAGAAACATGAAAGAAAGAAATCATTCACGTGTACCATGAAATTAAAGTTTTGTTTAGTGTTTCTTCATTATAGTTGAATAGGAATCAATAACTCAACAAAATATTCAATGTAATTGGCTCCGATTCTACTCGTTAGGAAATATAATGGGGTTTTCCTGTTGTAAGAAGAGTTTCACGAGAATCAACAAGACTTCATTTGTGCATAACATATATGTATAGAAGCTGGGATTCTTCATGCATTTTCTGCTTGCTCAATTTCTAGTTCCACGTAGAAAAAGAATATTGAATTGTATATTTGAAATTACAGGGAACTCCGCATCGCTTTATTCACGTGAAACCACATTAAATAGATGCATAATTTTCGTACTTTATTTTAAGCTACACATAAATCATGTTTGAGGAGCATTAAGAGCAAGGAGAATCGAGGAAATTGATATTAAAATAAGCTCTTTAATTACTTCTTACCTAAATTAATCAAATTGTGATTTAGTTATTTCCATGTCATTCCCGTTTGATACTTGCCTATTCATTGTATAATTGGTTCATCTGATTTTGATTATCATTATCGGTCTAAGTGGTAAACAAGTCTAATACGATTGTCATGTTTTATTCGCGTTTTTCTGATGTAGAAACATTCTTGAGACTTATTGATTTTTTTTTGTGTCTAAAACTACTTAGACATACCCATTAATATAAAAACTTGCTGCTGCCATAACACTTAAGAAACATGGGCTGTATTAACACATGTAAAACCATTGTCCCTCATCATTGGTCACCTATCTTTGTTACTTAAATTTTAACCTTCTTAAGAGAAATTAGAAATGCCGCGATTTGTGACAACTTTCATCGCCATCGTTCCTTCCCAGGAGAAGACTACTTCTTTTTAGCAGATTTCCCTTAAGGGAAATCAGCTATTGAGGTTGTACTCATGACGCGATTTTCGAAATTTTTCTTCAAATGTCCATATATATATATATGCTAGCTCAGATACCCGGCTTCGCTCGGGAATTCATTTGAGGCTGAATGGTGATAGTATTTTTTTGGCAAGGCTTTACTTTGCACAATATTTTGACATTTACCCGTCCTAGTGTTTGGGGTTAATACCCGTCCTTTCAGTGGTTTTATTAATAATAAAATTATTTTTTTATGAAAGACTTCACTGTCCTCCATATTGTCATATTTTCCGTTTCCTGTGCATTATGCATAGATTTGAATTATTATGGTCCAAATATTAACATACATTTGAATTAATTTTTCCCGGTGAGGTACCTGGTAGTTCATATTGAAAAGAATTGTTGAGCAAATTTCTCTAAGTAACAAAATAAACAACTATTGTTATGTGCATATTTGCCGAAACCCCAATACGAAACGAAGTATCACTATTAGCAGATTTCCCTGAAGGGAGATCACTGACATAAAGATATATATATATATATATATATATATATATATATATATATATATATATATATATATATATATATATATATATATATATGATTATTATTACAATTGTGCATTTTAATTGAAGGAAATTGGACAAGGTTTTTCTAAACATTTTCAGCAGCTCACCAAACCTGCTTAATAATTAATCTCTATTATTATGCAACCTACTAATAAATGTAAAATATACTAATCTTGTCAATGAATTAATGCCATGTCATTGCTCTTATAAATTTTTCCTTCCTTGTACAATGTAAAGAATGTATTTGTTAAATATTCCAAGGTACAATTTACTTTCCGGCTACTTACACAGCCAATGACATTATCATATAAAATTATGACTCATCATAGTTTTATTTATTTTTATAAAATATGTTTTGAATTTAATATTACGCCTTTGTTTTGTTTTTTTCTCTTTCACTAATTATTCGTGTTCTGTTTTATTTTTGTAACGTTTTTTTACCCTTCAAAAATTTTCCTTAGTTTTAATTCTTTTTATTTAATTAGTTCTTATCACTTTTTACATTTTCTTTTCCAGAATTACATTCAACAATTAGGAGTATTTTTTACCATTTGGTTATTTGATGAAGGGTGTAAATCGCTCCATATTTCGTGAAACCAAACAAATAAATAAATATACATTGATCTGGCGGAAAATCACAATTGTTGATTTACACGAAAATATTAAATTAAAATGTAAGGTATGTATAAAAATAAAAATAAAATTATTCAAGCATTCACTTTGATACTATTTAACGATGGGATGAAACATAATTTCCACATTTTCATCAAGTGTTTCAAACTGTAAACCTGCTCCTTTAACCTCATTTCCATATACTGTGACGTTGTAATTTAATAAGAGGTAGACAGTTCCTAATTTTAGCAGATTTCCCTTGAGGGAAATCTGCTATTGAGGTCGTACTCATGACGGAATTTTCGAAATTTTTCTTCAAATGTCCATCGATCCTACTCAGGAGATGACTAAAATGAGGTCCGTTCGTTTTGTTTGATCGTTACTAAACTCGGAATTTAATCGTTTTTTGTAAAAATGAAGATCAAGTTCGTTAATGGCTGAAATCGGACCAGGGGGAGGGGGGTTTAGGGGGGGAATTTTTGAAAATTCGAAATATCTCCGTTATTATGCTTCGGATCGAAAAATTTTATAGAATCATTCTTATTGCAAATTAAATTTACTATAAATATTGTTCTATATATTTATTCTGTATCTAGAATATTAACCGAGATATTTGCATTTGTATTCTGTGTGTGGTCGGCAGGAGTCGGCTGTTCGGTACTTTCCGAAGAGAGCTCTGGCGGCCGTTTTCGTAACTGTTCTCCCTCGTGAATAAGTTTAGAGATCCCTTACCTACTACACTTCTTATTGGGCCGATTTCTCTATTGTAAAACTTCACGTGGGAAATCTGCTTAGTTTACGCAGCCCCTGCGTGACGGATTTTTATTGTAAGTATTGCATACCTCAAGCCTAAAAAATATAAATGTTTTTTTTTAAATTTAGTGCTTTGAAATTGTAATATATAACTTCCATTTAGAAATTTTAAGAAAATAAGCAAATATACTTTCAAGTTTTTAAATCTTTACAGAGAGGAGAAGGGGGGGGGATCAAACCTCATGCATTAAAAAGTCAGTCAAGGGGGGCTGTGTAAAATAAGCAGATTTCCCACGTGAAGTTTAACAATTGATAAATCTATATACCGGTAACGACAACACCACCGTGAATATTAAGTGAATTATCACGAACGTTAATAAGAAACCTCCCGACGGAAAGCATCTGAAATGTAAACAAACAGTTCTGCCAACTTCTTACCGAAAAAAAAATCGATTACTGTAATATATCTGAATATAACGTATTAATTTGATTGAAAACTATTTACTATATCTAATACTGTAATTTCTAATGAATCAGAATAATTTGATCTCAATCAATCAAATTTAAGTAGTCCAAAAACTTAAGAAGGTATAATAAATGTCCCTTGAAAACAATATTCGGTATTAAGCTTCGAATGTTGGGGTTTATTACATAACTGAGCATAGTTTATGTAACATGATTGTGAAAGTGGGGGTTTGCTAAAAGCTGAAAATTGAACAAATCTCGGTAAATATTCAAGATAGAGAATAAATGTACATAACAATATTTATAGTACATTTATTTGCTATAAGATTGATTCTATCAATTTTTCCGATCTGACGTATAGTAACGGAGATATTTGGAATTTTCAAAATCCCCCTCTAACCCTCCCCCCCCGGTTCGATTTCAGCCATTAACGAACTTGATCTTTCTTTTTACATAAAACGACTAAATATAGAGTTTGGTAACGACCAACAACCATTGCGAACCATAGAGCGGTAACAGACAAATATATGTATATACATATATACAGTTTTGAACGGAGCTCATTTTCGTCTTCTCCTAGGTAGGATCGTTAGACATTTGAAGACAAATTTCGAAAATCGCGTCCTGAGTACGAACTCAATAGCTGATTTCCCTTGAGGGAAATCTGTTAATACCCGCCACACAAGACTGAGTTATCGGATTAGATTTACAAATTGTGAGTGAATGTGTCAAAGGTGACGACGTCTCATGTACTCATTTATATTAGCAGATTTCCCTTAAGGGAAATCAGCTATTGAGGTTGTACTCATGACGCGGTTTTCGAAATTTTTCTTCAAATGTCCATCAATCCTACTCAGGAGATGACGAAAATAAGGTCCGTTGAAAACTGTATATATATATATATATATATATATATATATATATATATATATATATATATAATTTGTCTGTTACCGCTCTAGCGGTCGCAATTTTTGTCTTATCGTTGCCAAACTTGATATATAATTGTTTTATGTAAAAAGAAAGATCAAGTTCGTTAATGGCTGAAATCGGACTGGGGGGAGGGGGGTTTAGAGGGGGAGAATTTCTAAAATTCTTAATATTTCCGTTAATATGCGTCGGATCGAAAAATTGTATACAACTAATCTTATTGCAAAAGCAATGTTCTATAAATGTTGATATGTACATTTCTTCACTATCATGATTATTAACTGAGATATTTGCATTTTTTAGTTTTCGATATTCAGTAAACCCCCACTCCTACTCATCTCATATTAACAATGTTCTATTATGTTATTAAGCACTTTATTTGAAGCTTAAATACCAAATATTGTTCTCATTGAACTTTTATGTTTTCAAATAAATGCAAATACGTGGCGCACGCGGGAAATCTGCTTAGTTAACGCAGCTCCTGCGTGACGGACTTTTTTTTCCAATTAGCAAGCCTCAAGGGCTCTAATTAAGGGAGAAACCGGTAACAGCCTGTAAGATATTGAGAACCACAATACAACGACATTTTATTCTGACTCAAAAAACATTAGGTTTTATATAACCAAAATATATGGTGGCTTAATACCATGTTCAACACTTTTAAGTTATATAACAAAACACATGATTTGATATCACATCCAACTCAGACTATGATATGAAGTTATATTCATGTTTTCCTGTTCGCGGGAAATCTGGTTACTTTATGCAGCCTCAGCGTGACAGGCAAATATTTTAAAAATACCTTATTAAAATTTTTGTATGAAAAAAACCGTCATGTTGTGAGCATTTGTACTTAATCTTTGCCCAATTTAAATATATGTATGTGCCTGCATTGATTGATTTGGGACACTAATCTTTTAATTAATTATTAATTTTTTCTTCATACTGATATTTGTCCGATGGGAATTATTTTTTTCCGTTTGAGTCGCCATTTTTAGTTCTTATCAAATTAAATAAACTAAGTACTAGTACTACTACATCAGTGAAATTGTAATATGAAAAAGATTGTAAACAATCTGAATTACCTAAGCACATTCTTGGTCCATCTCCAAAAGGCAACAGCATGCCTTTTATTGGAGTATCTTCTGATAAATATCATTCAGGCTTATATTTATCAGGATCAGGAAAGTATTTCGGATCTCGATGGAGACAGGAGTAAGGATAGAATACCTTTATCCCTTTTTAGCAGGTTTCCCTTAAGGGAAATCAGGTATTGAGGTCGTACTCATGGGGCGATTTACGAAAAATTTCCACAAATGTCTATCGATCCTACCCAGGAGATGACGAAAATGAGATCCGTTCAAAATTATATATATATATATATATATATATATATATATATATATATATATATATATATATATATATATATATAAAAGGTCCGGGACAAAAAGATAGCCCACCTTATATTTTTTTCTCTTAATCATTTTTAACTATTGATATAATTTGTATTTATTAATATGTAGTGTATTCTGCTCAAATTTGAACCGATGATCAATCTAATAGGAGTCGGAAAAAAATAATTTGTAAGAATTAATAAATAATACTTGATTTGGGGTAAGACAAAAAGATAGCACAGTGAACAATAATAATAAAATCCTTTATTAAAAATACATTAAAAGAATACAAATGAAAATTCAATATCCTGTATACGCACCACCTTTTTCTAATGCAGCAATCATACGATTTGAAAGTGAGTTAAAATGGCGACGAAACAACTCTTGAGGTAGTTTGGTCCACTCCTCCTGAATTGTTTTTTTTAATTCTTCAACGCACTCAAATTGTCGGCTCCCACTGTAAACACTTCTAGCAAGATGTCCCCATACATTTTCGATGATATTAAAGTCCGGGGAACGAGCCGGCCAATCTATAATTCTGATCCTTCCTTTTCTAAAACATTCTTTTGCTACTTTCGCCGTGTGAACTGGACCATTATCTTGTTGAAAAATTACGTTCTCTTTAGGAACAAGTTCAAAATATTTTTGTAGTTGGTTTTCTAACAAATTAACATATTGCTGACTGTTCATTCTACCAGAAATAAACACGATATCAGTTTTGTGATCATAGCCAATGCCTCCCCATATCATGACGCTGCCTCCTCCCATTTGCCTCTTGGAAAACATTTTTTCTTCTTTCCGTAGATCATGGTAATAGTGAGCCCAGCCATCAGGACCGTCGAGGTTGAATTTTTTTTTGTCGGTGAACAAGATTTCTTTCCACTCGTCTTTCCATTGGACATGTTCACGGGCAAACTCCTTACGCCTTTCTTCATGCGCCATGCTTACAGGTGGCATACCTTTCATTTTCTTTCTTTTGATGTGAGGAGCTGCACGAATGATCCTCTGGACGTTTTTCAAATTCGTCACTACACCAGCTCTAGCCGCAATTTGACGGGCCGTTAATGATGAGTTGGATGCAACCCTTAAAATTGCTCGTTTTTGCCGTGTTGTTAAAGCCGGCGGCCTTCCAGGAGATTTCTTCGTCCCATAGCTTTCTGGAGACTTCAAAAAATTTAAAATCACTTTTCTACTCCGGTATTTTTTGAAATATCGGAAATACAAAAGCCTCGATTTTTCATTCGCTGAATGATATTTTTTTCACCTGGTGATAATGATTTTGCTCGTCTCATCTCACTAAAATAATGTTAACAACTTAAAAGAATAAACAGAACTGGATTAGCCTTGTATACTCAGAGGGATTTGGTTTTCTTTGTAAAGAAACAATAGGTGTGCTATCTTTTTGTCTTACCCCAAATCAAGTAATAATATTAATTCTCACAAGCTGTTTTTCCTACCTCCTTAATCCTTAATGGATCCTTAATCCTTAATGAAACCTTAATTCGTAATGAATCCTTAATCCTTTAATCCTTAACCCCTATTGATTAAGAGAAAAAATATAGGGTGGGCTATCTTTTTGTCCTGGACCTTATATGTATATATATATATATATATATATATATATATATATATATATCTATATATATATATACTAGTTCAGATACCCGGCTTCGCTCGGGAATTCATTTGAGGCTGAATAGTGATAGTATTTTTTTGGCAAGGCTTTACTTTGCACAATATTTTGACATTTACCCGTCCCAGTGTTTGGGGTTAATACCCGTCCTTTCTGTGGTTTTATTAATAATAAAATTATTTTTTTATGTAAGACTTCACTGTCCTCCATATTACATATTTTCCGTTTCCTGTGCATTATGCGTAGATTTGAATTATTAAGGACAAAATATTAACATACATTTGAATTAATTTTTCCCGGTGAGGTACCTGGTAGTTCATATTGAAAAGAATTGTTGAGCAAATTTCTCTAAGTAACAAAATAAACAACTATTGTTATGTGAATATTTGCCGAAACCCCAATACGAAACGAAATATCACTATTAGCTGATTTCCATGAAGGGAAATCAGCTATTGAGGTCGTACTCATGACGACATTTTCGAAAAATTCCTACCCCGGAGATGACGAAAATGAGGTCCGTTCAAAATTCTCTCTCTCTCTCTCTCTCTCTCTCTCTCTCTATATATATATATCTATATATATATATATATATATATATATATATTTATATATATGTCTGTTATGTCTGTTAACGCTCTAGCGGTCGCAATTTTTGTTGGATCGTTACGAAACTCGATATTTAACCGTTTTATTTAAAAAGATAGAAGACAGATCAAATTCGTTAATGGCTGAAATCGGACAAGAGGGAGGGGGGGGGTTAGAGGGAGGGATTTTCGAAAATTTGAAATATCTCCGTTATTATGCATGGATCGAAAAATAGTATAGAACCAATCTTATTGAAAATTTAATTTACTATAAATATTGTTATACACATTTATTCTGTATCATGAATATTAACCGAGATATTTGCATTTTTAAGAAGTCAGTGGGACATGTGGTCGGGTATAGTTCGTATTAGGCCGGCCATTTTCGTAACTCCTGGGCTCAGGTGGAACCTTCTTCTAACCTTACCTGTCGTTTCTAACCTTACCTTACCTTCGATACTTTGTGAGATTTATGCAAATAAGTTCTGTTCATACACCCCCCCCCCCCGCCTTCTTTAGTTCTTGGACAGCTAAAACTTGAGTTATTGAAATATAAATTATTCTTACAATTCAGAAGCCGTTTCAGTTGGGATTTTATATTTTAATTAACTGAAAGATTTCTCATTACCGTTTGCATTTAATCACGGTGGTGTTTTGTTACCAGTATGCAGATTTCTCTATTGTAAAATTTCACTTGGGAAATCTGCTTAGTTTACGCTGCCTCTGCGTGTCGGACTTTTTTTAATTTCAGGCCACCCTTACAACCCTCTCTCCTGCCCGTCCCTAGAAATTTTTGTATGGCTTATTATAAGGAAGGCGTTAGTGCTAATACACATACCGAGTGTTTTATTTAGTTCGGTTGAGTCTTTTGTGTCAAATAAAATTGTTGACACCCGCTATAATTTTTAGCGTATAACGCCTTTATATTTCGGTATACGACGATAGTGTATATCAAAAGTTTCTCTAAATAACAAAAAAAAATCAACTTTTGTTATGTGCATATTTGCCGAAAAAGGAATAGAAAACGAAATATCACTATATTTAATTTCAGGCCTCCCTTATAACCCCCACTCCTTCCCGTCCCTAGAAATGTTGGTATGGCTTATTATAATGAAAGCGTTAGTGCTAATACACAAACGGAGTTTTATTTATTTCGGTTGGGTCTTTTGTCCCAAATAAAATTGTTCACTTCCGCTATAGGTTTTAGCGTATATCTCGTTTATAATTCGGTATATGAAAAAAATGTATATAACAAAAGTTACTCTAAATGACAAAATAAACAACTTTTGCTATGTTCATATTTGCCGAAAAACCAATAGGAAACGAAATATCGCTATTTTTAAATTCAGGCTTCCCTTATAACAGCCCACTCCTGTTCGTCTCAGAGGATATTAATATAGCCTAAAGTATAAGTTGGATTAGTAGTAATATAAGTATCAAGGTTCATAAAATTCGGTTCAGCCGTTTATGCGTGAAAAGGTAACAAACAAACAAATAAACAAACAAACAGACACCAAAGAAACAAAATGCAGCTATGGTATCTATGACATGTGAAACGAAAAGTTATCGTGAAATTTCGCGAAAAAAATCGCTAGTATATATATATATATATATATATATATATATATATATATATATATATATATATATATATATATATATATATATACACTAGCTCAGATACCCGGCTTCGCCCGGGAATTCATTTTAGGCTGGATGGCAAGGCTTTACTTTGCACAATATTTTGACATTTACTCTTCCCAGTGTTTAGGGTTTATACCCGTCGTTTCTGTGGATTTGTTAATAATATAATTAATTTTTTATGTAAGACTTCACTGTCCTCCATATTGTCATATTTCCCGTTTCCTCTGCATTATGCATAGATTTAAATTATTAAGGACAAATATTATAATAACATATTATATTTGAATTAATTTTTCCAGGTGAGGTACCTGGTAGTTCATATTGAAAAGAATTGTTGAGCAAATTTCTCTAAATAACAAAATAAACAACTTTTGTTATGTGCATTTTTACCAAATTTTAATTTCAGCCCTCCCTTTTAACCTCCACTCCTGTTCGTCTCAGAGAATATTAACATAGCCTAAAGTCTAAGTTTGGTCAGTAGTAATATTCATACCAAGTTTCATAAAATTCGGTTTTGCCGTTTATGCGTGAAAAGGTAACAAACAAACAAACAGACACCAAAGAAAGAAAATGCAGTTATGGTGTCTATGACATGTGAAACGAAAAGTTATCGTGAAATTTCGCGAAAAAAATCAATGTACAGACAGAGGTTACAATTATATACATACTTCTTCTTAGCTGGCGGAAGTTTCAGCTTGGTTGGACTTTAGCTTCCAGCTTTAACGACAATTTAAAGCCTGTAAGTTTTTGATTCAAGAACTGAAAATCCAATTATAAATAACAAAATTTCCATTGGTTAGAACATTTATTACAGAACTTATCCAAAAGAATGATAAGTTGGACAGTGGCGGCTCGTAGCTAAAATTAGTGGGGTGCTGCTCCAGAAAAATTTTAGCCTTTGTTTTAAAATTGTGCAAAAGGAAGCAAACATGTATAAAAAGAAAATTTATTCAGAAACTTTATAAAATCCTAAAAGAACAAAATCAAACATTTTTTACTTACTTACGCGAGGGTCGCCACTGCGGGAACGACAATGCTCTCTCTCCCTCTTGGAGCTTCCTGTGTGCGCATTCGCAGAACAGTCAAACACTTCGCTGCTGGAACTGTGAGGCTCACAGCTCCATTCAAAGATTTTTGTATTTTTTTTTCATGGTTACTGCATTAAGCTTAAGGATTATATATTATACAACTATAAAGAAAGAATTAAAGAAAAAGAGGCTCATTATATTAAATGTTATAGATAATATCAAGTGGAAATTGGGGGTGCTGCAGTTCCCCAGTGTCTATACGCGAGCCGACTGGTGTTGGATGTATTTTAGGACGTCAACTGTGTTGCTCAAACGGAGTCATTAGGAGAGGGCCTCTACATAACTTGATTTAAATAAGAAATTATTTTATAATTGATTTTGCAATTATTATTGATATGTGCTTATTGCAACCCTTTTAAATACGTGAATTGTCCTAGAGCTAATTTACGTTAAGGAGGAGGTGAAAAATAAATACAAATACAAAATATTCAGCATTTTATATTTTTTCTTGAAACATTTTTGGGACATTTATTAAGACCTTCTTGGCTTGAGGATATCAAAGTGACTTTCTTCCTCACACAAATGCGACCGGAATCAATGCATCATGCTTTCCGTAAGCGGTGCATCTCAATGTTTCAATCATGTTATATTGATGTCAAATCAAATGTCCTAACCAATAGATGACTTAGTTCAATGAGACTGCATGAAAATAATACCAATTCTAACTTGAACTTTAGTTAAATAAGTGATTCCCTTATTTAAAAGTCCGTCACGCAGAGGCTGCGTAAACTAAGCAGATTTCCCATGTTAAGTTTTACAATTGAGAAATCTGCATACTGGTAACACAATACCACCCTGATTAAATACAAACGGTAATGAGAAATGTTTCAGTTAATTAAAATAAATTCTTAACTGAAACGGCTTCTTAATTGTAAGAATAATTTATATTTTAATAACTCAAAGTTTAGTAGTCCAATAACTAAAGAAGGGGGGGGGCGGATGAACAGAACGTATTTTCATAAATCTCACAATGTAACAAAGGTAAGGTAAGGTTAGAAACGACAGGTAAGGTTAGAAGAAGCCTCCCACCTGAGCCGAGGAATGACGGAAATGTCCGACCTAATCCGAACTATACCCGACCATAGACTTCATAAAAATGCAAATATCTGGGTTAATATTCAAAATAGAGAATAAATGTATATAACAATAGTTGTAGTAAATTTAATTTGCAATAAGATTAGTTCTATATAATTTTTCGATCCGATGTATAATAACGGAGATATTTTGAATTTTCAAAAATCCCCCCTTTAAACCCCCTCTCCTTCTAGTTCGATTTCAGCCATTAACGAACTTGATCTTTCTTTTTACATTAACCGGTTAAATATCGAGTTTCGTAACGATCAAACAAAAATTACGACCGCTAGAGCTTTAACAGACATATATATATATATATATATATATATATATATATATAATTTTGAACGGACCTCATTTTCGTCATCTCCTGGGTAGGATTGATGGAAATTTGAGGAAAATTTTCGAAAATCGCGTCATGAGTACGACCTCAATAGCTGATTTCCCTTAATGGAAATCTGCTAAAAGTCCGTCACGCAGGGCCTATAAGATATCATGGTGAAAGTGTATTTTAGTCCCCCTTTGGTGGCACACGATGACGATGGCGGCCATTTTGGGCTAAAGTGTAGTTTAGTCCCCCCCCCCTTCGCCCCCATCTTGTTTCGTTATAATCTCCGCCCTCGCTTAAAACCACCGACGGCGTATTTTGGAAATTTTAAAGTGTTAAAAAAATATAAAGTTAGAACAACAAAACCCTCACCCTCGGTGTAAACACCGACGGTGTATTTTGGAAATTTTAAAGTGTTAAAAAAATATAAAGTTAGAACAACAAAACCCCCACCTTCGGTGTAAACCACCGACGGCGTATTTTGGAAATTTTAAAGTGTTAAAAAAATATAAAGTTAGAACAACAAAACCCCCACCCTCGGTTTTAACCACCGACGGCGTATTTTGGAAATTTTAAAGTGTTAAAAAAGATAGTTAGAAAAACAACAATGGCCGCCGTCGTCATCGTGCGCCACCAAGGGGGGGGGGACTAAAATACACTTCCACCGTCATTTTGTTTTTCTAACTTTATTTTTTTCCAAAATTTCCAAAATACGCCATCGGTGGTTTTAAGCGAGGGCGGGGATTATAATGAAACAAAATGGCGGCGTAGGGGGGGGGGACTAAACTACACTTTTGCCGATATCGTTATTGTATCAGTTATTTTCTGGATTACGGTAATTATAATCACGAATTTGGCTAAATGGTTATATCTCGGGTAAAACGAGTGAATGGCGGAACTTTTACTGTTCATTTTATAGGACTTTGTGTTATTGGTGAAATTGGACGAGATGTGTATCCAATCCTTTTGTTTCAACGGGATACCATTCTATTGCAACTACGGGTAACACGGCTAATTTAATAATATAATTCTAAAAGTTATTGAATTATAAAAGAAATGTGCAGTTAACAAATGTTTAATAGTGATACAGGGTCTCAGGTTAGCCATGCGAGTTAAAGCATTGACCTTTATCTCACATGGTAAACCTAGAGTGACGAGTTCGATTCTCGCCTGGGCAAAGGAAATTATTTAATGACGAAATTCATTAAGTAACATCCTAAAATCCCACCCTAGCTAGAAAAGGGTGATAACCTGTAGATAACCCGTCCCAATTAGCCTAAGTTGCAAAACGTGGACGTTAATAAATAATAATAATAATAGTGATACATTTGAATTTAATTTACCTAGCTAGAACAGTGTACGATCAGTGCATATCGTATATTACTTGATGAGAGAGAGATATAGCGGTATAACTTATAATAAATGTTGCAAAGGAAACCATAATTAGTGAATAGCATAATTAAATATCCTTTTGTCTTACTATTAGGAAGATGTTCCTAAGTTCACCGATAGGAGCGCTTCTACTCATTTGAGTTTATTGGTTAGTTATCTCCCTGCCTGGTATTCTACCTCGTTGACGTAACCTGAACAAATTTGACTGGAGAAGTGGAATTGTATTATAGGCCTGAAAATTTGTATATTGGTGAAGCCTTTGTCATATGAGTTTTGGATTAAGGCATGACAGACCCTTGAACAAGAAAATCAATTTCTAATTCAATTATCTTTTACATGTATTTATTGTTTTTGAATCATGGTAAATTACGTTTTTGTTTCCTTCATCTGCTCAGCTTTTTGCCTCGTCCTTGCCGCATCTTATCCATATGAAAATAAGAATGCTGTGCTCCTTCCAGAATTTGTTTTAGATCAAAAAAAGGACTGTGGTATCATCAACAATGAAAAGGCAATTCCTTTTTTTCATAGCCACGAATGTGAAGTACCTTTGCCGAGATTTCAGCGAAACTTTTTCAAACAGAGAAACTTCCTGGCCTGCTTTGGGATATATGATGCGCTCTATCATTTATGTGAATTTAACATAGATGACATCAATCTTGATGTGCCTACCGCGTTTAAAGCTCCGACTACTTATTGTCAGAATGCTTCAGTTATTTACAAGCAACTTAATTTTTCTCACAAGGCTGATGAAGTAACCAAATGGAGTCAAGCTTTAACTCATGTCATGACTAATAATCAGTTTTGTGAAAGCTTATGTATTTTTGAAGATACGCTGAATGAACAATGTTCTGCCATGCTCACAGCGGCTGCTGAATATCTCCGTTTGAAAGGTATTTTTTACCTGTCAGTTTCTTTTTTAATAGAAAATTAAAATAATTGTCATTCCATTGTCTATTGAGACATTTTACTTGTTACATTGGCCTTAAGTTTAACATTTTAAATCATATTTTTAATTAATAACTAATTATATTTCTGTTAAAATAATTGAAATTGAAAAATTTTATATAAACAATCTTATTGATAAAATTGTCTGTCACTCAGGAGGTGTGTAAACTAAGCAAATTTCTCACAAACAAATTACTCTAGTAATGCCATCGTACCATATATTCTCTATTTCTAAGTCCAAATTCGATTAGCAGAAGTGGAGGTTTATTGTAGGCTTAAAGCAACAAAATATTAATAACTCTCTTAACATTTTTTGAATCACGAGAAAATGTATAGAACAACAATAGTAGAGCACCAATAGTTTAGTAAGATTGGTTCTACAACATTTTTCGATCCAGCTCATGATAACGGAGATATTTTGAATTTGTGAAATCCTCCTCCTATTCTAAACAGTTGATGTAAACTAAATGCAAAACTTTGTTGTATGTTAAACTGAAAATTCCTATTTCGCATGTCTGACATAATATTTCTTCTTTTCAGTGGTATATTTATTTCACTGAAACATTTTGCTATTCTGAATCATATTCACTTTTAAGTTGAAATAATAACTAATGCGAATTAAATACTAGTCTTTAGTAGTTAGTCAGTTTAATCCCTTATTCCTTTTTTTTTAAAAAAATGGTTAAAAGCTTATAAAAAAAAAAAAAAACTGGCAAAAGTAACCTATAGTTGATAGAATTTTAGTCAGTCATTTACACCTGTTCAGTGCAACAAGGAGTAGCCTGGAATTAATTTTTATTCACAACTAATAACTGTTGCGCAATATATGTAATACGTTACATTTGCTGCAGTCTCAATGTTTTGGTATCATAGTAGTTTGTTTTAATGTCATTCTTAATTCTTCCATAATTTTCAAAATGTTTGACTAGCCTTTGCACATGAAGAACAGTAATATTTCCTCCTGAACAAAAATAACTCGGCTGGTGGGCTGTTGATCAAATCAAAATGCTTTTAATTTCATTATTGTTCTGGGTATTAGCATATAAATATTTATTTGTTTAATACTAAATCATTTTAAATATTTAAAATTTATTTCTCTTTCATGAGGTTAATTATTGCATCTTTATGTGATTTAACTATTTGGTTAATTGTTGCTTGATCCCTTTATCAACAGCAGAACCTTTGAGTGGCATTCCCAGTCAGGTAAAATATAAAAAACCGGCTGTAAATACGAATGAATGCAAAGTTAGCGTGTAGTATTTATCTTCACTTAAGGAATGTAACCAATCCTGCCTTTTAGATGAAGATTGCGAGGTCTTTTTAAACTACTTTAGATACCTATCTACTCTTGCACTAGTAATTGTATATTTACTGAACTCTGTGTACTACTAAACTAAAGGTCAAGTTCTCCAGATGCTGAAGTTGGATCAGAATTGGTGGCTTAGAGAGGAGAAAAACATTTTAAATCATATGTTTAATTAATAACTAATTATATCTCTGTTAAAATAATTAAAATTGGAAAATGTTATATAACCAATCTTGTTGATAAAATAAAGTCTGTCACTCAAGGGCTGTGTAAACTTAGCAAATTTCCATGAACTGAAATGACACTAGTAATGCTATCTTACCATGTATTCTCTATTTCTAAGTCTAAATTCGATTAGCAGAAGTGGAGGTTTATTGTAGGTTTAAAACAACAAAATAATAATAACTCTCTTATCATTTTTGAATCACGAGAAAATGTATAGAAAAACAATTGTAGAGCACCAATAGTTTAGTAAGATTGGTTCTACAACATTTTTCGATCCAGCTAATTGATATCGGAGATATTTTGAATTTGTGAAATCCCCCTCCTTTACAGAGTTCTATCTCAGGCATTAATTAATATGATCTTAATTGTTGAATGTAAAAGCAATATAGTATAGTGCAGATTCTAGAAAAGGGTGGTAACCTGTAGATAACCCATCCCAATTAGCCTGAGTTGCAAAAAGTGGACGTTAATAAATAATAATAATAATAAAATTGTTGACTCTCGCTATAGTTTTTTTTTTTTTTTTTTTTCGTATATCTCGTTTATAATTCGTTATATGACAGAAGTGTATGTAACAAAACCTACTCTAAATAACAAATTAAACACCCGCTGTTAAGTGCATGTTTGCTGAAAAACCAATAGGAAACGAAATATCATGATTTTTCATTTCAGGTTTCTTTTGTCTGATCATTACCAAACTCGATATTTGAACGTTTTATGTGTGAATGAAGATCAAGTTTGTTAATGGATACAATCGGACCAGTGGGAGGGAAATTTAGAGGAGGAGAATTTTGAAAATACGAAATATCTCCTTTGTTATATGTCGGATCGAAAAGTTGTATGAAATAAATCTTATTGCATATGTAATGTTCTATAAATGTTGTTATATACATATTTTCTCTATATTGATTATTAACCGAGATATTTCCATATTTTAGTTTTTGGCCATCAGTAAATCTCCACTCCTGCTCATGGCATATTAACTATAATCTGTTATATCATGAACCACTTCATTCCAAGCTTAAATACCAAATATGGTTTTAATTGGACTATTAATTTATGAGATACATGCATATACATCATGTGGTGACATGAATAGAGATTTTTTTTTATTTTACTCAAAAATATTTATTTGATCTCTACCATACTCGATATTTAACAATTTCAGTCAATGCTAAAGATCATATTTGTTATTGACTGAAATCGGACTTGGAATGGTGGGTGTTCAGAGGGGGTGGAATAAGAAATTTCAAAATATTTTCATTATTATGGGTTGGGTCTTAAAATGTTATAAAACCATTCTTGTTAAAATTTTGATTTTCTACAATTGTTGTTCTATGCATTTTTTGGTAAGTCAAGTATTAAGGGAGTTATTCGTATTTTCTTCTTTTCTGCCTTCAGTACCCCCCTCCTCTACTCATCATTTTTCTTTTTTACTTATAAATAGAGAATATGTGGTGATATGAGGTCACAAGTGTGTTATACCAGCACTAGGGAAATCTGCTTAGTTTACTCAGCCTCTTTGTGACGGACTTTTATTTCATTATTAATCTGTGCTACTCATAGAGCTTTATCTCTTTTTATAAGTTTGATGGAATACTTATAGCATTAAAACTAGAAAATTTGATATTATTATGATAATAGTATCTTAAGAATATAATTGTATGCATAGAAGAGTTAAAGTTAAAAAGAATATCTGTTATAAACATACGTATAACATTCATTTTAGGAGTTATCGTTTATCAATTTTGTTATCATAAGTATTTATTTTCTCTATTTTTTTTTTAGCTTTGAAACCACACCCAGCTGAGAAACCCCAAAGTCTGTTAACTACCATTGTGATGAATTTGCATAAGAAGAATGACGAGCATTCTACAGTCTCAAATGATAAACTACATTCTCCAAAATTGGAAGAAGCACATTTAGGAAAAATAAGCCCTCAACCTCCAATTTCAAGCATTCTTCCTGATAAAGCCAGTTATGACATAAATTTTCATTCGAATAATCTCAATGTCCAGAGTAATTTGGTCAAGGCTCCTGATAATAAACCTGAAATAGCTCCTGTTTTAGATAAGTCTGATATTAGTGCAGTTCCTTCTATTACGACTGGTACAAATGTGAACCCTACATCTGATAAAAAAGTGGCTGTTGAAAATTCTCAATTGCCCAAAACCGTTGACCCTAATGAACGCATAGCATCCAAGGCAACTCAACAACAGGCAGGAAGTGATTTAGTGGAACCAGTTAACCCTTCTATTACTTCCAGTACTCGAATTCAATCTTCTCAACCTTCACATATTGAGAAAATTGCAACTTCCAATCAGCAACAAGATGACATACTTAAAGAGGATAAGAATGAACAACCTGCTGATGAGTCTACTGACATTGATCCACAGAATGCAGAGATTGAAGATGCTGAAATTGGGAGTAAACCTTTTGGTAATACTCCACATTTATATAAATTTTTGTTATTTTTAAATATTAATTACTGATAGATGAAGTAGCCAAGTGTAAGTTTTCTTCATATGGGAAAAGTATTAAATCACTTGTCTAACCAAAGTGTATACTTTAATTTTGCTTTGGATGATTATTAATTAAGGAGATTAATAACAAAGAACTAATTAATTTAATCTCTTAATTCAGTGTCGTGCAATATGAAATAACATTCAAATTCATATTGCAAAATCTTAATCCCCACTTAACTATATAAACTTCAAAGTCAACACCATAAAAACACCAATATCTTCTTTATTCAGAATCAATAAAAAGGCTTTGTCCTCTACTAGTGTTTTAATTTTTGAAAAGTGCACTTTCAGAGTCAGTGCCTGCTGACAAACAGAAACCTTAAGACTAAATAACAAACATAGCATGGTCAACAGTGTAAAAACAGTCACAAAATAATAAAAAAAAACATATCCAGTGTTAAAACCAATTAAAAAACTTGAAAAATACTCAACCAATAAAAATAAAAGCCATAAGCTAGCGTCATAAAGATAAAACGTTAAAAACCTATAAACTATCTAAATTAAAGTCATACAAATTACTAGGTAAAAGTTGACAAACTAGAAATAAAAAAAAAAATCCAATGCTAATAATGTAGAGATGTAGGAGGTAACTGATTAGAGAGAGCAGTGTAGCCTGGACCAAAACCACTGGGCAACTGGAGCCCTTCTTCCCCATAGAGATGCTTGGGCCCTGTCACTGACATGCCGAAGCCTAATTATTAATATTTCTCTCTCCCATCTCCATTCTATCCAGCTTTATATGCAACCCTTCAGCCATGTTCAGTCTCTTCCCCTTCTTTTCCTCATACAGCAGCTCACATTTAAAGTCGACTATTAAATTGCCCTTACATGTTTTACAATATAAATGAATATAAGGAGGACAATGTATTCTAGATTGAACACAACTTCATTATTTGTTGTCTGTTTCCTTCAATATCGATTATCCTTATAATTGATTCTAATGTTAATCAACTATCGATGTGTTGGCCATCTTATTTATGTTAGTCTTGACTTGGCCCCTATACCATTCGGTCCTATCCAATAAAAACTATAAAGAAAGTGTTTTTAGGGTGTTGACCTTCTGCCAGAAAATGAAGTTTAAAATTCCTGTTTTTTCTAAATTAAATAATGAGGACATACCATCACATATGCCCTTAACCCTTAATAACCTAGCGTACCCATATGGGTACATTAAACTTGAGGGTAATAAGTAGGCTCCATCATGTCCGATGTGCATGTTCAATTTTTGTATTCTCCCTCCATGCTCTCTACAGCAGTCCCTCTACTCAATCTAGTGCTTGCCTTCAACAAGTGGATTATACAAGTGTGTTTTTTATTATTTTTAAAAATGGACTACTCACGATTCGTAAAAAGGTAAGTAAATTTTGTTATAAAATACACAAATATTAGTTTATAAGTTATTTGAAATAAAAAATGTTTTACTTAAAGTTTATTGCACAATTTATTAGCAAATTTATAGAAATTTACGAATTATTGAATTCTGTAATTAGTCATTTATGACCCTGTACCCAAATGGGTACACTAGGATATTTGATTGCCTATTTTTTTTTATTGACAATTTTTTTTTTTCAAATGTGATGTTTATGTTGTTTCAGTGGTTTTGGAAGCCTCCAAAATAATAAGCAAATCCGTATCTTGTAAAGAAAATGATTAAAGACAAAAATATGAAGTCAGCTTCGGGAAGCCTCTCGTAGAAATAGTTCACAATTACCGAAGTTTCACTACGACTTTTTCTTTGATAATTTATTTACAAGCTTCGATTTAATAAATTATTTTAGAAAACTAGGATTTGGAGCAACTTGTACAATGAGAGAAAATATAATTCCTCGTGACTGTCCACTTATAACAAAGAAATCTATGCTAAAAAAAGAAAGGGGATTCTATATGTCTTGCATTTCTAGGTAAGAAGGGGTTTGTATAACAAAATGGATGAGTACGTATTGCAATCGCATCAAATTGTCACAGTTATATTCCTCTTGCTCAGGTAAAAAGATATTCCAGAAAAGATAAAAACCCCAACCCAACCTAACGTTATTCGGAAATACAATAAGTTCATGGGAGGAACAGATCGTATGGACGAAGGGGTGGCCATGTATCGAATTTCCATACTTAATAAAAAATGGTATTGGTCTATTCTATCGTGGCTAATTGATGTGTTCTTGCATAATGCATGGATACTTTTCAAAAAAGCAAGGACACCTATACCTCAACTTGAATTTCGACCGAATATAGTGCAATCATATTTATCAATATATGCATCTCCACCAATGGGGGCAGGGGTGCCCATAATTTTTTCTTCGCTAACTTCGTCGAGTCGGGTTATTCAAGAGATACGTTTTGACCGCTTAGACCATTTGATAATTAAGACGGAAGAAAACAAAGGAAAAGATGAGACGAGTGTACTAGCAAAGTAAGAACAATGTGTGGGAAGTGCAAAGTATGGTTGTGTATTGATTATTTTGCTGCATTTCATACCAAAAAATAATTTGTCTTATAATTATAAATTGTAAATAAGCATAATAAATCTGTTTTATGGTTAATTTTTTTTTTTTTTTTCCTTTTTTGCCCTTATTACATACAAATCGAGCAATACGCACACGTTATGCCAAATACAGGTAGTCAAACGTCCTAGGGTAGCCATATGGGTACAGGGCTTATCTCATAAACGGCATAACAGAAATTTTTAAAATTATTTTTTACATGTTAGTGGATGCCTAAGTAAGTAAAAAAAATTGAAAAAAACTTTTTTCCTGAAGAAAAAAAAATTCAGGCTATTAAGGGTTAATTTTCTAATTTATTTAGTGACAAACTCATTAAATAAAATACTTAGTTCCACACTGGCTAGAAAAAGGTGGTAACAAGTATATTGCTTGAGCTGATTAACCATACTGTCATGAAGTGAACATTAATAAATAACATTTTTTTTTTCCAGATGAAGGCAAGACAGACCCCAAGGAAGAGGATGAATCTTGTAAGTTTGTTTAGCTTACTTTTATTTTTTTCTAAGATTATTATACTGTAATTATATCCTGGGCTCATAGTATACATACATATTAAGAGTTTATGCAATAGATTCGAAGGTCAGTGCACGCAGCTAAATTTGACCAAGCATTGCAACAGAAATGCCCAGAACTCGTCAATTGCTAAGGTGTTGTTTTCATGATAAACGTGACCCCACTCTGTAATAATCACATCAAAAATTATGGCAACTTAGCTGGGATGTTTTGCCCTACCCACCATATTCCCCGAACCTTGCTCCATTGGACTACCACCTGTTCCGGTCCAACAAAACAGCCTCAATGGGAAATCATTTCCTGATGAGAGATGTAAAAACGTATCTCGTTGAGTTTTGCTTCTAAGCCCCAGACGTTTTACGAGAGTGAAATTATTAAATTGTTGAAAAGATAGAAAGAGGTCAACAATAAAAATGGTGAATACATTATTGAATAAAATTGATTCTTTGTTTAAAAAAAAAATTGTTTCATTCCATCCTCTAGTAATCGAACGAACTTATGGAACCACCCTACAGGGCCATACCCTGTATATATTGGGAGCTAAAGTAGCACATTTCAGGTTGGTCAGTCAGATTCTTAATTGCTCTAAGTCTTCAGACTTATCCTCAACTTGTTATCACTGCTTCAGATATTGTCCTTGCCTTTCAACTCAAAGTCACCACTTTTAAACAGATCATACCACTTCTGATTGCTCAGCTAGAGCACGCTTTCCATAAAGATCCACTTCAATTAGATGGCTTTCAGCAGGGTTTTTCTTTACGTTAAAGTAATGAAGAAGAATTTCCATCAAAAAGACTTTATCCGGTATGAAGTTAGACATATTTGATGAAGTAAAACGATTAGTTATTTACACTAAAAACAAGGCTCAGAAACAGTAGAACTACACAGAACAGGAATCACACGCATCATTTGGAAAACCTCACTAGTATCATTATCTATGAGAAAATGTTACAAACTAATTCAAGTATTCGATACATTCCTATTCATATTCATTAATGATTTATTGAATTTGCCAATTGTGTTATGTGCAAATGCAATTATAATACACAATCTTCTAATATATCTTAATAATTACAAAGCATGATCTTTTTAACCAATCCTTTCTATGTTATAGTGGCAAAAATGGATGCACAACCTGATTGGGAGAGTAGCTTGCCTCTGAAAGATCATTTTGTGGATACAGAAGATTCTTATACATTCTCCTATTTTGCTACTATTGCAATTCTATGCTTTGTAGCATATTTCTTATACCATTATAAAAACAAGGTAAGAGTGATTGTTACTTTTATTTCATTTAATATAAAATCATAATAATAATTACCCTTTTTAGCAGATTTCCCTCATGGGAAATCAGCTATTGAGGTTGTACTCATGACGTTATTTTTGAAAAAATGCCTCAAATGTCCATAGATCCTATCTAGTAGATGATGAAAATGAGGCCCCTACCAAACTCGATATATAAGTGTTTAATGGTAAAACTAAAGGTCAAATTTGTTAATGATGAACCAGTGGTAGGAGGGGGGGGTTTAGAGGAAGTCAATTTTAAAAATTCAAAATATCTCTGTTATTATGCTTTGGATTGAAAAATTATAGAGAACCAATCTTATTGCAAATATAATGTTCTATAAATGTTATTATGTACATTTTTTCACAATTTTGATTATTAACCAAGATATTTGGATTTATTAGTTTTCGGTCTTCAGTAAACCCCCACTCCGACTCCATGTCATATTAACAATAGGCTGTTATATTATGAACCACTTTATTTGAACCCTAAATACCAAATATTGTTCTCATTGAACCTTTACGTTTTGAGATAAATCCAAAAACGTGACGCAGATGGAAAATCTGCTTAGTTAAAGTAGTCCCTGTGTGACGGATTTTTTTTACAAGTATTGTTTAAACCTGTGGGCTTCCGTTTACCAGAGGGGGTAATGTCTTTACGTCCAGTATGGATGTCAGCCATACTAGTGGCCAGTACACCAGCTTCTAACATTTGACTTTACAGTGCAGTGCTCTCACCTTGTTAATCTAAAAAAGTCCATCATGCAAGGGCTGCATAAACCTAGCAGATTTTCCATATGCTGGTATGACTACTCATATCTCACCATATATCCATACATAAAAAATGTATAAAATAGTTTAATTAAATTGGTCTAAAACATTTTCCAATCCAACTCATAACAGAGATATTTTGAATTTTCAAATTTCTCCTCCCTCTACCCCCCTTCCATTCCTTTAAGCCATTAAAAAATATGATCTTTAGTGTTGAATGATTAGTTAAATATCGAGTATGGTATAGATCAAATAAACATTTTCCATCCATGAAATAATATCCCAATTGTAATATCATTCAACGAATTTGCATCTATTCTATCTCATGATATATTTACTTATTGTTACAAGTGAACAAAAAATAAAAGTGGTGGTTTACTGGAGGCTGAAAATTAAAGAAATACAAATATCTCAAGAAAAAAATTATAAGATAGTGACAAAACATTTGTAACAAGATTTATCAAATGTCAAGTTTGCAATAAGTTTGGTTCTATACAATTTTTTGGTCTGATGTATAATAATAGAGATTTTTTGAAATTCTTTCTCTAAAGACTTCCCTCCCACTGGTACAGTCATGAACAAAATTTATTTTGGTTTTTTTTATAAAACATTTAGTTTAAATATTGAGTTTGGTAATGTTCAAATGAAAATTGCGACTTTTAGAATGTTAGCAGGCATGGGTAGTATCGATGGTCATTTGAAGAAATTTTTCTAAAATGGTGTCATGAGCTCAATAGCTAATTTCCCTTAAATATGCTAATGGCGTTTAATAATTCTCTGACTGAAGATTATTGTTAATTTGTTTTGTCACTCCTCCTTCCTTATGAAGCCAGTATTTACACATACAGACAATTGTTGCTTGCAGAAAATTTACTATTACCTACATTTCTATAGCAGAGCGTTGAAGTAAGTAAGAGCTTACTCATTAGCCTGGAGAGGTAAAGCCAATTGGTCAATTTACTGATAGTCTTAGCTGTACTGATGACCAATTAAAATTTTCTTAATGTGGTTTGAATTTTTATAATGATAGTTTAGTCTACACTTTGCACTTATACTTAGATTATCAATAGCTTTGTGAGACATGAAGTACACGTCTCTACATTTTTAAGAATAACTAACAAAAATGCTTGGTTGGATTTTTGAAATGGAAGTCAACTCAGTTGGTATGTGTGTGTGTGTTTATATATAGTTTTGATAGTCCTCATTTTCGTCATCTAATATGTAGGATCGACTGACATTTGAGGAAATTTTTTGAGAATCGCATAATGAGTACAATCTCAATAGCTGTTAAAAGTGTAGTTGTTGCTGTATGATATTTGTTTTTGGGATTCTAGAAGGTTCAGTGTCACTCTCATTATCATTCGATGATGGTATGAACTGCTAGAAGCTTCTCCCTGTTGATTTGAAACTACACTAAGCATTGAATAACATGGATATTACAACAGATATTATTTCTAAGGGCAGGTGGAAGTGAATTATATTGCAGGTGAGTGAGTAAAAACGGCCACACTTTCACCATAATAATCATCTTACTCAATTCTGGTACTATCATGCTAATGTTGTGAAGTTAGATGGAAATACTCTAAAATAACCCATGTATATGTAGACCAATTGCTACCTCCCTCCATTATTATTGGAACATAATCACACATTCAAAACATAACCTCCCACTTCCTTTCAGATACATCTCATTGTCTTCTCATGAGCAACTCCATAGTCAACTGCCCCTACAACCTCTTACTTCATCATTTTATTTCTGAACTTGGTGAAATTGAAATTACTGTTTTACTCTAGCTAATGTGTTTATTTCAGTTGCTTGCTCTTGCCCTTGAAGGAAGAAAAAGTCGAAATAAACGAGGTAGGCCAAGCTCTGCCAACTACAGTAAACTTCATTCTAATCTTGAAGAAGCTATAGCTTCTAACGTCTCAACACCTTCAGCAACTCATGTTCTTTATTGAGTATAAACTTAATCATTTGTCACTTGAATTCAATAAATTTTTGTAATAAAGAACTGAACCAAAAATTTATATTTTATACTTGTGAATATGTTAAGCTGTAGGTGATATTTTATGCATTCTAAGGCTTTGTTGTAAATATGTAGATATTGTAAAATGTTGAATTTTATATTTCAATCTTATTGACTACTTTAAATGTATCATGTGCTACTTTTATTTTCACACTTTCTGGACTAGGGTAATTCTGTGCCTTGGTGCAGGATAAGTAATTGATTAAGTGAACATAGTCTTGTTCATTCTGTGGGTTTGTCTGTAGAGTGTGAGTGTAATTCAGTGACAAAATCCTGAACTTGAAACTAAGTTTGTTTGAATATTGTAGCGGTGCACTAAATATTCTTTGGCTGTGTGATTAAAAGGCTTTGTTGTAGTATTAATACTAACCACTCCTCTGCTACCGATTCGGCATCATGAGGTGATTGAGGTTAAAGGCGTGGTGTGTTTTTATTGAGAATGCTACAAGATATTGCGAGAGTTCTACTTGTTCACCTACCATTCATGTGGTACTCTTTGGCTGTTGAAACAATGTATTATGTTTTGTACTTATTTTGTGCATTATTCTTTCTTATACTTTTATTAATTCATGAAAGTAAAGTAGCAGAAATACAAAAGAAGGATTTATGATTGTAATAGTTTAATTTTAATACTTATACAAATGACGCTTATAGACACTTATTAAATTCTGTACTTTGCATAAAGGCACAGAATTGTATTTTAACTGTTAACTAGTGGTTTTCTTTATATTCTTGTATTACCTATTTGCTTTTTTTTGTTATTTATAATTTTTACGGGATTTCTCATCTATATTTACCTTTCACTTTGTTTGGTAATGGTGTGCTTAGTTGCTGCACATGCATTGTATATTTCCATCCATCACATTTATTTTGTTACATCAATATGCTTAATGTATTCAAGTGTTGAATGAGGACATCTAATGACATTGCAGTTGTATAACAGGTGACCAATAGCTTAGGCTGTTGTGTAGGCTTAGCTGCCCCGTATCTGGTACTAGCTTTTTGCCTTATTTGTTAACAGCTTCATCTACATCATCAAGCACACAACTCAGTTTGGTATTTCAAAATACAAATAACCTTTGGTAGGAGTTTAAACATTCGACTATTGATTGGTAACTCCTTTTCTAAAACAATAAATTAAATAATTAAAACCATCATATGTTGTTCACCTATTTAAATACTGTTAACATTTGTTCATATGGTAGTTTTACATACTGTATACTAAAGAGAATTGATTTAACTAACAACTTGGATGTTTCATCGATAGCAGCCACAAGTTTGTCTATCAGTGTGGTAGCATATGATTTCTTTTATTTCTCAAATTTTTTTTTAAAATCCATAATTCTTTTGTAAACTACATTGTAGTTGGAAAGATATAAACTACTCGTTGGACTGTTATTTTAATGTATTAATTATGATTTATGCCTTTATATTCATGTCTCTTGTTAGTCCCCTCTCCAACATCAGTATACTTTTTGTATCATCTTGTTTTTACCAGATTTCTCATTTGTGGCTGAGATACATTCAAAAGTCCTTGAACATAATGAGAAACTCACTGGTTAGAGCTATAGTTTCTCTTTTTTACTGTTATGAAAAGCTCTAAGGAACTGTTATATTTTAATGGACTTAGTATGTATTCTAAGATTGTCAGGGAGAGGCTCTATCACGATTTAGAAAAATATTGACATTATTCTGAAAAAAAAGGGAGAAAAAATTCACCTCCTTCACTGAAAAACCACTACCTTCATGAATGTGTGTCTTCATTTTTGCTCTCCAAGAGCATTGGTGTTCACCCTAAGTATTCAACAGTTTCTGAATTAATATCTATATTTATTAATATTGGTAGGTTACAAGTCAGTAAAGTGTCTCACTAGTCTAAAATCCGACTTTTTATGATACAATAGGCTAAATGTTATTATTTTTTTTGTTATGAAAAATCCTTTTTCAGCTTTTTTGAAGCCACTGTAATACTATTTCAGGACAGTTTTTTCTCTTTATGGCTGACTAAGCAATCAATTTTGAGTTTACAGCACAATGTAAAAGTGGTCCTGTTGGGACTTCTCCTTTCTTGAAAAGTTCGCCATTTACTTAATTTGAAATATTTAAGAATGTTTTGACGAGAGTATTTATTGTTATAGAAATTTTTGTTTTCGACATGTTTAACCATTTAATATTTCCCTACATTCTACTGTTATTGATTTATTCATCAAATAGTTATGTGGTTTAAAATAATTCTTTACATGCACATTGTTATAACATTTTCAGACTTAGCCAGTCGTAACAGGCTTATTGTTAAAGTAGAGTAAATAATATTATTAGTCATATTTGTGTAAAATAAAAAAAAGTAGCAAACACTTATTTAAACTGTAGAATGATCTAATTTATAGCAGAGTCTGTCCTTGGATTTTGAAACTCCCACGAACTAAGAACCAGCACAGCTCCTCTGCTAGTGACACCCTTCATAACTTCTCTAAATGAAGCTTCGAATCTACTATATGGAAGAATTTAATATACACATTTAGTAAGCATAGCTTTTGACCAACATCTTTCACCTTTCTTACTTGGTCTTCGTGGAGTATTTAAAGTTGATTTTTGTTAAGTTAATCTTGGGGTGTAATTTACAAATAGTTTATGACTGATTCAAGGGAAATTGGTACTGGTTTTTGAGTATACTAAAGAAAAACATCTTTCTTAAACACCACTTATTATTAAAAATAATTTGAATACTTATAAAGTTAGTAAACAATGATACTAATGTAATTTGTTTTAAATTTTTTTAATTCTTTTAAACAATTTAATTTATTTTTATGTTTTTTACTGGTGTCAGGCTAATGAAGGCCAGTAGCATTACTATTCAGCTAATCAAAAATTACCCTAAAATCATTATCTGAGTATCTATAAACGAATCTTTACTACCTGTTAATCCAGTTTGATATTGAATGGCATACATCAGTATTCATATAATGAGTATTAACCCTCTAACATATTAAGACTGTTTAGAAATTAATTTATATCTCATATTCAATAAGCTTCTATGCTTGGTCTTCAGTGTAATCATTTGTGTGTACACTTAATAAGTACTCTAAAAATTGATGTTGTATATTCATGAACTTTCAATGTAAATGTTACAATGCTTCGAGTATCATCATTTAAACCTGGAATAGTCTATACTTAAAAGAATTGTGATTATGTTAATCTACTTAAGGAATTAGAGTGTAATCGTACGGAAAATATGTCGTTTACACTGTTTTCATTGGTGTCTGTTGTGCTATTCACAATGTTTCTAACATTGCTATATGAATAAAACTCTTAGTACCCTTTAGGATTACTTAAATGTTTCCTCTTTCACTGAATATATGTTAATATTGTAATAACATGTATTGTTTTTCTGAGATTTTATAATAGCAACATTCCCATTTTACACCTATATCTCTTAGCAGTATTTATGTTATTTGCTTGTTTTAAATTTTATTTTATTATATTTTATATATATATATATATATATATATACATTAATAAACACACACACATACATGCATACACGCATTACATAGTTATCCATACCCTTAGTTGTCTGTAATACACTTTATTTTTGAAATTCTTAAATGGTTATGGAACTATTGAAATTTATTTATTTGTAAATAATAAAAAATGTTCTTCTGTTTATAGTTGTTGTTTTTTTTTTTTTCAATTCCTCATAATATGTTTCAATTTAGGAAGTCCAAAAAAAAAAAAAGTCCGTCACGCAGGGGCTGCGTAAACTAAGCAGATTTCCCTCGTGAAGTTTAGTAATAGATAAATATACATACTGCTAACACAACACCGTGAATAAATACAAACGGAAATAAGAAATGTTTCATCCAATTTCAATAACCTGCCGACAGGAAGCGTTAGGTTAGAAATGTAAACAAACGGGTCTGCCCGCTTCACACCGGAAAGAAAAACAATTACTGAAATATATCAGAATATAACACATTAATTTTATTGAGAACTATTTACTATATCTAGTACTGTAATTAATAATGAGTCAGAATAATTGTTATCTCAATCAATAAAATTTTAGTAGTCCAAAACTTTAAGATGGGGGGGGAGGGGTCACCAGGACATATTTGCATGTTTCTCGTATAATAAAGGTCTCTTGAATACAATTTTTGGTATTTAAACTTCCAATAATGTGATTTATTATGTAGCAGAGTATTGTTTACGTAACATGAGTAGAAGTGGCGGTTTGCTGAAAACTGAAAAATGCAAATATCTCGGTTAATATTCAAGATAGAGAATAAACGTATATAACAATATTTATAGTAAATTTAATTTGCAATAAGATTGGTTATATACAATTTTTCGATCCGATGAATAATAACGGAGATATTTTGAATTTTCGAAAATCCCCCCTCTAAACCCCCCCTCCCTCTGGTTCGATTTCAGCCATTAACGAACTTGATCTGTCTTTTTACATAAAACAGTTAAATATCGAGTTTCGTAACGATCAAACAAAAATTGCGACCGCTAGAGCGTTAACAGACAAATATATATATATATATATATATATATATATATATATATATATATATATATATATATATATATATATAGATAGATATATATATAAAATTTTGAACGGACCTCATTTTCGTCATCTCCTGGGTAGGATCGATGGACATTTGAAGAAATTTTTCGAAACTCGCGTCATGAGTACGACCTCAATAGCTGATTTCCCTTAAGGGAAATCTGCTAAAAAGAAAATGTGAATAAATGAACAGATGTTATGGAGACACAAACTGTGTTACCTGTTATTGACAGGCTGAAGTAAAAATGTTTAATGGTGAAATATAGAGAAAAAATTAATTATATTTTAAATAATCCCTTTATTTTAATCGTATAATGCAAATGTTCTATAACATATGCTGAATTTGTACAGTCATTTACTTGTTAAGAATTCCTGCTAATAGTGGATTGGACTAACATAAGCACTAAATAATCCTTTCAGCCATACTATTATACACATGAAGTATGGAACGGCTATTATATGTATATGGGTGTACTATTTGGAAATTAAAAATATATCCATTACAATAAAACATGATAAATTTCATATTTACATTTTAATGGAAGACAATATAATGTTTTTATTCTGTTGTAATGTCATCTGATATTATGAGGTGGTGACCAGACAATAGAAGTAAACAGCTAGCTGTGTTACTCGTTTTTGCTGGATTAAAATAAAAGTGGTTCCTCATAGAAATATAAAAATCAGATTAACATGGTACAAAATTATTTTTCAATTTTCATCAAATACTGACAATGTTCTTTCTGTACAGATTCTATTGTTACATGCTTAGTGTATGATATGGAAATCGATTCCGCTTGAAAATCTGATTACTAAGATTTTTAAGTAGACGGATAATGAAATTGGCTCAACTTTTTATATTTTGTTAGTGAAAAGGGAGCCCGTTATCAGAAGCACTTTCACTTTATGAGCTGATTTTGATTCTAATAGAAATATGTTATTCAAGTAAATAATTTCCTCACCAATTTATGTTCTGCAAAGGTCAGCATTTATAGAACATTGCTTAATTACATGCTTCATGTTTGTTTGTTTTTTAATTTAATACCTCTTCAAGAGAGGTATTAATAATATGCACTTTATTACTAAAAATGCTATCAGTACATGGCCTAGAGAGATGTCCTTTCTGTAAACCAGCTTCGGCTATACTAAAAAGACACAACCCTTACTTCAAATAGTACCATGAACTGATAAATGGTAACAAAAAATACTACTACTATAAAATAAAGGTTTGCGATGTTGGTACACTGGCCTACCGTTATTAATTTATCCTATTTATTATTAAAAATTTTTAAATAATCTTAAGCACACAAAATATTTTTGTATTTTTGAAGAAATGTGATTATTAGGAAATAATAAAACCAATCTGATCTTTATTAAGATATAACTTTTAGATCTGGCAGCACTTTGTTTCACCATGTGGTACACAAAAGAGGGAAAAAAATCCCTGGTTTGAAGATTGAAGTCAGTAAAGTAATGAATATTCATGTTTACTTTGTTGTATTAATAATAGTTTAATAATAAGTGCAACCAGTGCTGTGCAGTGCATGTGATTGGTGAAGCAAGCATGCCTTTTGTGACTGGGCTTCCCTCATCTTGAGGATCTTATCGCTGTATAACACTATTTCCAATACAGCCCCCCTTCTACCTTCTCTGCAGCCCTTCCCGAGACTGATTAACAGAAAGCATCCTGCCCTCCTAGCTGATTTACGTCACTCATGGTCATGATGAGATAATACCAAGCATAATGGTTCCAGTTTCACGGGACATATTCTCACCTCTCTATTCATCATACAAGAGATTCAGATTCACCTGGAGTCATTGTATGGACAATATCAAGTTTCTGGTTGGATATCAATAAAGCAGAGGATTATCCACACATGGAAATCTGGAGGTTCGGTCTGGGTATGTCTTGTACATACACGCCCAGTTCGAAGATAAGAATGCACTATTTTATTGGGCTCAAATATTCAATTCTTATTTATACTATTTGTATTGTCTACTACCTAAAGTATTACAAACATGTAGAAGATACAATATACAGTACATTTAACTTATAATCTTTCTAGGAGTTATTTATTATATCTCACCTACTTTATTTCATTCCCTTCACTCTTGTTTTCTTTATTCAATTACAGTCCACTCCAAAGGAGGAATGAATCTAATACCCTCCCAGAACAGTAGCCAAAATTTTAAAAATGTTTCCAGTTGTAAAATTTTAAGTATTGACTAAGCTACTCAAAAACATTATTTAGCTCCACAAGAAAATTAATAAACTGGACATCTTTTATGTACATATGTATATTTTCATTTTACATTTAAACTTTTGTGGGAGATTGTGGAAGTGCCTGCTTCGTGTGTTCTGATGAGCTTTGTATCTTTTTTCTGTTTTCATGGTCGATCTTGTTTTTCTAGAAGAATAAAACAAATATTAAGAGTAAAAGAGAAATCACATTATAAAGTACTTGTCCATTTTAAATTAAATAACTCTTCAATAGAACATAGGGAATATTTCTCAAGCAAAGTTGGGTGCCTCAGCTGAAGTACTTAATAATAAAGAAGCTATTCACTTTAATGATTTACATTTCCACGGTGATTTGATCTATGAAGAGCAACTGATTAAGAACCCATTTTCATTCATTCTTCAATACTCATAAAATGTCCATAACATATGAATACTGAGGTAGGAAATTTAAATAGATTGGATATAGTTTATCCCTTGCAATGATTAACATTCACATTCATTATTCAGTCTGAATATTTCTTTTGCCTAGTCGGGTTTCGGTACATAATAATGATGAAGTTATCCATTATTAGGATTATCTGTGGTTCACAGATGAGTGAAGAGGGACAGATTAGAAACTGATTTTCATTTACTTTTCAAAACTCTGAAACGTATGTGACGTATAAGTTGAAGCAGGAAGCCTAAAAGTGTTAAATAAATTTTAACCCAGCAAAAGAAATACCATTATTATTCATTCTTTAATGAGTTCCTGAGCAAGTTGGGGGTACCTTAGCCCCCTAAGTTTTAATACTTTGATATATTTTTCAAGGTAAAAGCTTCATTTTATAAGTGTGGGAGGTAAAAGCTTCATTTTTTGGGCATGTGAGACCTCACAGATCTGTTTTTTTTTTTTTTATTTATATATAAAATAAACAATATTCTTTAATTTTTAAAAAAAAATTCAATAACTAATAATTTTGCTTTCTTATAGAAATAACACAATGTACAATTTGTTGAAATCCTTGTCCTAACTGCAGTAGACCTGTGAGGTCCCCATGCTCATCCAAGTAACTTACAAACTGCACCCACTCGAGGGTTAAAAAGGCCAATAAATAAAATTTATTTTGATAAATGAACTAAAATGTAGGATTAAATTTGTCTTTTTAAAATATAGTATTTTAATTAAATTGGAGTTCTGTTCACCTTATCAATCATCTTAAATAGAATAAAATTTCTGAATAACTTATAGACCTTAGATATACCTGATAAATTTGTCCAACTGTCAAGAATGACAAATAAAAATATATAGCCAAAATCAGGACAAATATCTCTGAAAATAGCTTTGAGATAATCAATTACCTTACACAAGAAGACCCTATATCACATATTTGTTGTTCAGCATCACAATAATGACCAATCCTGGTGACACTATTTACAAAATACTTGAAAGAAGTGTCAGCATTGGTTGGGTCTGTAAAAGAGTTCACTTGGGGAAAAAATAGCTCTAGAGCTCTGTATTAATAGCGAAAAAGTAACTGTAAGAAACCTTCCCGTAATAACAGGGGGGGGGGATCTGTGGTGTTTATGTACAACATGCTTTTACTATAATATTTTCTAGTATCTTGGAGAGCAATGATATTGCCATTGATATTCGAGGGCATCCTATGCCCTGAATAAGGCTATCTTTTTCATGATCTGTTCCAGGAATGCAAAGGTTATTTATAAAGCACCCACAGCATTGAAATGTTGACTGTCACTAAGGACCTTGGAAGAAGTTGTTTGTCTGGAAAGAGGGCCATAAGAAGGTATATGGTCCAGGTAAAGAGTAAAAAAGATGAAGGGTTATAAGTAACTCAACCTGACGAGATACAAGGAAAAGTTATTTAATATCCTAGATTTATCACCATAGAATACTTCTTAAAAATTATTGTTGCCATACAAGATATTTGTTGAGGTGAGAGGAGAAAAATTACCAATTCATAGTACTTCTTCTTCATTTCAGCAACTTCTTTTTTTGATTCTTCCATTTTCTTTTTTATCTGTCTGTATTCACTGGAATAGGCAGCAGCCTCTGCTGCAAGTCTCTGGAAGGAATGTAATGAATTATTATTATTTTGTTTGAAGGAATACCTAAAAATGGGTTAAAATAAATTAAATTTTCAGTTCTATAACTTTTAATTTATAAGTATTATTTAAGGAGATTTTGTGCTGAATAATCCATCAGTAGGTGATAAAGTACTTTCCCTGTATGGCCAATTTGCAGGGAATTGACTAAAAGATTAGTCTGTTGTTATTTATTAACATCGACTTAATGTTACTAAGGGTAATCAAGGTGAGTTATATATGAACAAGCCTGAAATGAAACAGATCAGCACTAATGATTGGAAGTTCAACTGCAGCAAGAATTAAGGAAGGCAGTTTTAAAAAATATTCCTACATTCAGCTGCATTAGTTATTTATGTCGCTATTGCAGCAGTTTGTTGTGTAAGCTGTTGAGCCTCTTACCGCTAATTTAAAAAAAGTTATTTTAAACATGTGCTGTGAGACTGATTGTACGATCTTTAAAGGACTGGTTGGGATTTTCTGTAGCGGATGACCAACCTTACTGCCTCTAAGTCAAGTCGAGACTACATATCGAAACTTGTGTAAGAAATTTCTAATATTAAAAAAAGCAATCTTTCACTGAAGGAAAAATAAAAATTCTTTAAAAATAGGCAGTTGTGATTTTACACCCAATAGAGCAGAAGTCTTTACTTGCGAACAACTGATTCTTAGTCAGTAGCCTCACCACCAATAGTAAATAGATCAATTAAATCCCTTTGAGCCATTAGTGGTAATAAATTGAACACATGTGAGCAGAGACCATGTGTCTGTAGTGCCACCACTTTAAGTGAATTTTCACATAAATAATTCCTCTATTAGAATATGTTTAATAACAATAATACTGTATTAGTTTATATACAAAGAGCAGAGTTGGACAGTAATTAAATACTTTTGTAATTAACTACTTTTTGAACTAATAAATACTAGTTATGTAATTGCAACTACAGTTACAAAAATGTAATTGGTAACTGTAGTTGCTATTTCTTGGTTTCACAATTACAGTAATTGTAGTTGGTATTCATAAATCCAACTACTAGTTGAAATAAAAAGTTGTTATAAAAATAATTACAATTAATAGTTGTAATTGTAACTGTAGTTATTGAGTAATAACTACAACTACATATAGGTCAGCTGTTTTTAAGTTCCAAAGAGCGAATATATTTTGGTCGCCTCTATATAAATGTTTACATTCGTGTTAGTGATGAATTGCTCATCTGAGAGGAGCCAAGTTCATTTGGTGAACAGAATATGTCAGAAGAACTAAAGGTGGACGCTCAGCACATTCTCTTGTTCTGGCGATCGCCTCTTGTCCTCGAGCAGGGCACTCCAGTCTTCTATATCTGACACCAGTCCTCGGCGACCAAAAGATTTTTGAAACGAATTACAATGATTGGCAGTGAAAGTGAGGATGAGAACTGCTTTTTTTTTTTTTTTTTGTGCAGAGCATGCAGTAGTGAGATTACTTTTTTTGCCGCGATGGCAAACGCACCAAAATCAAATAGCCTGTCTTACAAAAAATCTGAGTTGAGTAATTTTAATGACTAATTTGTTTCAATTTTAAAGTTTAAAAGTATTATTTAATTTCATTCGACTTGGGAAAATATAAAAAGGAATTAACTTATTATTTTCATTTATTTGCATTCAAATTATTTTCAGTTATTATATTAATGTAGAATATGTAATATAATAAACTTTTGAATATAAAGACGTTGGATGTAGTTATTTCTTAACAGCCTCAAGTACTTCAGTCAGTGTTTCACACAATTTTTGAAAGTAACGACCCAAGTAACTGTAGTTGCAACTACAATTATGGTTATAATTACTAACTGTAGTTGTGAAATTTCAATTACAATTACTTTAGTTGAAAAATGTAGTTGCCCATTACCAATTACTAATTACACTAGTAGTTGTAATTGTAACTATATTTCAACTAATGTAGTTATAACTTGTAACTTGTAATTGTAATTACAATTTTGCCCAACTCTGACAAAGAGTGATTCATGTGAGATGAGACATTGAAGACAAGTGGATGCCTCATCATGACAGTGCCCTGTGTCATACGGTCATTTCCATCGGTGGATTTTGACCTCAAAACATGCTCCTCAAAACCCCCTATTCACCTGATTTGAGTCCTTGTGGCACTTTTCTTTTCCCAAAATTGAAACATGTCCTAAAAGGAGGACATTTTGGAACTCTGGAGAACTGTCAAAAGTCCGTGATTGACCAGTTAAAAGCCATACAAATTGAAGGCTTCCAGCGCTGCCACCAAGAGTGGGAAAATGACTCTGTTAGTGTAAAGCTGCCCAAGGGAAATAAATACTTTGAAGGGGATAACATTGTTGTTTGAATAAAAATAAAAATTTTAGTTACTACAAAATTTATCTCATTACTTTTCTCACAAACCTCATATTAGAAACACACTCACTTTTTTTTGTTGATATTACATCACTTGCTAGATAGTGACGGATCAATTTACCATTGCAGATTAATACAATTGACACCTCTGTGTTACATGTAAAACACATTTTTACTCAACTCTACCACTACAACTTTCATCAAGAATTTTAAAACAATAAATGTCTGGATATAAAATTACATGAATCAGGCAGTTTAATAAACTTCAACAGTCCCTCCTGCCTAAAAAAAAAAAATGGAAGAAACCAAAAAATAAAATCACCTGGTTTTCTGTGGTTTTGTTTCTCAGAAGCCTCTTGGCTTCATGAAGATTTTGAGCACACTCTGGGCCTCCTGGCAATTTTGCTAAATAGTCTTTCAAATTATTGTGCATCACCTGAAGAGCTTTCAGTTTCTCTTCCAATGCGCTGTACTTTTCCTCAGATTGGAATAGTTTCTTTTGCAATAATTGAGTTTTTTGTATAAGCTCATTTTTCTCAGGATCTCTACCCTTGAATTATATTAGTGAAATACTATGAAAAGTATTTGAAAATCATTTCTTCATAATAAGTCAATATTGTAGAAGAAATATAAATAACAAGTGGTATGATATTGACCTCAATGTTATTTTCATTGCCAAATTTATTACCTCTAATATTCTCCAGCGGTGTACATTTATTGGGCTCTCCATTTGCTCTTCTAGTGCCCGTGATTTTTGTTTTTCCTGTGTAAGTTCTTTTTGTAAATAAAATAATTCCTTTCTTAAGTTTCCATTATTTTCTATTGCCTTTGCTAACATCCTTTTCTCTGCTCTAATTTGAAAATTGCAATTAATTTTAAATCTACTACAGAGCATTGTCATTATTATAAACAAAAAAAAATGTATACAAGGGTATGAGATATGATTGAATTTTGAATTCAGTTATATCTCAATGAAGACTCTAGTTAAAAGACAAATCTTTCAAATCTGAATTACAAAATTTTAATATTCACCGGTTATCCATCCAATTTTACATGTATATACATAAAATATATTATGTGTGTGAGTGTTTGTGTGCATGCATATCTAGAACTGATAACAGTGCTGTTGGAATAAAAAGTATTTGTGCTATAATAATGAAAAATAATTGGAAGGCACGAACTCATGAAATCTTCAATCTACAGCTTAACTTCTATACCCAATTAAAAAGAAATATGTCTAATTTTGAAAATTTGAAATGGAATTGCTGCCGTGCAATTTTTTAAATGATACTCATTGCTGGCTAATTGCATTACTGGATTCAGAATACTAACTGGTGTATGGATGATACGTATTTTTCAAAAAGAAAAAAAATCATATCATCCCCCCTCCTCTAATAATGCGATAAATGAGTTTCACCTTAATTTTGAAACTTCTGTTTTTAACAGTCCAATATCAGCTAATCTTTGTTTGTACTCATTTTCTCCATTCTTCATTACTACATTTATTAACTCTACTTTTTCATCTCTTAGTGCAATTTCAGCATTTCTTCTTTGAATAGTTGTTCTCAGAATTGTTATATCTTGGCGTAACTAGAAAAAGAAACCAAATAGATTTCAATCAGAGCCAAATGTTTGAAATGATGTTTTACAGAATATCCTTTGCATTTAGATTTTTGAAAATTTGAAATAACTGAATTATTTCATAAAATCAAGAATTCTTAAGCGAAATAGAATAAAGGTAATTCAGATAACTCTGCAATTATTACCCTGTCAACGTCTCTCATTAATGCAAGTCGCATAGTTTCCCCTTTTCGAATCAAATCATTAAGTATATTTTTTTCATGCTCTTTTTCAGATATCTTGTCATTGAGAGAACGAATATCTAATTTACCATGCTTTAACTTGTCATTCAATTGAGCATAATCAGTTTCAAGCCTTCTAACTCCTAAAAAAATAAAAGAACTATGGAGAACATGTTTCAAGTAAAAATAAGAAGTAGAATTTGGAATGAAAGCAGACAGTCATAGAATGAGTCCCTGTTGTAGTAAGACAAACATAGTGGAAAACCCTATTAGAGAATGTTAGTAAAATTTGGAAATTTTGAAGCCTAATTGGGGACATCAACAAGGCTTCAAGGAGAGCAGGGGAATACTATAACATAATATTACCTAAAAAAATTAAAATGAATCATTGTTGTTTTTATTTAACTGGGTACTGACCATAAATTGCTATAAATTTAAATCATAAGGATAATTGCATTTATGTATAATTTATTATATTTAAAAATACCAACTTACTGTTTATCATTTTTTCATTAAGATCATCTTTAATACTAATAGTTCCTCTGTAGTGACTAATTTCTGTATAAAGATGATTCAATTTGAATTCGTAGTCTTTGCTTGCACCCTAAAAAATCATTTATGAAATTCGATTACTAAATAAATTGATGGCAGATGGCTGGAATGATTTATAAAGACATGAAAACCAGAAAATTACACATTTCTTTATGAAACATTATTAGTAAGGCTGATTATATCAAGGACTCATTCCCTTTGATAGATCTAAAAAGAAAAAAAACTCCCAGAGCTTTCTGGAACTTATAATTTACCTGTTAACTACAGAGCTAAAAAAACTGTGTTGCTAATATGACTAAAACATAGATCATTGCAGTGATGCACCAGCAAATCAGTTGGGTTAAAAAACGTTTCATTTTATAATGTTTGCTTTCTTATTTGAAGTAGCTACTCCTATGCATTTTTTAAAAATCAAAAGCCAATCCCTTGCAAAATAACTATTTGCGCACTGCACATTCAGGACATAAACTTCTTCTTCAATGCAGTCATGAGTTAAATGTCTATAGACTGTTTATACCTTAAAAGTTCCATGCACTAATAAATATTTTGTGAGTGATTAGCTTTTTATTTGAAAGATTCCATGTCTAACACTCACCCCCTGGCCAATTCAATATTGTAACGTTTATCACAAAATCAGTAATAAACGTTGTTTATTAGAATTCTTTTAGATTACAAAATTAAACGCACACAAGCTTCTGAGTTTTTATCACTGCAACAATTTATTTGCAATAGACTACACACTTGGTTAATTATTCTTAACTACTACTCACAATTCATTAACTCACTCACGACCACTGAAGTTCACAAAAATATGGAAAACACTGTTCTTCACATTAAACACTTTACCGCACTACAACTAAGTCGCACTGTTGCACTGAACACACTGATGATCACTTGAAGACAGCTGAGAACAAACTAATCTAAAGTTCTAGTGTCACTTTTACAATGGTCGGTTTCGTATGCCTATCAGACCTATGGGGGTGATGATAGTTTCCCTTTTTCTGAACGGATTGCTCTATATAAGGGAGTAAGGCGTTAAGTTAATGGTTGTGAAATAGAGTGATTGTAAAGGATTACCCTGAAACGGGCGGTACCGGGAGTAAATTAACTGGGGCATGCTGCGTCTCTTTTTATAGCTTGTCGGAAAACATCAAAGGGAATTGTCTAGACTCTTCTAGATCTGGACTAGTATTGCCGAGGACAAACGGGACCATATGACGGCACTCTTTGATTTCTTCCATACTTCCCCAATACATGACTATCTCTGTTTAATTTTTCATGTATTTAATTTTTGCACACTATAGATAATCCTAGTTTTGAAACTACACAATTATCGTAATAAATTTATACAAAAAACTTACATCTATTTCTAAAACAAGTTACAAGAGTTGCTTTTATTTAAGTTAAACACAATTTATTCAATTATTTTATACGAAAACTTTAATAAAGGTTTTTCTGACCTTAATCTCCAACAATTTTTGCTGCAATTCCTTCCTCTCTGCCAGCAAATTGTTGTAGTCATCTACAATTGTTTTTATATCTTTATCCTTTTTATTCAGCTCCGTTTTTAAACTTCTCAACTCATGAATACAGATCTGTAGCTCAGATGTTAACAATTCATTCTGATGTACAACTATTTTTTTTTCTTTTTCCTCCCTGAAAGTAAAAAATAAAATAAACTATGATTCATTCTAAAAGTAGGTGTATTCTTTAGACAATGTACTAATAATAGCACTTAGTGTGTAGTATGGCCACTGAGGGCCCCGGGAATAATCTCATGAATATACAAATGTTTAACTTCACTATAGTTTATTTCATTTAGCTAATATTAAACATGATATCAAACAATGACACAGGTGTCATCAAAATATAATATATATATATATATATATAGTTATGAAAACTATGCACACATAAAAAATTAAACAGAGTTAATCACATATTTAAGAAGAAGATGAAAGAAGCTGACCGATGAAGGACTATTTGCTCCCGAAGTGTCTACTAGGGCTGTGACTGTTCTAGACAACTTGTCTAGTCCCTTCTCAGCATTCTGTTTGATATTTTTCTATAAGCTATAAAAGGGATCCAGCCCACCCTGAGTTAGTTAGTTTGTTCTCAGCTCTCTTCAAGTGATTAACTGTGTGTTCAGCGCAGCTTTAGTGAACAGTGCCTTTTAGTTGCAGTTCGGTGGTGTTTTATGTGAAGAACAGTGTTGTGCTGTTTTTATGTAAAGAACAGTATAGTGTCATGTTTATCTAGGTGCAGTGCAGTGCCATTATCTTTGCGAAGATCAGTGCAGTGCCGTGTTTTTGTGAACTTCAGTGATAGTGAGTGAGTTATTGGACTGTGGAATAAGAAGAACATAGAAGCTATCAGTGCATACTGTGAGTAGTAGTTAAGAATAATTAAGCGAGTGTGTAGTGCATTGTTAAATAAATTGTGCAGAGCTAAAAACTCTAAAGCTTGTGTGTTTAATTTTGCAACCCAAAAGAACTCTAATAAATAATGTTTATTACTGATTTTGTAATAGACAGAACAATATGTCAAAGGCAAAAAAAGAAAAAAAACTACTAAAACAATGAGCATATATATGGGGGTGGGGGGATTCTTTCTTGAACTTGGCAAATAGTTCAGTTTTAAATTGGGCTCTATAAACTTTAATATTCTGTATGAGATCCATTCACTATGGTACATATGTGGAAGCTATATATTTTCTCCTTAATCTAAACAAAATTGTGATTTATAACGTGAAGGAATTTGTAATCCCCTATAGTAGAGGATTTAGCAGATTTCCCTTAAGGAAAATCAGCTATTCAAGTTGTACACATAGCGCAAATGAGGTCCTTATAAAACTCTCTCATTTTCATTTCGCCCTTCTCAGTCAGATATCCACCAAATTTCATTTACAAATGAGTGTCTGATGCAAAAGTAAATGTGTCTTTAATTTTTTTTTCACACAATAAATCACAAGAGCACGGCTTCAAGTACTTACACATTTTTAAGTTGCTTCCATTCTTCAATAATTTTCTCACTGTTTTGCATATCTACTTTAAGTTTTTCTGATTCATCTGTCAAATCTTCTATAACTTTCATATGTGCCTGAGAGGTTTCTTTCTGGATTTTAAGTAAGTCTGAAATAAAATATTCTAGTAAACCTTAAAATAAGAGAGTTATTGTAGTTTGTAAATGGCATTGCTCAACATTGATTTTTATAAGGTAAACAAATATTGTCATACCTTTTTTTCCCCTAAAATTACCTAAATGATAATGTTTGAAAAGTAAATAGCATGATGAATAAGTTCATATATAATATATGATATAATAATAAGTTCATATGATATATTGAATAAGTTCATAAGTTTGTATTGGATATAGATGAGTACATCAGAAAGTGGTAGTATTAACCTCATTTTGTCAATTAAATAGTTGCTGCCTCTAATGGAATGCAATCATAAATCCATTTTGAACACAAACTAACAACTTGTTATCATTAAACCCATTATAATAAAATATGTCAGAAGATGCTGTCATTACTGGCTGTTCATCAAGCGGATCATATAGTGGATACAAGTACAGGCTTGAGGATGGTGCCATCACACCAAAGCACATCCCACATGCTCTTGCCGATCAACCAGGAATGATGGCATCTTCTGACAGATTTGACTATAGTATTATACTAGCTAAGGTACCTGGCTTCGCACAGGAATTCATTTTAGGCTGAATAAAGATGGTATTTTTTTGGCAAGGCTTTACTTTCCACAATATTTTGACACTTCCTCATCACAGTTTTTAGGGTTTATACCCGTCGTTACTGTGGATTTGTTAATAATAAAACTATTTGTTATTTAAGACTTCACTCTTCTAATATTATTATATTTCCCGTCTCTTGTGCATGTAGGTTTTTTTATAACGTAATGAACTACAATTCATAGTCGTAGAAAGTATTCTGTCTTACAAACCTTGTATGAATTAAAGTTTCTTTCCCTTGATGCGGTCCAAAGTGTAATGGTGACAGCTGTTTTAGATACATCATAACCGAAAAACAAATAGAAAATGAAATATCGCAAATTTTTATTTCAGGCCTCTCTTATAACCCCCACTCCCGTTTGAACCTATAAATTTTAATATAGCTTATAATCATGGGAGAATTAATGCTAATTCACATACCGAGTTTTGTTAAATTCGGTTCAACCGTTAGTTCCCAATAAAATAGTTGGCTCCCGCTTTAGTTTTTGGTTTACATCTCGATTATACTTTGTTATACGGCAAAAGTGAATTTAACAAAAGTTACTCTAAATAACAGAATAAACAATTTTTGTCATGAGCGTATCTGCCGAAAAACCAATAGCAAACGAAATATCGCTATTTTCAATTTCAGGCCTCCCTTACAACCCCCACTCCTGTTCGTCTCAGAGAATATTAATATAGCCTAAAGTCTAAGTTGGGCTAGTAGTGATATACATACCATGTATCATAAAATTCGGTTCAACCGTTTATGCGTGAAAAGGTAATAAACAAACAAACAGACACGAAAGAAACAAAATGCAGTTATGGTGTCTATGACATGTGAAACAAAAAGTTATCGTGAAATTTTGCGAAAAAAATCAATGTACAGACAGAGCTTACAATTATATATATATATATATATATATATATATATATATATATATATATATATATATATATATATATATATATATGTACTGGCAGAACCAAAAACAACTACTTCTTGATATGTTAAACCCATTAATTTATTCAGGTATTGTCCTTTAAGAAGGATTACCAAAGCTAAAAATATTTCATTTGCTTTAGAGCTGCTATTAAATGTTTTTAAATTGATATGTTGGTTAGTTCCGGATAGCAGTGTGTATTTCAGAATAAATGAAAAGATTACTACTCCAAGAGGCATCTTTTATTTTCCTAAATACATCTTTGGCAGACTTTGCTATAATCAGGTATCTAAAAAAGATTATACCGGTAAGAAGGAACAAGACTCTGCATCTCAGGGGATGTCCACTCATGCTGAATGAGGATCTAAAGCTAAATGATCCTTAAACTTTTATCAATAGACTAAACTTAAATTAAAAGTCATCAGGTTTTGGCCTTGTCACTTCTTTGTTTCCACCAATGTTACGACTTTGTTGCTCCTAGGTTCCTCAGGGATGTGTATGAGAGAAGGCTATCCAGGTCAATATTAATACTTCCTGCTCCTGCTTATCAGTGTCAGAGACAAAGACACTGTATCTAAGAGTTTTGGTTGTTCACTTCACCTACCTCCAAAGCTTTTTCCAGACGGCTTTCCGTCATTTAAAAAAAAAAACACTCAGAAGTTAGCAGCATTAGTTGTGAAACATTAGCGGAAAATATTATGACCTGGTGAATGCTTAACTGTTACCACGGCGAAAAACAGTGACAGTGAGTTTTTCCCCCTCCTTGGAAAAACAAGCCAGCAGATACTTGAGCAGGCAGCGGGGAAAGGGAAGGCTGTGCTCATTGTCTAAGTTCCAGATTATAAAATAAACTCCAAAATCATGGAAAAACAGTTTTAGTAGTGATTTCCTGAAATTTTCTAGTCTTACAATCTAAGCAGCAAGATCTCAGATATTGAGACAGACATTTTAAAAAATATATTAACCTGAAATTTTCTTGATTTGTTGAGAGAATACTGTTTTATCGTATTGAAGTTCATGTATTCTTTTGTTCAGTTTCAAGACAACTACTTCAGTATGTTTTCCTTCTTTTCGTTTCAACATTAGATCATGACTCAGATTCTTTACTTCGTCAAGTGCAGCTTTCCGTCTTTTCTCTACAAATGCTAGTCTGTTTGACCATCTTTCTATATACTTTTCTACATCCACTGATTTTTTTTGGATGAGCTCTAGACTTCCAGTTTGGTTCTAGGTACAAGAAATAAGAAGAAAAAAAGCAGCTGTAGGTATGTAAAATAATATTAATTCTTTTAAAACTTTTTATTGATGGGGCCTTATGATTAGGGCCAATTTTATGTCAGCTGTTTGTAGGCAAACTTGTAAAGAAATGTAAATTGAGTTTGATGGAAACTAATAAAAGGCAAAAAGAAAACTCGAAGAGTTAAATAAAAAAATCCGTTTTGCACTCTAATAATACATTTTCTGAATTAGGATATTGAGGCATCAGTTAAGGAAAATTAACATCTGCTACTCCTTTAATATAAAGTTCATTATTCAAAGAATATTTTTATTAATATTACTTTCTTTTTTGTTAAATGAAAGGTATGATAAAGTTATAGAAAATTGATCAAAAATCATAAAATAGTTCTCATAATTCAGTTCACATGGTAATCAAAATCCTTTAACAATTAATGCATAATTTAATCATAGACGAAAACTCAAACTATAGATAGGTTGAATATCCTTCAACATGAGATGGGAAAAAAAAAAATATGTAACAGTTATATGTAAATAACTGTAAATTGAAAATATTTATAATAAACTAACATATATATATATATATATATATATATATATATATATATATATATATATATACTAGCTCAGATACCCGGCTTCGCCCGGGAATTCATTTGAGGCTGGATGGTGATGGTATTTTTTTGGCAAGGCTTTACTTTGCACAATATTTTGACATTTACCCTTCCCAGTGTTTAGGGTTAATACCCGTCGTTTCTGTGGATTTTTTAATAATAAAATTAATTTTTTATGGAAGACTTCACTGTCCTCCATATTGTCATATTTCCCATTTCCTGTACATTATGCAAAGATTTAAATTATTAAGGACAATATATTATAATAATATATTATAATTTGAATTAATTTTTCCAGGTGAGGTACCAAGTAGTTGATATTCAAAAGAATTGTTGAGCAAATTTGTCTAAATAATAAAATAAACAACTTTTGTTATGTGCATATTTGCCGAAACCCCAATAGGAAACGAAATATCACTACTTTTAATTTCAGGCCTCCCTTATAACCCCCACTCCTTCCCGTCCCTAGAAATGTTAGTATGGCTTATTATAAGGAAGGCGTTAGTGCTAATACACATAGTGAGTGTTTTACTTAGTTCGGTTGAGTCTTTTGTGCCAAATAAAATTGTTGACTTCCGCAGTAGTTTTTAATGTATAACTCATTTATAATTAGGTATACGACAAAAGTGTATATAGCAAAAGTTACTCCAAATAACAAAATAAACAACTTTTGTTATGTGCTTAATTGCCGAAAATGCATTAGGAAACGAAATATTGCTATTTTTAATTTCAGCACTCCCTTTTAACCCCCACTCCTGTTCATGTCAGATAATGTTAATATAGCCTAAAGTCTAAGTTGGGTTAGTAGTAATATACATACCAAGTTTCATAAAATTCGGTTCAGCCGTTTATGCATGAAAAGGTAACAAACAAACAAACAAACAAACATACAAACAAACAGACACCAAAGAAACAAAATGCAGTTATGGTGTCTATGACATGTGAAACGAAAAGTTATCGTGAAATTTTGCGAAAAAAATCAATGTACAGACAGAGCTTACAATTTTATATATATATATATATATATATATATATATATATATATATATATATATAATGCGACAAGCCGTCGAAATCTTTGTTTAATTATCAAACTCAATATTTAGTTGTTTTATGTAAAATGAAAGATCAAGTTCAATAATGACTGAAATCAAATAAGTGGGAGGGGGAGTTTAGAGGAAGGGAGTCGAAAATTCAAAATATCTCTGTTATTATGAATCGGATCGAAAAATTGTGTAGAACCAATTTTATTGAAAATGTAATGTTATATAAATGTTGTTATGTACGTTTTTTTCACGATCTTGATTATTATCCGAGATATTTGCATTTTTTTAGTTTTCGGCCTTCAGAGTAAACCCCCACTCCTACTTGTGTTTGATTAACAATAATGTGTTATATTATGAAGCACATTATTTGAAGTCAAAATATCAAATATTATTCTTATTGAACTTTTATGTTTTTAGGTAAATGCAAATTTTGAGGTGACACACATGGGAAATCTGCTTAGTTAACACAGATCCTGCGTCACCGACTTTTTTGTTTACTTGTTAAATTGATATGTGGTTTCTGATAGTTAACAGAACTGCAAGACAGTCAGTTGACTATTTGTGTGTTTGCATTGGTTGAATTGGATCAATCATCAACTCATATGACACTATACAAACAAAAAGGTAAAAACCATTTAAAGTCAATTGACCATGAGAGGCTCTTAATAAGATAAACCAGTAATGTCCACTAACCTTTTTTATTTGGCAATGTAATATAGAAGTAGAAGTTTCCCTTATATTATCACATGCTTATCTTCCAATTTGATATGTTAAAAAATAAATTGAAGTGGGTATCTAAGCTATAATTACCAGGCACTTGTAAAGATCAAAAGTATAATTAATAAGATGGAAAAATACAAATATTGTGCACGGTGAAGTCTGACAAAAAAAATATCATTTTTCAGTCTCAAAAGATGTACAAAAAATTGTATGTATACGTTACTTACAGTACAAAGATTCTTTAGCTTTGCGTTTTCTTCTTTTAACTTAAAGAAAACATTGCTCACATAGTCCAACCGGTCCCGAAGATGTTCAATGTATTTGGTCATTATATTGTTTTGTTCTTTTAAGCCAGATACTCCTTTCTTGAATCAGAAAATAATATTAGTATAACATATTTTCTAATAAAATAAATGGGTGGACAAAGTGATAATTTCAGACCCCTAATAATGTCACCTCCATTTTTATCCTGGAATAATGTGATATCTCAGAAGATAGCTTAGAATTTTTCAATTTTAGTATTAGGCTAAAAAATAAGTTCCTATAACAATGGTCATTAATCTAAACCTGTTTTGTTTTAATACTAATTTTTTTTTCATAATATTTGATGGATATTTGTTCGTCTGAAATGAAAAGGAACTAGTGATCAAGTCTTCAGTTTGGCTTAGTCTCACCTATAAACTTAAAATTTACTCCATGATGAACTGAGCTCATATACTCACACAAACCTACAAGCCCGAAGCACGAGGAGGGAGGGAAGAGGAAATTATTCGGGCAGGCAAATTTATAAACTTTTCAGAGAAACATAATCTAGCTTGAATTTTCTATACTCATGATTTTAACTCAATTAACATAAAACCCCTCCTTTCCCTCCCACTCACTATAATTACTATTCAGAGGTATCACTGGGAAATAGAGCCTTATGCCTTCAAAAAATATTTAGAGATCGAACAGGTAGGTTTTAATTTCAAACTAATGTTCTTAAATTCTTCACCTGTAGATTAGTGATTCTTAAGTCTATAAACTATTCTGATACTAATGTATCGGCAAATACACTGTACAAAATTTTTCTCTCACGAGCACTAACTTTTCTATTGGTTATTATACATTCTAGCCACACTACACCCTCCTTTATACTTCATATAGTCAAATGGCAACTAATGATTCATAACGTTTACAGGGTCCTTTATCTCTTCCAAAATGTAATTTTTAGATGATGTTTTAAAAAATTCTTCTCACTGAAAGTTTTTAAGTAACTATCAAAAGTAACAGTCAATAGAAACTACTGCAGTACTTCTCTTTCAATAGGGATTGTTGAGATAGTGAAAATTACTAAGTAATTGACCTTTAGCTCATAATTTTGTGAGTCCAAATGTGTTAATTCCATCACGGCCCTTTTGAAAGTATCGTAATGCCTTCCAACAGATCTCTTGAGTTCTGTCATTCCGACCAAAGCTCTTTCTAGGTCTTTTTCAACAACCTTCTTTTTTTGTTCCTGCTTCATTACTTCATACTTTTCAATCTAAAAAGTGATTAATGAGAATATTAATAACGGAAGGTGGATGTATTGTCAACTAACAAGTTAAAAGGATTACAAATACAATATTAAAAGCTTTTTTATGTCTGATTAAATCATTCAGATACTACAGGCATTGTATTTTATATTGTGTATTAATATTGTTATATTAGTATTTTAAGCAATAACATATTTGTTGGTAATGATCAAACATTTAAATTGCACATTCAATTTCTTTGATACTTTTGATAATGACTACACTTATTGGAATAATAATTAGTTTTATGGAAAACTATATGTCTTGTAATTTGAAGGATATAGTATCAAGTATTATTCTCTGAAAAGAGCCACATTATATTTTATTTTTATCATAATATTACATTGACATATTGAATTATAAACTGCTCAAAAATGAATAGGGATATTGGCTGTTTTGTGGTATGTATGGGGCCTAGCATATTTTTTTTTTTTTTTTATTATAAATATCATTAATATTTATTAGAAATTATTGTCTTTTTTCCCCCATAAAAAAGAAATTTAATTAAGGTCGATTTAATTAAAATTAATAGGATAAGAAAAAATAACCAATATCCCTATTAATTTTTGAGCAGTATATAATACTTATTGAAATTTAAAGTTTATTAATAGAATGTTTGATAACTATGCTAATGCATAGGAGAACATTTTGGAAGATTCAATAGATAATAAGTCATATTTGGACTTCTGAAAAAGTCGGCTGAATGTATAGGAACACTCATTTTGTCTCTTAACCCTCCAGCAGGCGTGCTGCGGCATTTGGACCGCAATCTGAACATCTGTCAAAATACTAGGAATAGAAATGACTTCAGCGGGCTGGGGGTTCCAGGTATTTGTATATCAACATGTTCTGACATGTTGAGTCGGTCATGCCCCCTCCATTCCCCTTACCTCAGTAGCTATTCTGCCTTATTTGCGTGAGTTCAGTTAACTGCGGTCCAAACACCGCGGTGCGCCCTTCAGTGTTACAGATTCCGAAATCACTGTATCTATCAAGTATCTTGCAATAATTGTCAAGGAAATGCTTTATATGAGGAAGAAGAAGTTTGATTTTTGTTCTGTTATATAAAAAAAAGTCGTTTTTTCTATTTCCTAATTGATAGATTACATTTTTTTTCTTGCAAATTTTGAACCGAATATTTTTTCTGTATTTGATCATTTATAACCTTGAACTTATTTTTTTTATTATATTACTTATTTACTATTACTCTGTATTTATATTACAAAATGTTTGTTCAAACTTTATGAAAATAATTAATAATTTTACTCTATTTTTAGTCTGTAAAATAATATTATAAAACATAAAATTATTGTTCCAATACCACTATTCCTACATTCCTGAAAATCCTATGTTGGTGGTTATTTATAATAAACAATTTATTATTAAAATATCTCAACCATTATTTTACCTATTGCAAGGTTGTTATTTATATTCCAAAGCTATTTATAAAAAATTTTTTTTAGCCATCCTTTACTTAGCAATATGATAACGTATAATTTTCATGCATTAGAATTGCAAAGCAAAAATGAATAAACAACATAAATAAGTATGTTATTGCTTATTTTCTAGGAAAAAACAAAATGTGGTCCAAAAACCGCAAAAAAAAGTAATACTAGAAAAAAACCACTTTATTAAAGAATTAAGCATGGCTGCTCACTGATGGCAAGTTGCTGACTACACAGCTAAATCATCAATCACATGAGGAAAAAAAAAGTAAATGTTAATGAAATAATAATTGAACTGAAATAAAATTTGCAACAAAAATTAAGCCAAAAAAATGAAAATATAAATAAAAGAGAAAAAAAGATAAATAAAATAAAAATGATATATACAAATATATATATATATATATATATATATATATATATATATATATATATATATATATATATATAAGCAAAAAAAAATCAATAATAATTTAAAACTATATATAAATGTCATAGTTGATTATTCCTAACGAATCCATGCTAATGGATTCAGTTAGAGGCAGAAAAAAAATAAAGGAAATAAGCTAAAATACAAAAAATGTAGAGCATAGGGCTTAGTCCCATGGCTTATGTATGGTCATTTGTCGAAGGCTGACAGAAATAAAAAAACTTCAATAATACAGAGGGGCATATCAATTAGTGGGATGGTTCTGGCAGTATGTATAGTACTTTTGTCAAATCTATTGGAAGTAGTAATCATTACTGGCTGATCAATGAGTGCACAAAGTCTACACAATGACCAGCAAGAAAAGGTGGCGTCTAGCCATAGATTTGACAATGGTAAAAACACAATGGTTTTTACCCAATAAGCCCATACAAAACACTCCTAAAGGTAGACTTTATAAAAAGCATTTGACTTTTATTCTAATGAGAATCAGTTCTTTATTGACTTCTGACAGAGTTATATTAGTGGAGACAGGTTAAAATTACTAGAGGCTTTGCTCTTCAGAATACCTAATAAGTTTATAAGAATAACTTGGATGAAACGGGGAGAAAAACTTCCTTTGAAGTCAATATCTGAGTGAGGATAGCTTTGATGTATCATAGAGAGAAGGGTCCCATTATTGCATAGTTATTGAAATGGTTATGTGGGAAAATTAGGGCTCAATGCTCAAGAGATTCCTTCCTGTAGGCAGGCTATGGAGAGAGAATTCTGTCATTGACACACATTTCCTACTTACACACCATTTAAGCCATGGGAGGAAATTTAACAGTGAAACAACAAATGTAGTTGTTATCATTACAATGCTAGAATGGTTACAGGGACCTTATGCTCCTCGACACAGTAGAGAAATCTCTAATACAACGACCACTCGTCTAAAACAAATTTAATGATAAATGCTGACGAAGTGTGTGGCTATATTATATAAACAGTAATTGAAGCATTCTTAAGAAAACAGGAGAGTACTACTGGTCTGGGAAGAAGGGCCTAAAGATAAATAGATATTTGTAGGTGTTCCAGAGCAGCACAGATGCATTAATAAGAAGCAATAGCACCGAAGTTATAGTGTTGTTTGGTTAGCTTTACTATTAAGAAGGAAAGAGAGCAGTGGTTGGTACATGTAGAAAGAATGCAACCCTTCAGAATGCCGAATAAAATTAAATATGGTGCATAAGGGGAATTGGGATAAGAAGTACGTCAAGATAAAGTTGGCATAATTGATGAGATGGAGGCTTATTTCTGTGAAATTAAATATTCTACTGTTTTTTAAGCTTAAAAACAATGTCGAGGCAGTTATGACAAATACCTTTGCTTGCTCTTCTAAATTTGCACACTCTTTTTCTTTACTTTGCAGTTTCTTTTCTAATGCTTCCCTGTCATTCTGGCTCTGAAGTAACCTTCCTTCTAATATATCTAATTCTCTTTTGAGCCTTCCAATTTCCTTAATATAGCTCTCTCTTGTTTTTCCTTTGACATCGGCACTAAGAAGTAAATTATGAAAAGTTTTAATTATATACTTGGTAGTATGAAATAACAGAAATTCATATTGATAGCCAAAGTCATAGAATATAGTGTAAAAAAACAAAAAAAAACAACAGTATAAATGTAAAATGTTTAGTGAACATAATTTTGAAAAAGATATGTTGAACATTTTCATTGTGTTCATCAAATTAGTTTCCATTTTTTTTTTTTTTCAAGAATAATGAATTAAGGAACAATGTTTTAATATTTGCCTGGTTTATAATTAAGTAGAACATGGTAAAAACAATTTAATCCTAATCTGCAAAAGCTTATAAAAGGAAATCTCATTATTTTTGAAATATCAGAAAAATATTTGTGTTAACCTTTATCTATCTATGCACAAATTCTGTTTGTCTTATTTTACACTATTTAAAAAAACAGAACAATAACATAATATTTACTTTATTGTAATCCGATCTCGTAAATATTAACAATTTTTTTACTTCATACAAAGAATTTAAGTAATATACATAATGATGTGTAGCACGGTCTTCAGTACTTGCCGGGATATTTTTGATCTATTTATTAGCTTAAGTTATACATTACTCAGGATCTATGATTTTTTTTTTTTTTCGTAAATGTTTATAGCTGGGTAGGAACATAAAACTCAGTCATATGGGGCTGCATAAACTAAGCAAATTTCCCACCTTCTGGTATGACACACTACTCATCTCTTCATCCCATATATTTTCTATTTCTAAGTAAAAATCTGAGTAGAAGTGGGGGTTACTGAAGCCGGAAAACAAGAAAGTACGAATAGCTACTTAATATCTATACTACAAAAAAAAAAAAAAATGTATAGAACAACAAAGATAATTTGAACTATTCAAATATCCAACCTCCACCCCTGCATGACCTGGTTGAGTTCAAAATCTATTGACAAGATTAACTAGTAGTTGCTCAACAACAAGCTCAACAGCTGATTTCCCTTGAGGGAAATCTACTAAAAAAAAAAACGAAAGGTAGGATTATGATACTAGGTGTTGAAATTGTGACCCAGAGGCATGGACTGGAGTACTTCTTATCAATTTAGCCTTCATAGAATCAGTATATAACTTTAATATAAATATGAGAGCTTTCATAAATTCTATGTAGCTTGACTAAACAGATCAAAATATTTCATAATATCCATTTCCAAAAATACAGTTACTACTCGCACATAATCCCAAGGATGGTTCATCCCTCCTACAAACCAGGGTCCCCGATGCAAAGACTGTAATTTAAGCCACCAGAATGGCACTTGAGTCTCACTACAGGAAGGTGAAAATGGGTCTTTTATTATTTTATATATATATATATATATATATATATATATATATATATATATATATATATATATATAGACACACACACACACACACACACACACACACACACACACACACATAAATAATAAAAATAAAAAAAAAAAAAAATAAAAAAAAAAAAAACCCTCAAACTGTTATAAGCAATTAAATGAATGTGATTTTACTGACCCTGATTCTTTGATCTGGTCCTCAAGCTGTCTTTTGTCTAAGTCTCGATCAAGTTGCTCAATTTTTTTAAAAAGGGACTTCTTTTCGTCAGTCAAGTCTTGCTGTCGTCTGTAACTCTCGTCGAGTTCTGCTTTCAAATTATTTATTTCCTAAAAAAAATTGATAATATATTTTGTGAATATTGTTTAAAAATAATTTAAAATATATATTCATCCACTCACAGAACTTGAATTTTGGACAATGTGAAACAAAAAACTTGATAAATTATTTTAAAAAACAATGATGAATTCTTGCTAATTTTAATGGTTTCTTAAAAGTATATTTAATAATATTATTGATAATTAATTAATTAAGTTATAATACTATATTCATTTATTAATTATTAAAATAATATGTTTTTTTTTAATTAATTATTATTATAATAATATATTATTTATTTATTTCGATAATATTTCTAATAATAGTATATTACTATATTAATTGTAATAAAATATATTTCTTTATTAAGAAAACAAATTGATAGATATAAATAATATAACATTATTAAGTTATAATAATATATCATTTTATTAATTAAATAATATAAATAAATTACTTACATTCTCCTTTTTTTCCAGTTCATCTTTAAAAGTTTTAACTTGGGCCCGGAGCTCATTCGTACACTCCAAGTCCTTAACCATTTTTTGGGCTTTGTGCAAAAGTTCAGCTTCAGCTTTAATCTTTCCTCTTTTTTCTTGGGCAATAGTTTCATGGTATTTCTTGAATACACTATCAACATTTCTAATGAGTATGAGTGAAACCTCAGGAATTTCTTGAAGCTCATTGAGGCACTGAAACAACCAATGCCTTCATGCACTCATAAATGCAAATTACCAAGAGAAATATTTATAGTATAGATTTTGGCACTGTTGGCAGTGGATGAAAAATTGATAGATCTCAATTGTGTTACATTCAAATAAAAATATAAATGGTCTCTCCAAAATGACTAATTTATTGGGCAATCTCAAGCCAAACAGACTCCTACAGAAGTTAAGCTTTATTACTGACAAAAGCCAAGTGTCAGAAAATTCTTTGGAATATATGCAACCTCATTTTTGATGTGGTTACAAGTTTAATGATAAAGACTGCTGAATTCTACATAGAGAGCCAGATTTAGAGGGACTTTTTAAATAAGATTTCCTCAGATACCTTGGGCCAGGCAAGAGGATCCCTAAAGAACGAATACCCTGAAGTACAGTTTACAGAAAATGAGTTCTATTAGTTCTTAGTATTGTAATGAAGTTCGTTTTAATTCATAATTTTTAATACACAAAAACATCGCTTAGCCTGCAATGCCCATAAAAACCCAAGTACATTGTGTTTGTGACAAAAACACCCTGGGCTCCAAATGTTACCACTAATTCGTGTACAAGTAGATACAAAATGTTGCCTCTCCCATCTCTCTAGCTCAGCTATGTGAAATATTTCCAGCATCAATGTCTCCAGGAATTTGGGGCATCACCCTCTCCATGTATACATTGCCAAATGTTTTACTGGTGAATTCAATGAAATAAGGTTTACTTTATTTGTTTCCTAGTGTTGACTTTGTATAAGCAAAATTTCATCAAAATCTGAGACAGCGAGTTTAATTGAATAATCAATAAATGCTTTGGAACTCACCTATAATGAAGGGTTGGATTAAGAGAAGAGCTCAAAGCTTTCTATTTTTATAATTTTTCAAATAGAATTACACAATATATCCTAATATGAGTGAGCTTGTAGTTGTATTCTGCTACTGATTAAAAAATAATACAAAATGAAATACCTTTTCTTCTAGTTCTGCAAAATTAGCATCTTCCTGTGCTTCTGCATCTTTTTTCGAGTCCTCTTTAGAGCTTGAAGAATCTTCTGAGTGTTGCGACAAAGACTAAAATCATCAAAGGAAAGGGTTAGTATTGAAGTGATTATAAATGATTAAAAGCACTATTATGAATAAACATTCAGCCAATTATATTGGAAAATTAAATAATAATAATTGGAGACCTTTACAGGTAAGGCCAAATTTCAAAGTAGAGGCTTCTTGCAGAAGATGCTAGGAAGGTCTTGCCTTGGGTTCTCACTTTGACATGATTTTTACTCTCAAGATCCCACAAATATATTGGCTAATACTAATTTGTGATTTGTCAAAAAAGTTTTTTTTTGAATTCGATCAAAAGTGGAAATGCACAAATAGATTTACAACAATCTCAAATGTGAAAATTTCAACATTGTACTGCTAGCTGTTTTTCAGTTATGCAAGATAGAATGTACATATGCCAAGTCAAAATGAGTCGGGGGGGGGGGGGGTAAATGGGTAATTTGTTGAAACCTGAAAACCGAAAATTTTCTGGGATTACAATACTACGAACAAGAAACTAAATAAAAAGTAAATTAGTGCGTTGGACTATTGACAAACAATTTTCTGATAAGATTTTTTTTTTTGTTTTTTTTGAAAATTAATGTTCCCCCGTTGTTGTACATTTTAATAATTCTGCATTTTACATATTTTCAGGGAAGACATTTAAATTTGTAAAATAAATAACAATAACGGATAATTCCATGTCAATGTTTTTCCAATTTACTTGAATAACTGAAGTTTTAAAATTTAAAAAATAACATGCGTCGTCGACAAAACTGTTTTGGTTTTAGATTTCAGTCATGGAGATATAGGTTTGAGACGTTGTTACAAAAAAAAAAAAAAATACTAATATTATCCATCGGCTTATTTAATAAAAATAAATAATAAATAAACGGAAATTAAATAAATGTTAAAATGATTTGCCGAAATATTTTAACTATTTCTTTTTCTTTATCAAAACTACATAGCCCGGCGAAGAAAAAATGGAGTTCTCAAAGATTAGCAACTTGAATAAAAAAAAGTAAAACGAGAATTATTTTAGTCGGCCTTTCACGATCACTTGAGAGCTATTAGGAAAAAAAATGGAACCGTGGTCTTACATCGGCTGGAGGGATAACACAACCTTTTATGCATAAAATATTCAGAATTTAGTTCGAAGAAGAAATATTCTGGTGGAAGGGGGGGGGGAGGAGACAGATTTCTGAGGGCCTTACCTTATTCAGAAAGTGGAGTATCTTAAGGCTCATTATGTATACGAGTTTCTAAAGGACTTTCTAGTAGGTCTTTACAATTTTATAATAGGCACTCATTTCTTTTATAAGTAGTTGCTTTTTATTCTTCAATAATCTACACTAAATAAAGCTCTAGTTTAATTATGTTTATATATTCAAATAAAAAGTTGGAACTTTCCTGTATTTAGACTCGGTTGACTTAAATTTTTTTTTTTCTCTCAATGTGCAAACATTTAAATCGAAAAATTAACGTTTTACGAAACGTTGGTTTTATCTGCGTTGTGATATGAAAAAGATATACACACGAACAAGCTGTGTATAAGTCAGATAAAATACAGGAGTAGGGTAAATACCATAAAAAGAAAGATTTTGGTTTAATCGTCACCAAACTCGATATTGAATCGATTTATGTAGAAATAAAGATCAAGTTCTTTAATGGCTGAAATCCGACCAGTGGGAGGGAGGGTTTAGAGAGGAGAAATTTCGAAAATTCGAAATATGTCCGTTATTATGCGTCGGATCGGAATATTGTGTAGAACCAATCTTATTCCAAATGAAATGTTCTATAATTGTTTTTCTGTACATTTTTCATTATCATTAATATTAATCCAGATATTTGCGGTTTTTAATTTTCAGCCTTCCGTAAACCTCCACTCCTACTCACGCCATATCAACAATAAGCTGTGTATGTGTTATGAAGCACATCATTTGAAGTATAAATACCGAATATTGTTTTCATTGAAGTTTTACTTTTTGAGATGCAAATACGTGGCACACGTGGGAATCTCCTTAGTTTACGCAACCACTGCGCGGACTTTTAATATTCTTGGCCAACCCACGTCTCCGTAGCTGTTAACATAAGGGACAGAATTGCACATATGACATGTGATTCCTCCGTCCTAAAATTTATAAATCCGTTTCACGGTACATCCAGAAAAGCTATTTTAATGATTTTTGTATATCATCAGACCCATCTAGATCCTATGGTTGAGAACACTGTACTCTGACTAACGAGAGATCTTTTGGGTTGACTAAGGAAGATCCTTTGAGTGAGTCATGGACCACTTAAAGATCAGGACAGGTGGAGAAGCAGCAATAGTACTATAATAGAAATTGAGTGGTGGGTATCCACACACGATAGGAACATAGGTTCCTTTTGCCATGAGGAAGGACAGACTGATGGGAGGATGACGATTTTTTTTTGGTTATTTTATTTTATTACAAATTTTACAGTTTGCATTTAAATGCATTGTGTAATGTGAAATGTACAATTCAATCGTCCTCCATCACTCTCGACAGAAGCTACACCCCTTCACCATAATGAGAGGAGCAGCCTCTCCCTGCCTGGCAAGGAAGTCAAGAGCTAAGGAGGAATGACACTTGATAAGGAAATAGCCACTGCTATCACTTCACTTTACACTTCTTTAGGAGATCTCTGGGCCATTGTCTCTTGAGGCGCCGTGGAGGGGAATATGGATGAGTGGTACTGGAAAGGGCTAGGACTTCTGGATTAGGATTGGATAGCCTGGTGTGGAATGATGGCCAGCACAGGCTTAAGGGCCGGGCAACCCGGGCGACAGCCCGGGGCGACGCAGCCAGGGGGGCGACCAAACGCCCAAGTAGTGAAAAATTTCGTTTTGGAAAAATATACTTATATGTAAAACTACTTGGACTAAAATCTTCATTTGTTAAACCCCTTTTCTACTCTTTAACTTACCCTTTTCAACGAAAAACGTATAGCCTACTATAATGTATTCAAAAAGGTGATGGCCTACATACTTTTTCAGTCATCTTATCTTTTCACTTGAAAATATGATAATATTTTGATTGATAACTACCACTTAAGATGCCTCAAAACTCAGTATTCTAAACCCTATTTTGAACAAATTTCCGGGGGAGGGCCCCCGGACCCCCCTTTTTTAGGGGGGGGGGGCGACAAAACGGTTGTTTGCCCGGGTCAGTATTTTGCCTTGAGCCAGCCCTGATGATGGCAATTAGACAGAGTGAAAGAAAGTACAAAACAACATATACAGAACATTTCATTTACAATAAGATTAGTTCTATAGAATATTTTGATCCGACGCATAATAACAGAGATATTAAGATTTTTCGAAATGCCCCAACCCCCTCCCACTGGTTGGATTTCAGCCGTTAATGAAACGTTTAAATATCGAGTTGGGTAGCGATCAAATAAAAGTTTCGAGCTCTAGAGCGTTGTCACACATACACACACGCGCGCGCGCGCACACACACACACACCCATATATTGCTTTGAACGGACCTCATTTTCGTCATCTCCTGGGTTGGATCGATGGACATTTGAGGAAATCTGCTAAAACGGGGTTGGCGGAAGCAGCCCTCGCTGCCAGTCAGTGAGGTTAGACCCTGACGGGTGTTGTACGTGTTCACTGGCGGTTGTCAGTGCCAGACTTGGTGGTCGTCGCTAGACTCTCGGAGCGCAACTATTAGAAATGATTTTAAGAGATGCTAGATAACACTCGGCCACATATGATGATGCAGTCTCATCTTCTGAGATTCTGTGAGGAATTAGGTGTTAGAAGTTATTTCCTCCCCTATTATAAGCTCATGGTGGGATTGGATAGTTGAGTGGCGGTGGTTAAGGTTTGACGGTTCTCACTGTTTCGGTCATCCTCTAAAGTGTACATAAACATGGCTGTCTGTCAATGCATTTTTAGCTACATCATAGTGTAAAAGTATTCAGGAAATATGGCATACATTAATATATGTTTACGTGTCATCATTACTTATTATTAAAATCATCATAAAATATTTGGATGTTTGCTTGTAAGGAAAAATATGGCCAAATTTCATTTTGCTTCCGAAATTACCATACTTTAATTATTGACGTACAGACAGTCAATGAAAAAGTCTGTCACGCGGGGGCTGGGTAAACTAAGCAGGTTTCCCACGTGAATTTTTACAATAGAGAAATTTCACGAGAGTCAAGCAGTTAAGGAAACGCCTGAACTAGCTTTTGGAGCTGCCGAGATTTAATAAAAATGCAAATATCTCAGTTAATATTCAAGATAAAGAATAAATGTATATGCCAATATTTATAGTAAATTTAATTTGCAATAAGATTGATTCTGTACAATATTTCGATCCGACGTATAGTAACGGAGATATTTCGAATTTTCGAAAATCCTCCCCTCTAAACCCCCCCTCCTCCCACTGGTCCGATTTCAGCCGTCAACGATCTTGATCTTTCTTTTTACATAAAACGACTAAATATCGAGTTTGGTAACGATCAAACAAAAATTGCGACCGCTAGAGCGGTAACAGACAAATATATATATAGTTTTGAACGGACCTCATTTTTGTCATCTACTAGGTAGGATCGGTGAACATTTGAAAAATTTCGAAAATTCCGTGATTACAACCTCAAGGGAACTCTTAACCCTTAAGGGAAATCTGCTAAAACGTATTGCTTATACAGTTTGAATCAACGACATTCAACTATGATCTTTTGTCAATGGAACAGGTAAAATTTACATTTTGTATTATGGTGTTTAGTGCAGGTTTTGCTACGGAAATAAAGATAACGCAGTACTACCCCTTGTACCTGCATAGCTCATTGCAATGATTACTAATCAGGCATAATCGTGCATTGAAGAGTTGAAGTGTATAATATTAAGAAATCTAGGCACCTGAAATGTGTTGGTGAGATAAAAGTGCTTAAAATACTTTGCCTATAAAGGAAGCCATGCAAAGCTCACTGATGGAGGTTCAAAATCTTCTTTCATTGCAGAAAACTCTTGGACGAGCATAATCCTTGGATCATCCTTGGCGAGGGTATCACCAAAGAAGAGGTCCAGGGATTCTGGAAATATTTCTTTTACAACTTCTTTCTCCTCGGCGTCATCAACTTCTGGAGGAAGTTCTTCGTCCATGTCTTCATCGCTTTCTTCATCTTCCTCATCCGATTCTTCCTCTTCAACTTCTGCCTCTTCTTCGGCTTCGGCAAGAGCCTCTTCAGGCAGACCCTCTTCGTTCCCACCTTCATTTGAAATAACATCTAAGGCTAGATCGGACATGCTTAAGCGTGCTCGCTATATCTAACTAGAAGCAGTGATAGATTGCGGGAAATGGCAAAGTTTGGCTTGAGGCTAAACTATGTTCAGTTAATACTTAACGGCTTTGAGTTTTTTAGATGACTTTTTGGCAGCTAGAATGCCCCTCATAACTAAGGCAAATGACGCTAAGGCCTACAAGACCAGCTGTTTAACTCGTTGTCAAGGAGCTTACAGATCGAACACTGCTTCCAATAGTAGGTTGGTTATGACGTTACACTTTCCTCAGTCACGATAAAAATTTGTTTTTTACATGGATACTATAGTTGAATTTTACAGGGGGCTCAGGATAGTCATGTGAGTTAAAGCGTTGCCTTTAATTTCATATGGCTAACCGAGAGTGGCGAGTTCGATTCCCGCCTGGAAAATGGAATTTATTTAGTGACGGAACTCATTAAATAACATCCTGAGTCCCACCCTGGCTAGAAAAGGGTGGTAACCTGTAGAGAACCCGTCCCAAATAGCCTTAGTTGCACAAAGTGAACGTCAATAAATAATTTTTTTATAGTTGAATTGATTCGCTTTAGTTGGATAAAATAGACGTTATATACGCGGTTGTAAAATTTCCTTGGTTCATGAAAAATTATACTATACTGGCATTAATTACATAAATACTACAGATATTGAAGAGTTTCTTCTATTAATTATTGATAAAAGTGCGCAGATATTTCGAGCATTAACTTTTAGCAGATTTCCCTTATAACGCGATTTTCGAAATTTTTCTTCAAATGTCCACCGATCCTACCATGGAGATGACGAAAATGAGGTCCGGTCAAAACTGTCTCTATATATATATATCTCTATCTATATATATATATATATATATATATATATATACTATATTTATATTTATTTATATATAAAATTATATCCTCTGTCTGTTACATTTGATTTTTTTCGCGAAATTTAACGTTAACTTTTCGTTGTACTTGTCAATAGACTCCATAACATGAATTTTGTGTCTTTGGTGTCTGTTTGTTTGTTTGTTTGTTTGTTTGTTTGTTTATTTGTTTGTTTGTTTGTTACCTTTTCACGCCATATAACGGGCCCATCCCTCACCTGAAACACCGGAATTTTATGAAACTTGGTATCCCTTTGTATATTTTACTAGCCCATACTTAGACATTTAGGCTATATTAATATTCTCTCAAGACGAAACAGGAGTGGGGCGTTATAAGGAAGAACTGAAATTAAAAATAGCGATATTACGTCTACTATTGCATTTTCAGGCAAATATGCCCATAACAAAAGTTGTTTATTTGATAATTTAGAGTAACTTTTGTTATATGCACTTTTCGGCGTATACGGAAGTATAAATGAGTTATACGCTAAAAGCTTTAGAGGGAAGTCCTCAATTTTCATTTAGGGACAAAAGACCTCAACCGAAACTAAACCAAACTCGGTATAAGGTGAATTAGAACCTAACCGCCTTCCTTATAATAAGCTTTACTAACATTTCTAGGGATGCAGGAGTGGGGGTTATAAGGGAGGTCTGAAAATTAATTAATAGTGGTATTTCGTTTCCTATGGGGTTTTCGCGCAAATATGAACATAACAGAAAGTTGTTTATTTTGGTTATTTAGAGTAACTTTTGTTATCAACACGGAGGGCCTAAGTATCAACGGGAAATATGTTAAAACTTTAATGGGCCCTCAGGACAGTGAACCGTCTTAACATAATTCGGTATGTCAATTAGCAATAATTTTTATTAAAGTTATATTAAAATTTTTAGGTTCGAACGGGAGGGGGGTTAAAAGGGAGGCCTGAAATAAAAATTCACCATATTAACATGATAATCCACGGGAAAAAGAACCTTGCAAAGACGGGTGTTAATCCTAAACACTGGGACGGGTAAATGTCAAAATATTGTTGCAAAGTTTAAAGGCCTTGCCAAAAATATACCATCACTCATTAAGCCTCAAATGAATTCCCGAGCAAAGCCGGTTATCTGAGATAGTATATATATATATATATATATATAAATATATATATCTATATATATATATATAAAAATTGTAACCTCTGTCTGTACATTGAATTTTTATTTCGCGCAAATTTCCACGTAATAACTTTTCGTTTCACATGTCATAAGACACCATAAGCTGCATTTTGTTTTCTTTCGCTGTTTGTTTGTCTGTTTGTTGTTTGTTTGTTTGTTGTTTGTTATTTGTTTGTTTGTTTGTTACCTTTTCACCGCCAAAATAAACGGCTGAAACCGAATTTTTAGGAAACTTGGTATAGATATTACTACTAACCCAACTTAGACTTTAGGCTATTATTCAAATTTTCTCCTGAGATGAACAGGAGTGGGGGTTATAAGGGAAGCCTGAAATTAAAAATAGCGATATTTCGTTTCCTATTGCTTTTTCAGCAAATATGCACATAACAAAAGTTGTTTATTTTGTTATTTAGAGTAACTTTTGTTATATGCACTTTTGACGTATACGGAAGCATAAATGAGGTATACGCTGTAAACAAAAGCGGGAGTCCACAATTTTATTTGGCACTACAGACTAAACCGAATTAAACCAAACTCTGTATGTGAATTAGTACTAACGCTTTCATTATAATAAGCCATACTAACATTTCTTGGGACGGGCAGGAGTGGGGGTTATAAGGGAGGCCTGAATTTAAAAATAGCGATATTTCGTTTCCTATTGCTTTTTCGGCAAATATGAACATAACAAAAAGTAGTTTATTTTTCTATTTAAAGTAACTTTTGTTTTATTCACTTTTGTCGTGTATAAAAGTATAAACGAGATATACACTAAAATCTAAAGCGGAGCCAACAATTTTGTTGGGCACTAACGATTGAACCGAACTTAGCAAAACTCGGTGTGTGAATGAAGTAAACACGGGATATACGCTAAACAGGAGTCAATAATTATATTAGTACTCATTTAAGGGGTTTTAATAAATGAATACTATGACAAATGATGTTATGTTTTCGTCTTATATGATAGTTCAAAGTATGATTCGGATTAGGGAGGTATAAATCTTCGTCACCCCCTCCTCATTTATTTATTTTTCTAGGAATAGTTTATTTCCAATAGAAATAAAAAATTTTTAATTTGTAATTTGATGTTATTGAAAACAAATATGTGCTATCATAATAATTAAACGTTAATGGTAATGGTCATTATGACAAAAAACAATATGCGTATATGATATGATATTTTCAGAGTACCTCTATTATTTAATTCCATCCAGTAGATAAATTATTAAAATAATGTTTTGAATCATTAATTTAAGTAGAAGAATTTTGAGAAGTCTCATGCGGGAGCGGAAGATGAATGGAGCCTTACTAGATAATTGAGTTTACTAATTTCCCGTCTGGCATTACTGAAAGTAGTTTCCAGTGTGATTCACTATTACAAATATAATCTTACGTGCAAAAACTTTGCCTAATATTATATGAGCTCGGATTGGCTTTTGAAAGGAAATATGTTCATTATAGATGATATTTAATTGTAATAAATGCTACCCATGATTATGGTTTGAATTACGAGTATTGAAAAAAAGTGAGTCAAAAAGTGTAAAGGGATAGATTAGGAACATATTTTCATTTATTCTTCAAAACTAAAATTTCTATTATATCAATCCCCTTGAAGTTACCCTTCAGGGTTGGCTATTTCGGAAAACCATTACGTCTTGGATGGAAGTGTAATTGTACACATTGAAGTCTTGCTATCAAAATACCATCATTAGTAAGTCAACAATGATTTCCCGGGCATCGCCGGGTACCTTAGCTAGTATATATATATATATATATAATTGTAACCTCTGTCTGTACATTGATTTTTTTCGCGAAATTTCACGATAACTTTTCGTTTCACATGTCATAGACACCATAACTGCATTTTGTTTCTTTCGTGTATGTTTGTTTGTTTGTTTGTTACCTTTTCACACATAAACGGCTGAACCGAAACTTTTTGAAACTTGGTATGTATATTACTACTAACCCAACTTAGACTTTAGGCTATATTAAAATTCTCTGAGATAAACAGGAGTGGGGGTTATAAGGGATGCCTGAAATTAAAAATAGCGATATTTCGTTTCCTATTGGTTTTTCGGCAAATATGAATATAACAAAAGTTTTTTATTTTGTTATTTAGAGTAACTTTTGTTATATACACTTTTTTCGTATACTGAATTATAAACGAGATATAAGCTAAAACCTATAGCGGAAGTGAACAGTTTAATTTGACACAAAAGACTCAACCAAACTAAATAAAACTCGGTATGCGTATTAGCACTAATGCCTCCATTATAATAAGCCGTACCAACATTTCTAGGGACGGGCAGGAGTGGGGGTTATAAGGGAGGCCTGAAATTCAAAATAGCGATATTTCGTTTCCTATTGGGTTTTCGGCAAATATGTACATAACAACAGTTATTTATTTTATTATTTAGAGTAACTTTTGTTATATACACTTTTTTCGTATACTGAATTATAAACGAGATATAAACTAAAACCTATAGCGGAAGTGAACAATTTTATTTGGGACAATAGACCTAACCGAAATAAATAAAACTCGGTATATGTATTAGCACTAACGCTTTTCATTATAACAAGCCATGCCAACATTTCTAGGGGACAGCCAGGAGTGGGAGTTTATAGGGGAAGCCAGAAATTAAAAATAGTGATATTTCGTTTCCTATAGGTTTTTCGGCAAATATGAACATAACAAAAGTTGTTTATTTTGTTATTTAGAGTAACTTTTGTTATATACACTTTTTTCGTATACCGAATTATAAACGAGATATACGCTAAAACCTATAGCGGGAAGTGAAGTATAAGGGTGGTCTGAAATTAAAAATAGTGATATTTTCGTTTCCTATTGGGGTTTCCGGAAATATGCACTCTTAAAACTAGAGCGGGAGGCCTATAATTTTGTTTGGGCACTAACGATTGAACCGAACTTAAAAAAAAAAGCTCTGTATGTGAATTATCATTAATTCTTCCAAGATTATAAGCTAAATTAAAATTTTTAGGTTCAAACAGGAGTGGGGGGGGGTTTTGTAGGGGAGGCCTGAAATGAAAAATAGCGATATTTCGTTTCCCATTGATTTTTTCGATAAATATGCCACATAACAATAGTTAGTGAATGAAATCATTTTTAGGGTAAATACTATTATTTAATTCTGTCAGGTAGATAAATTTTTAAAAATAATACACTGAATCAATAATTTAAGAAAAACAATGGTGTTTAGCACTCATGCTGGACCGGAAGATTGACAGGAGCCTAAACAGTTAATTGAGTTATCTTTATTTCCAGTGAAAACGCTGCCATTCCTGGAAGTGATTTCCACTGAGCTCTGCTATTATGCTATTACGAATATAATATAATGTACAAAACTATGCTTAAACTACATGTGCTCGGATTGGTATTTGACGGGAAATAAGTTTCATTATATATTTAATTGTAATAAATGCAATCCATGACTATGATTTTAAGTATTCAAAAAGGAGACTTAAAAAGTGGAAAGGGATAGATTAGGAACACATTTTTATTTATTCTTCAACAGTAAAATTTCTCATTTATAAGTCGCCTGCCTGACCCTCACGGGAAAACCATACGCCCAGACGGGAAGTGTAGTAAACATTGAAGCCTTGCCCAAAAAAATACTATGCGCACAGCAACGACGGGTATGGACCCTAAACACTGGGACGGGGAAATGTCAAAATACTGTGCAAACTAAAGGCTTACCAAAAAAATACCATCATCATTCAGTCTCAAATGAATTCCCGGGCGAAGCCGGGTAGCCTTAGCTAGTATATATATATATATATAAAAATTGTAACCTCTGTCTGTACATTGATTTTTAATTCGCGAAATTTTCACACGATAACTTTTCGTTTCACATGTCATAGACACCATAACTGCATTTTGTTTCTTTGGTGTCTGTTTGTTTGTTTGTTTGTTTGTTTGTTTGTTTGTTTATTTGTTTGTTTGTTTGTTACCTTTTCACGCATAAACGGCTGAACCGAATTTTATGAAACTTGGTATGTGTATTACTACTAACCCAACTTAGACTTTAGGCTATATTAATATTCTCTGAGACGAACAGGAGTGGGGGTTATAAGGGAGGAGCCTGAAATTAAAAATAGCGATATTTCGTTTTCCTATTGGTTTTTCCGCAAATATGCACATAAACAAAAGTTGTTTATTTTGTTATTTAGAGGTAACTTTTGTTATATGTACTTTTTCCGTACCCCGAACTATAAAGGTGTTATACGCTAAACATTATAGCGGAGTCAACAATTTTATTTGGCACAAAGACCTCAACCGAACTAAACCAAACTCGGTATGTGTATTAATACTAACGATATCCTTATAATAAGCCATACAAACATTTCTAGGGACGGGCAGGAGTGGGGGTTATAAGGGACGCCTGAAAATAAAAATAGTGATATTCCATTTCCTATTGGTTGTTCGGCAAATATAAACATAAAAAAAGTTGTTTATTTTGTTATTTAGAGAAACTTTTGTTATTTACAATATCGTCGGATACCGAAGTATACAAATGCGTTATACGCTAAAAAATTACTAGCGGGAGTCAAAAATTTTATTTGGTCACAGAAAGACTTGTGTCCTCGACATGTCACTAACGCCCATCCTTATAATAAGCCATACTAATATTTCTAAAGGACTCGGCAGGAGTGGGGGTTTGATAACGGCGGATCCTGAATTTACAATTTTTAATATTAACAAATCCAACAGAATCGAACGGAGGCATTAGCACTAAAACGCTGGGACGGGTAAAAGTCAAAATATTGTGCGCGCACTGGTAAAGACCTTGGCCAACAAAAATACACTTCACAATCCAGGCCTCAAATGGCAGATTCCCCGGGCAAAGCCGGGTATCTGAGCTAGTATATATATAAAATTGTAACCTCTGTCTGTACATTGATTTTTTTCGCGAAATTTCACGATAACTTTTCGTTTCACATGTCATAGACACCATATCTGCATTTTGTTTCTTTCGTGTATGTTTGTTTGTTTGTTTGTTTGTTTGTTTGTTTGTTTGTTTGATACCTTTTCACGCATAAACGGCTGAACCGAATTTTATGAAACTTGGTATGTATATTACTACTAACCCAACTTAGACTTTAGGCTATATTAAAATTCTCTGAGACGAACAGGAGTGGGGGTTATAAGGGAAGCCTGAAATTAAAAATAGCGATATTTCGTTTTCTATTGGTTTTTCGGCAAATATGCACATAACAAAAGTTGTTTATTTTGTTATTTAGAGTAACTTTTGTTATATACACTTTTTTCGTATACCTAAGTATAAATGAGTTATACGTTAAAACGTTAGCGGGGGAAATATAAAAATACCGAAGACAATCGATTGGTAAAACAAATAATTCTATTATTAGCAAATCCACGGGAAAGACGGGTATCAATCCTAAACACTGGGACGGGTAAATGTCAAAATATTGTGCAATGTAAAGCCTGCTAAAAAATACCATCACCATTCAGCCTCAAATGAATTCCCGGGCGAAGCCGGGTATCTGAGCTAGTATATATATAAAATTGTAACCTCTGTCTGTACAGTTGTGTTTTTTTCGAGAAAGAATTTTCACGATAACTTTTCGTTTCCACATGTCATAGACACCATCACTGCATGTTGTTTCGTTCGTGTCTGTTTGTTTGTTTGTGTTTGTTGGTTTGTTTATTTGCTTTGTTTGTTTGTTACTTTTTCACGCATAACAGGCCCGAACCGCAATTTTATGAAACTTGGTATGTATATTACTACTAGCCTCACTTAGACTTTAGGCTATATTAATATTCTCTAAGGCAAACAGGAGTGGGGGTTATAAGGGAGGCCCTGAAATTAAAAAGTTAGCGATATTTCGTTTCCTATTACCTATTATTCCCCCCGCAAATATGCACATAACTAAAGTTGTTCAATTTGTAATTTAGAGTAACTTTTATTTTATGCACTTTTGCCGTATACGGAAGGATAAATGCGTTATACGCTAAAAAACTATAGCGGGAGTCCCACAAATTTTTATTTTGCACCACTAAGACTCAATCGAACTAAACCAAACTCGGTATGTGCATTAGTACTAAAGCCTTCCTTATATAAAACCCATACTAACATTTCTAGCGGAAACGGTCAGGAGTGGGGTTTTTAAAGAGAGGCCTGAAATTAAAATTAGCGATATTTCGTTTTCCTATAGAGCAATATTTCCAGCAAATATGCACATAACCAAAGTTGTTTATTTTGTTATTTAGAGTAACTTTTGTTATATGCACTTTTGTCGTATACGGAAGTATAAACGAGATATAGACTAAATCCTATAGAGGAAAGTGAAACAATTTTATTTTGCACAAAAGATTTAACCGGAACTAAATAAAACTCGCTATGTGTATTAGCACTATCGCCTTCATTATAGTAAGCCGTACCAAACATTTTCATGGGACGAGTATGAGTGGGGGTTATGAGTAGATACCTGAAAAATAAAAATGGTTGGGGGGATTATGCGTATTAACTATTGGTTTTTTTCGGCAAAAATGAACAACATTACAAAAGTTGTTGATTTTGTTATTAGAGATCAAACTTTTGTTATATAGACTTTCGCCGTATCGACCGATGTAAAGAAAATGCGTTAATACGCTGTAAAATGGCTAGCGGGGACGTCATAACAATATTATTTGGCACCACAAGAGAGTCAACCGAAATGAATAAACCTCGGTATTGTTATAGGCAGATATCGTCTTCATTATCATAAAGGCATACCAAAATTTCTAGGAACGGGCCGAAGTGGGGGTTGTAAGGGACGCCGCCTGAAATTAAACAATTGCGGTATTTCGTATTCTATAGGGTTTTCTACAAAATATGCACATGACAAATGTTCTTTACGTTTGTTCATTTTAAAGTAACTTTTGTTATATTCACTTTTGTTGTATAAAAAATTATAAACGAGAATATACACTAAAAGCTAATAGCGGGAGTCAACTAATTTTATTGGACACCAACGGTTGAACACGATTCCAACAAAACTCAGAATATATTAAAATTTAGCATTAATTCTCACATGGTTATAAACTATATTAAAATGTTTTAGGTTAGAAACGGGGGGAGTTCGGGGGTTATTAGGGAGAGCCTGAAATAAAAACTTTTTCCGCGATTATTTTCATATTTTCTGTTCCCAAACCAACCACGGGTACTAACCCCCTTAAACACTGAACGGGGAATGTCAAACGGGAATTTTTCAAAATATTGGTGCAAAGTAAAGTCTTTGGCCCGAAAAAATACCATCATCCATCAGGCTCAAAATGAATTCCCCCGGGCGAAGCCGGGTAATAACCTTAGATCTAGTATATATATATAGTATATATATAAAATTGTAAACCTTTCGGTTCTGTACATTGATATTTTTTTTTTTTTTTCTTCGGCGAAATTTTTTTCACGATAACTTTTCGTTTCATCATGTCATAGACAACCATAAAACTGCATTTTTGTTTCATTCGTGTTGTATGGTTTGTTGTTTGTGTTGTTAACCATTTATTCCAACGCATAAAAACGGCCGTGGAAAACCGGAAATTTTATGAAATTGGTATGTATATTACTACTAGCCCAACTTAGACTTTAGGCTAATATTAATTATTCTCTAAGACAAACAGGAGTGGGGGTTAATAAGGGAGGCCTGAAATTAAAAATAGCAGATATTTCTGTTTTCACATTGGCTATTTTTATTCCAGCAAATATGCCTATAACAAAAGTACTGTATTTTTCGTTATTTTAGAGTAACTTATGTTATGCTACACTTTTTGCTGGATTTATAACCGAAGTATAAACAATGAGTTATAACGCTAAAAATTATAGACGGAAGTTGACAATATTTATTTGTGACAAAAGACCCCACTGAAATAAATTAAACTAGGTTTGTCGTATAGCACTAACGCATTCATTTATAACAAGCCATACAAAGATTTCTAGGGACGAGCAGGAGTGGGGGTTATAAGGGAAGCCTGAAATTAAATATAGCGATATTTCGTTTCCTATTGGGTTTTCGGCAAATATGAACATGACGATAAACAAGAACATTTCAATTGTATGAAGCATTTTAAAAACAAGTAGCTGTTTCATGAGGAGCTAAGTCTATTACTCCCCCCCCCCCATCCGCTGTCATTCAATGGGACATTAATTAAAAGGAAGTAAGTAATTTCATCCTTTAATGTGTTTAAAACATCAATTAATTCACAAAAAACGAAAGTATTTAAACATACATAATTAGAATTGAAAATAGAATCTGAATATAAGGTAATGTTAGCGGAATCGAGAGTTAGCCGTTAGTCATGTTCTGTTGGTTAACCTGGAGCGTCAGGGACTGGTCTCCCTCTTTCTTTCCTCAGTTGTTTTACACACTTTTTTCGTATACGGTATTATAAACGAGATATACGCTAAAACCTATAGCGGAAGTGTATTTTGTTATTTAGAGTAAATTTTGTTATATACAATTTTTTAGTATACCGAATTATAAACGAGATATATGCTAAAACCTATAGCTGAAGTGAACAATTTTATTTGGGACAAAAGACCCATGCGAAATAAATAAAACTCGGTATGTGTATTATCACTAACGCCTTCCTTATAATAAGCCATTCTAACATTTCTAGGGACGGGCAGGAGTGGGGTTATAAGGAAGGCCTGAAATTAATAATGGTGATATTTCGTTTCACCACAATATTTTGTGCTTAATAACTGAGATCTATGCATAATGCACAGGAGACGGGAAATATGACAATTTGGAGGACAGTGAAGACTTACATAAAAAATTAATTTTATTATTAACAAATGCCAACAACGGGTGTTAATCCTAAATAGTGGGACGGGTAAAGGTGAAAAATATGTGTATACTAAAGCCTTGCCAAAAAAATACCATCACCATTCAGCCTCAAATGAATTCCCGAGCGAAGCCGGGTATCTGAGCTAGTATATATATATATATATATATATATATATATATATATATATATATATATATATATATATAGTGTTTAGAAAATTAAATACATAAAAAATCAGACAGATAGTCACGTATTTGGGAAGTACGGAGGAGATCAAAGGGTGCCGCCATATAGTCCCGCTCGTCCTCTGCAATACTAGTCCGGATCTCGAAGAGTCCAGACAATTCCCTTTGATGTTTTCCGACAAGCTCTAAAAGGATCCGGCAGCCGCTAGTTTAGTTTTGTTCTCAGCAGTCTTCAAGTGATCATCAGGGCAACAGTGCGACTTTGTAGAAGTGCGGTAAATTGTTTTATGTGAAGAACAGTGTTGTGCCGAGACTCTGTAAGGAACAGTATAGTGCCGTGTTTAAGACAGTGCAGTGCCGTTAGCTTTGCGGAGTAAAGGACAGTGCAGTGTCGCGTTTTTGTGAACTTAAGTGAGTCATGAGTGCATTATTGGACTGTGTAATCTGAAGAACAGTGAAGCTGTCAGTACATACTGGGAGTAATAATTCAGAATAATTAACCAAGTGTGAATTGTATAGTTAAATAAATTGTGCAGTGATAAAAACTGTGAAGCTTGTGTGTGTTTAATTTTGCAATCCAAAAGAACTCTAATTAACCACGTTAATTACTTATTTTGAAATAAACGTAACAATATATATATATATTTCTGCTAACGCCCTAGCGGTCTCAATTTTCGTTTAATGCAAACTGGATATATAAGCGTTTTATGTAAAAAGAAAGATCCAAGTTCGTTAACAGCTGAAATCGGACTGGGGAGATGTGGGCGTTAGAGGGGAGAATTTTCGAAAACTCGAAATATCTTCGTCTTTATACGTCGGATCGAAAAAGTATATAGAACCAATGATATTGGAAATTTAATTTTCTATTATACACATAATTCCTTTACTATGAATATTAACCAAGATATTTGGATTTCTTTGTTTTCTTCCTTTAGTAAACCCCCCACTCCGCCTCACGTCATATTAGCATATTGTGAACCACTTAATTCGAGGCTTAAATGCCAAATATTGTTCTCATTGAACTTTTGCGTCTTGATATAAATGAAAAAAACGGGACGCACGTGGGAAATCTGCTTAGCCCCTGTGTGACGGACTTTTTCATGTTTAACGTTATCACGATTACAACTATCGTCATCTCTTTTTCTTTTGTGTCGAATGCAAAAATTATCCTTAAACACCCATCAACCAATTTAAAAACAGTTTTATCAAAGGAATATTTTTCATCTTCTATATTGTTTTGTACAGATCTTTCCTAGTAAGCCATTCTCTGACGCACGGTTGGTGGATGGTCCTGTGTTATGATGTAGCCTTTAGAGTAGTTACTCTTTATATTTTCTCCTGATGAGGCGTCAAAAACTAGCACAGACATAAAAATTATTTTGATAATCCTTTAAGGTTTTCTTTTTTTGTTGACCAGCCGCCATCAGTTTGTTAAGTGAATTTTAAATAGGTCACGTTGTCGCAATATCCTGCAAATAAAAGATAGGATGTAAAGGATATGCCTGCCTATAAAACCTGCAAGCATAGAACTCTGAGATAAAACATTCAGGATTCAGCTCTTCTGGGAACCCTAGTGCTTATCAAATAAACTAGCAGTTTTATCCTTCGTCAAGGAGAATGAAATAAAAACTTCTTCCAATCTAAATATAAACATTGGATTACTGCAAGCACTAAATTATCCCTTCCATTTCATCACATATAGAAAATATCCTTTCTGCTAAGCCTTACCCATATTGAATAATATACAGTGGTTTGTATAATCTCTGTACACGGAAATAGAAGCCTAGCAACCAATGGCCACATCACTCAAAAGTCCGTCACGCATTTTAATAATTTATAAACCTACATACTGCAAACACAACACTACCGTGAATATTAGATGAATAAATACAAACGGTAATAACAGTTCATCCCCCTGCCGGCGGAAAGCGTCTCAAATGTAAACAAACAGGTATGCCAATGGCTTTCAGTGTTCCGACACCGGAAAGAAAACTAACTGAAACGTATCAGAATATAACATATTAATTTTACTGAAAACTGTGTACTGTATCTACTACTGTAATTTATAATGAATCAGAATAAATTTTATCGTGATCAATCAAATTTTAGTAGCCCAAGAATTAAAGACGGGGAGGGGGGTTACAAGAACATATTTGCATGTATCTCGTATAATAAAGGTCTATGGATAACATTATTTGGAATTTAAGTTTCGAATAATGTGTTTTATTATATAACAGAGTATTGTTTACATAACACGAATAGAATTGGGGGTTTACTGATGGCTGAAAAATAGTATATGCCAATATCTCGGTTAATACTCAAGATAGGGAATAAATGTATATAGCAATATTTATAGTAAATTTAATTTGAAATTAGATTCATTCTATACACTTTTTCTATACGACTTATAGTAATGGAGATATTTCGAATTTTCAAAATTCTCCCCCTCTAAACCCTCCCTTCTGGTCTGATTTCAGCCATTAACGAACAAGATCTTTCTTTTTATATAAAACGACTAAATATCGGGTTTGGTAATGATCAAACAAAAATTGCGACCACTAGCGCGGTAACAGACAAATATATATACAGTTTTGAACGGAGCTCATTTTCGTCATCTACTGGGAAGGATTGAGGGACATTTGAAGAAAAATTTCGAAAATTGCGTCATGACTACGGCCTCAATAACTGATTTCCCTAAAGGGAAATCTGCTAAAATGGAGATAGACTGCATATATGTTTAGATTTTCGAATAATACCCAGTAGTAGATGACGAAAATGAGGTCCGTTCAAAACTCTATATATATAAACACTGGGACGGGTAAAGGTCAAAATATTGTGCTAAGTAAAGCCTTGCCAAAAAAATACCATCACCATTCAGCCTCAAATCAAATCCCGGGCGAATCCGGGTATCTGAGCTAGTATATATATATATATATATATATATATATATATATATATATATATATATATATATATATATATATATATATATATATATATTATATCTGTCTGTTACCGCTTTAGCAATCGCTATATTTGTTTAATCGTCACCAAACTCGGTATTTAAGCGTTTTATGTAAAAAGAAAGATCAAGTTCGTTAACGGCTGAAATCAGATCAGTGGGAGGGGGAGGTTTTAAAGGGGGAGAATTTCGAAAATTCTAAATATCTCCGTTACTATTCGTCGAAACATTGTATAGAACAAATCTTATTCTTAAGTAAAATTTACAATAAATAATGTTGTATACATTTATTCTGTATCTTGAATATTAACCGATATATTTGCATTTTTCTGTTTTCATGTTCCGAGATGAGTTCGGCTAACTTCGGGTCTAGTCGTGAGTTTCCGTCAAGAGCTAGTTCGGGCCTTTCCCGTAACTGTTTAACTCTCTATTCTAAAATTTCTCTATTGTAAAACTTCACGTGGGAAATCTCCTTAGCTTACGCAGCCCCTGCGTGACGGACTTTTTTTGTTTAGGGTTTGCAGAGCACCGAACGGACATAATATTAAAGGTCATTTTCCCCACACAAATGCGAAACTTCCTCAATTACGTCCAAATGGAAATGAAACTTCATTGAACGAATGAAAATTCTTGCAATACCACTGCAGTCAGAGGAATCGAAACCTAATTGGAAGTCGCTAAGCGTACTTTTGAAACCCAAATATCAAGCTAACTTTTTCCAAAATATTTGTAATGTTTCGATAAAAGCTCTAGCGATAGAGGTTTTGACGAAAACTCCCCCCCCCCTCCCTCTCTCTTATTAATCAATGTAAAGTATAAAATTTCTCATTTTTACAATATACATTCTCATGGTACAAACATTTCTTCATTCCGGGGGGCGGGCGTCTAAAAATTATGAATGAAATTAAAAAACTTGTCTATTGTGGATTATGCGTTTTTCGTATCTCAAATATGGAGAAAGCTATTTAAACTTATTTGTTTTCATTAAACAGTAAACCCCCAGTTTTAAACAGCTCACATTAACTATAAGCCACAAAATCATAAAACGTCTTAATCGAAACCAATCTCAAACATATTGGATTTACTACAGTCTATTGCTAATATAATGTGAGAAAAATGGTGTAAACTTAATAAATTTTGTCAAAATTATTAATTCAAACATGTTACTAAAAATTCCGTCACGCAGGGGTGCGTAAACTAAGCAGATTTCCCACGTAAAGTTATACAATAGAGAAATCTCCATACGAGTCCCGAACAGTTACGGAAACAGCCGAATTAGCTTTCGGCGGGAACGAATAGAAGCAGTCATAGCTCGTCCGTTACACTTAATAAAAATGCAAAAATCCCGGTTAATATTCAAGATAGAGAATAAAGTATATAGCAATATCTATTGTAAATTTTATTTAAGAATAAGATTTGTTCTATACAATGTTTCGATCCGACGAATAGTAACGGAGATATTTTGAATTTTCGAAATTCTCCCTCTTTAAACCCCCCCCCCTCCCACTGGCCCGATTTCAGCCGTTAACGAACTTGATCTTTCTTTTTACATAAAACGATTAAATACCGAGTTTGGTGACGATTAAACAAACATTGCGACCGCTAAAGCGGTAACAGACATATATATATATATATATATATATATATATATATATATATATATATATATATATATACTAGCTCAGATACCCGGCTTCGCCCGGGATTTGATTTGAGGCTGAATGGTGATGGTATTTTTTTGGCAAGGCTTTACTTTGCACAATATTTTGACCTTTACCCGTCCCAGTGTTTAGGGTTAATACCCGTTGTTGGCATTTGTTAATAAGAAAATTAATTTTTTATGTAAGTCTCCACTGTCCTCCGAAATGTCATATTTCCCGTCTCCTGTGCATTATGCATAGATTTCAGCTATTAAGGACAAAATATTAAAATACATTGAATTAATTTTTCTATAATAGAATATTTCTACGCAAATTACTTTCTACACACATTGTTTCTGGAGAAATGTATAAAACAAAAGTTAATCTAAATATCAAAGTAAACAACTTTTGTTATGTGAATGTTTGTCGAAAAACAAATAGACAATGAAATATCGCGAATTTTTATTTCAGGCCTCCCTTATAACCCCCACTCCCGTTCTAACCTAAAAATTTTAATATAGCTAATAATCATGGAAGAATTAATGCTAATTGACATACCAAGTTTTTTTAAGTTCGGTTTAAAAACCCAATGAAATAGTTGACTCCCGCTTTAGTTTATAGTGTATATCTCGTTTATACTTTGTTAAAAGACAAAAATGAATATGACAAAAGTTACTCTAAATAACAAAATAAACAACTTTTGTCATGTTCATATTTACCGAAAAACGAAATACCGCTATTTTTAAATTCAGGCATCCCTTACAACCCCCACTCCTGCCCGTCCCTAGAAATGATAGTATGGCTTGTTATAATGAAAGCGTTAGTGCTAATACACATACCGAGTTTTATTTATTTTGGTTGGGTCTTTTGTCCCAAATAAAATTGTTCACTTCCGCTATAGGTTTTAGCGTATATCTCGTTTATAGTTCGGTATACGAAAAAAGTGTATATAACAAAAGTTACTCTAAATAACAAAATAAACAACTTTTGTTATGTTTATATTTGCCAAAAAACCAATAGGAAACAAAATACCGCTATATTAAATTTCTAATGAAAGTGTTAGTGCTAGTACAGATACCGAGTTTTATTTAACTCGGTTGGGTCTTTTGTCCCAAATAAAGTTGTTCACTTCCGCTATAGGTTTTAGCGTATATCTCGTTTATAATTCGGCATACGAAAAAAGTGTATATAACAAAAGTTACTCTAAATAACAAAATAAACAACTTTTGTTATGTTCATATTTGCTGAAAAACCAATAGGAAACGAAATATCGCTATTTTTAATTTCAGGCCTTCCTTATAACCCCCACTCCTCTTGGCCTCAGAGAATATTTATATAGCCTAAAGTCTAAGTTGTTGGGTTAGTAGTAATATACATACCAAGTTTCATAAAATTCGGTTCAGCCGTTTATGCGTGAAAAGGTAACAAACAAACAAATAAACAAACAAACAGACACCAAAGAAACAAAATGCAGTTATGGTGTCTATGACATGTGAAACGAAAAGTTATCATGAAATTTCGCGAAAAAAATCAATGTACAGACAGAGGTTACAATTTTATATATATATATATATATATATATATATATATATATATATATATATATATATACTAGCTCAGATACCCGGCTTCGCTCGGGAATTCATTTGAGGCTGAATGGTGATGGTATATTTTTGTGCAAGGGCTTACTTTGCACAATATTTTGACATTTACCCGTCCCAGTGTTTAGGGTTAATACCCGTCGTTTTTGTGGATTTGTTAATTTTTCCCGGTAAGGTACCTGGTATCATAGATTAAAATTATTAAGGACATAATATTAACATATATTTTGAATTAATTTTTCCCGGTAAGGTACCTGGTAGTTCATATTGAAAAGAATTGTTCAACAAATTTCTCTAAATAACAAAATAAACAACTTTTGTTATGTGCATATTTGCCGAAAACCCAATAGGAAACGAAATACTGCTATTTTTAAATTCGGGCCTCCCTTACAACCCCCACTCCTGCCCGTCCCTAGAAATGTTGGTATGGCTTATGAAAATCAAGGCGTCAACACTAATAAACATACCGAGTTTTATTTAGTTCGGTTGAGTCTTTTGAGCCCAATAAAATTAATGACTCCCGCTATAGTTTTTGGTTTATAATTCATTTATACTTCGGTAAACGTCAAAAGTGTATATAACAAAACTTACTCTAAATTAAACAAATAACACAACTTTTGTTATGTGCATATTTAACACGAAATCCTCAAATAGGAAACGAAATATCATTATTCATAATTTCAGGCCTTCCTTACAACCCCCACTCCTGCCGCGTTCCCTAGAAATGTTAGTATACATTATTATAATGAAGGCGTTTTAGTAACTAATTCACATACCGATTATGGTTTAATGCGTGTTGAGTCTTTAGTGCCAAATAAAATTTTGGACATCCGCTTTAGTTTAATAGCGTATAACTCAATTATGCTTCCGTATACGGCAAAAGTGCAATATAAAAAAAGTTACTCTAAATTACAACATAATGAAACAACTTTTGTTATGTGCATATTTGCTGAAAAAGCAATAGGAAACGAAATATCGCTTATTTATAATTTCAGGCCTACCTTATAAGACCGTCCCACTCCAGTTCGTCTTAGAGAAAATTAATATAGCCTAAAGTCTAAGTTAGGCTCAGTAAGTAATATACATACCAAGTATCATAAAATTCGTGTTTCAGCCGTTTTGATGCGTGAAAAGGTAGACAAAACAAACAAATATACAAACAAACAACAGACACGAAAGAAACAAAATTTAGTTATGGTGTCCCTATGACATGTGATACGAACAGTATATCGTTAATTTCGCGAAAAAAATCAATGTACAGACCGAGGTTACAAATTTTATATAAAATATATAATAGCACAGATACCCGGCTTCGCTCGGGAATTCATCTTGTAGGCCATGAATGGTGATGTTATATTTTTGACAAGCTTTAGTATGCACAATATTTTCCACCTTTTCCCACCCACTATTTAGGATTAACACCCGTAGTTTTTTTGTATTTGTTAATAATAAAAATAATTTTTTATTGTAAGTCCTTCATCTGTCCTCCAAATTGTCGATATTTCCCGTCTCCTGTGGCATTCATGGGCATAGATCTCAGTTAATTAAGCATACAAAATATTGTGGTTGAAACGATATATCACCATTATTAATTTCAGGGCCTTCCTTATAACCCCCAACTCCTGCCCGTCCCTAGAAATGGTAAGAATGGCTCATTATAAAGGAAGGCGTTAGTGATAATACACTTACCGAGTTTTGATTATTTTCGCATGGGTCTTTTGTCCCAAATAAAATTGTTCACTTCCGTCAATATGGTTTTAGCATAATATCTCGTTTATAATTCGGTATACTAAAAAATTGTATATAACAAAATTTTACTCTAAATAAACAAAATACACTTGCCGCTATAGGTTTTAGCGTATATCCTCGTTCTATTAATAAATACCGTATACGAAAAAAAGTGTGTAAAACAACTGAGGAAAGAAAGAGGGAGTTGAGAAAGGTTATAGATTACAGGAAGATCTCACCACCCGTCCCAGACGCTCCAGGTTAACCACACAGAACATGCCTAACGGCTAACTCTCGATTCCGCTAACATTACCTTATATTCAATTCTATTTCTTCAACTTCTAAATTATACGTATGATTTCAACATACTTTCGTTTTTGTGAATTTAATTGCTGATGTATTTAAAAACACATTACAAGGATTGAAATACACTTACTTTCCGATTAATTACAAGTTCCAGTAAAAGACAGAGGAAGGGGGGAGGGCGAAGTAATAATACCTTTTGCTTCCTCATGAAACAGCTATCTTGTTTTTTAAATAATGCTATCATACAATTGCAAAATGTTCTTGTTTATCGTGTCACAGTTCATAAATTGGCGAAAATACCAATAGGAAACTGAAATATCGCTATACTTTACTTAATATTCAGGCCTCCCTTATAACCCACACTCCTGCCCGTCCCTAGAAATGTTAGTATGGCTTATTATAAGGAAAGCGTTAGTATTAATTACATAGCGAGTTTGGTATTTCCTCGGTTCTTAGTCTTTTGTGCCACATAAAATTGTGGTCTCCCGCTAATAGTTTTTAGCGTATAACACATCTTATACTTCCGTAAACGGCAAAAGTTCATATAACAAAAGAACCTCTAAATAATCAAAGTCAACAACTCTAGTTATCTTCCAAATATTTGCCGTGTAACAATCTGAATATAATCGAAATACCGCTATTTTTAAATTCTGCCATGCCCTCTAACAACCCCCACTCCTGTTCGTTCCTAGTAAATGTTGGCAGTAGCATGTTATAATGAAAAGCATCAATGCTAAAATGGCATAACTACACACGATTTTCACATTAGTATTCTCCGTTGTCTATTCTTGAGTCCACATGGGGGGGGGGGGGGGGGGGCAATAAACATTGTTCACTCTTCTCGCAAGTAGCGGTTTTAGCGTATATCTCGTTTATAAATCGAGTATATGAAAAAAGTGTATATAAAACTTTAAAAGGTATACAATCTAAATAACAAAATAAACAAGCTTTTGTTATGTTCATATTATGACACAAAAACCCAAGTAGGAAACGGGAAATATCGCTATTTATAATTAGTCAGCGCCTCCAACTTACAACCCCCACTCCTGTTCAACTACAGAGAATTTTATATAAAGCCTAAATTCTAAGGATTGGGTTATAGTACTAATACACATACCAAGTTAATCACTCAACATCTGGATACAGCCGTTAATTGCGTGAAAGGGGTAAACAAACAACCGAAATAAACAAACAAAGCAAACAAACAGACACGCAAAAGAAACAAATTGAGCAGTTATAGGTGTTCTATGACCAATGTGACAGACGAAAAGTTTATCCGTCGAAATTTCGCGAAAAAACTCAATGTACAGACAGAGGTTACAATTATTATAATATACATATATCGATTATCACATAGTATATATATACTATATGCAAATTATATATACTATATATATACTAGCTCAGATACCCGGCTGTGCCCGGGAATTCATTTGAGGCTGAATGGTGATGGTATTTTTTAGCAGGCTTTACATTGCACAATATTTTGACATTTACCCGTCCCAGTGTTTAGGATTGATACCCGTCGTTGCCGGTGATTTGCTAATAATAGAATTATTTGTTCGATAATTCTTCACAGTCTTCGATATTATTTAAGTTCGGTTCAGCCGTTACCGTGCCCGCCAAAGTTTTTAACGTATAACTGACACTTATACTTAGTTATACTACAAAAGTGTATATGACAAAAGTTACTCCCAAAATAACAAAATAAACAACTTTTGTTATGTTTATATTTGGCGGAAAAACCAATAGGAAACGAAATAACGCTATTTTTAATTTCAGGCTTCCCTTATAACCCCCACTCCTGCCCGTACATAGATATGTTGTAATGGCTTATTATAATGTAGGCCTCAACTGCTAATACACATACCGAGTTTTATTTAGTTCGGTTGAGTCTTTTTTGGCAAATAATATTGTTGACTCCCGCTATAAATTTTTAGCGTATAACGCATTTAAACTTCGTTATAAAGCGACAAAAGTATATATAACAAAAGTTACTCTAAATAACAAAAAATAAACAACTATTGTTATTTGCATATTTGTCCGAAAAACCAATAGACACACGAAATAATCGATATTTTTAATTTCATGCTTTCCTTATACCCCCCACTCCTGTTCGTCTCCAGAGAAAATAAATATAGCCTATAAAGTCGAAGAGGGTTATAGTAGTAATATACATACCAAAATTCATAAAATTCGGTTCAGAGCCGTTTTATTGCGTGAAAAAGGTAACAAACAAACAAACAAAAATACATACAAACAAACAAACAAACAAACAAACATACAATCAAACAATACATACACGAAAGAAACAAAATGCAGATATGGTGTCTATGACATGTGAAACGAAAAGTTATCATGAAATATCGCGAAAAAAATCAATGTACAGAGACAGAGGTTACAATTTTATATATATACTGTAGCTAAGGTACCCCCGGCTTCGCCCGGGAATTCATTTGAGGCTTAATGGTGATGGTATTTTTTTCCGGCAAGACTTTACTTAGCACAATATTTTACATTTCCCCCCGTTTCAGTGTTTAAGGTTAGTACCCTTATTTGGATTTGGAATCGAAAATGAAATATCGCGAATTTTTATTTCAGGCCTCCCTTTAACCCCCACTCCCGTTATAACCTAAACATTTTAATATAGGTTATTACCATGTAAGAATTAATGCTAATTTATATATTCAGAGTTTTGTTCGAATCGGTTCAACCGTTGGTGTCCAATAAAATAGTAGACTCCCGCTTTATCTTTTAGTGTATATTTCGTTCTTATAATTTTTTATACAACAAAAGAGAATATAACAAAAGCTACATTAAATAACAAACTAAAACCAACTTTAGTCATGTGAATATTTGCAGAAAAAACCAATAGAAAACCAAAAACCACTATATTTTAATTTCAGGCCTCCCATACAACCCCCCACTCCTGGCCCGTCCCTAGAAATGTTAGTGATAGCTAATAATAAAGAAGGCTTAAGTACTAATTTCACATACCGAGTTTGGTTTAACATTTCGGTTGAGTCTCTTTAGTGAGAAAAAAAAATTGTGACTCCCGCTATAGTGTTAAGCGTATAACTCATCTAAACTTCCGTATTTACGGCAAAAGTGCAAATAACAAAAGTTACTCTAAATTTACAAAATAAACAACTTTTGGTATGTGCATTTTTGCCGAAAAACCAATAGTAAACGAAATATCACCATTTTTATTTTCAGGTCTCCCTCATAACCCCCACTCCTGCCCGTCCCAGAAATGTTGGTACGGCTTACTATAATGAAGGCGTTAGTGCTAATACACATAGCGAGTTTTATTTAGTTCGGTTAAATCTTTTGTGCAAAATAAAATTGTTCACTTCCGCTATAGGTTTTAGTCTATATCTCGTTTATACTTCCGTATACGACAAAAGTGCATATAACAAAAGTTACTCTAAATAACAAAATAAACAACTTTTGTTATGTGCATATTTGCTGAAAATGCAATAGGAAACGAAATATCGCTATTTTTAATTTCAGGCCTCTCTTATAACCCCCACTCCTGACCGTCCCTAGAAATGTTAGTATGGCTTATTATAAGGAAGGCGTTAGTACTAATGCACATACCGAGTTTGGTTTAGTTCGGTTGAGTCTTTTGTGCCAAATAAAATTGTGGACTCCCGCTATAGTTTTTAGCGTATAACGCATTTATACTTCCGTATACGGCAAAAGTGCATATAATAAAAGTTACTCTAAATTACAAATTAAACAACTTTTGTTATGTGCATATTTGCTGAAAAAGCAATAGGAAACGAAATATCGCTATTTTTAATTTCAGGCCTCCCTTATAACCCCCACTCCTGTTCGTCTTAGAGAATATTAATATAGCCTAAAGTCTAAGTTGGGCTAGTAGTAATATACATACCAAGTTTCATAAAATTCGGTTCAGCCGTTTATGCGTGAAAAGGTAACAAACAAACAAATAAACAAACAAACAAACAAACAAACAGACACGAAAGAAACAAAATGCAGTTATGGTGTCTATGACATGTGAAACGAAAAGTTATCGTGAAATTTCGCGAAAAAAATCAATGTACAGACAGAGGTTACAATTTTATATATCTATATATATATAAAATTGTAACCTCTGTCTGTACATTGATTTTTTTCGCGAAATTTCACGATAACTTTTCGTTTCACATGTCATAGACACCATAACTGCATTTTGTTTCTTTCGTGTCTGTTTGTTTGTTTGTTTGTTTGTTTATTTGTTTGTTTGTTACCTTTTCACGCATAAACGGCTGAACCGAATTTTATGAAACTTGGTATGTATATTACTACTAGCCCAACTTAGACTTTAGGCTATATTAATGTTCTCTAAGACGAACAGGAGTGGGGGTTATAATGGAGGCCTGAAATTAAAAATAGCGATATTTCATTTTCTATTGCTTTTTCAGCAAATATGCTCATAACAAAAGTTGTTTATTTTGTAATTTAGAGTAACTTTTGTTATATGCACTTTTGCCGTATACGGAAGTATAAATGAGTTATACACTAAACACTATAGCGGGAGTCCACAATTTTATTTGGCATAAAAGACTCAACCGAACTAAAACAAACTCGCTGTGTGAATTAATACTAACGATTTACTTATAATAAGCCATACTAACATTTCTAGGGACGGGCAGGAGTGGGGGTTATAAGAGAGACCAGAAATTAAAAATAGCGATATTTCGTTTCCTATTGCTTTTTCAGCAAATATGCACATAACAAAAGTTGTTTATTTTGTTATTTAGAGTAACTTTTGTAATATGTACTTTTGCCGTATACGGAAGCATAAATGAGTTATACGCTATAAACTAAAGTGGGAGTCCACAATTTTATTTGGCACTAAAAACTCAACCGAATTAAACCAAACTGGTTATGTGAATTAGTACTAACGCCTTCATTATAATAAGCTATACTAACATTTCTAGGGACGGGCAGGAGTGGGGGTTATAAGGAACGCCTGAAATTTATAATAGTGATATTTCGCTTCCTATTGCATTTTCGGCAAATATGCACATAACAAAAGTTGTTTATTTTGTTATATAGAGAAACTTTTTTTTTTTATATACACTATCATCGTATACCGAAATATTAAGACGTTATTCGCTAAAAATTATAGCGGGAGACAACAATTTTATTTGGCACAAAAGACTCAACCGAACTAAATAAAACACTTATGTGTATTAGCACTAACGCCTTCCTTATAATAAGCCATTCTAACATTTCTAGGGACGGGCAGGAGTGGGGGTTATAAGGGAGGCCTGAAATTAATAATAATGATTTCCTATTGGGGTTTCGGCAAATATGCACATATCAAAAGTTGTTTATTTTGTTATTTAGAGACATTTGCTCAGCACTTCTTTTCAATATGAACTACCAGGTACCTCACCTGAAAAAATGAATTCAAATGTATGTCAATATTTTCTCCTTAATAATTCAAATCTATGCATAATGCACAGGAGACGGGAAATATGACAAATAAGCAGGACAGTGAAGTCTTACATAAAAAAATAATTTTATTATTAACAAATGCCAACAACGGGTATTAACCCTAAACACTGGAACGGGTAAATGTCAAAATATTGTGCAAAGCAAAGCCTTGCCAAAAATATACCATCACCATTCAGCCACAAATGAATTCCCGAGCGAAGCCGGGTATCTGAGCTAGTATATATATAAAATTCTGAACGGACCTCATTTTCATAGGATCGATGGACATTTGAGGAAAATTTTGAAAAATTGCGTCATGAGTACAACCTCAATAGCTGAAGTTTCCCTCAGGGGAAATTTCTTATCAAAAGTAATTCTAGGATAAAAGAACATAATAATGATAAAATAAAAAGTCCATCACGCAGTGGCTGCGTAAACTAAAAACATTTCCCATGTGCTGGCATAACACGCTTGTGATCTCATCACACCACATATTCTCTATTCATATGTAAAATTCGGATGAGGAGAAGGGGAGGGGGGGGTTACTGAATGCAAAAAACAAGATAGCTAGAATAACTCTCTTAACACTTGAGTTACGAAAAAATGAAAAGGACACCAATTGTAGAACAATGTTATGCTATTTATTAATGTCCACTTGGCTAATTGGGGAGGGTTATCTACAGGTTACCACTCTTTTCTAGCTTGATGAGTTCATCAGTAAATAAATTCCTATTGCCCATGCTCTAGGTTTACCCTGTGAGGTTCAGACCATCGCCTTAACTCGCATGGCTAACCTGGGCGCCAAGAGTAAAATACCAGTTGTAATTTGAGGACCACAACTATTTGAATTAAAATATAACTTGAAGGTAAGAATTTACCATTTAATATGCTACAGTAACATGGACGTAACGTGCATTAGAGTACAAATTGTATTTACCTTCCATGAGTTGGCAGGGCTGAATAGGTGGGCTTGCCGCTAAAGTCATTCCTGTAGAAGGGAGTTAACTTATTCAGGAGAGCGTCAGGATCCTCTGGGAGCTGTGAATATTAAAAGGCGCTGTTGTCATCTCCACTTCCTCTCCTATGATGACTATATATCCTCTCTTCTCTCATTAAAACACCATTAATATACACTCAGCAAATTAACGCCTTGAATTATTTCAATTTAAAGGACGAAATTTCTTATTTTTTCAGTCTCTTAGATAAAAATGTTTATAATGAAATATTTCTGGCCTTCTAAGTTGATGTACTTTTTCATGATACAGTCACCAGCGTTCCCTACCGTCCTATCAGGTGATTTCTAGTGCTCACCATCTTTTACCAAGAACCAATCATGTGTCAGCAGATTTTCCCTAAGGGAAATCAGCAATTTTCGAAAAATTTCTTCAACTGTCCATTGATCCTACTCAAGACGTGACGAAAATGAGCTCCGTTCAAAAGTATATATATATATATATATATATATATATATATATATATATATAATCCATATATATATATATATTGAATGTTAACGCTAGTGACCGCAATTTTGGTTTAGTCGATATCAAATTCGATACTATCATGTTTTACGTAAAAGCAAAGATCAAACTCTAACAGCTGAAATCAGACCAT